>CM030932.1:2136833-2188390 GCA_018136815.1 Isochrysis galbana
CTTCCAGTGGTGGGCACCTTCGAGGTCGTTGGATACAAAGCGGGACGCACATACGACGTGCGCATAAACAACGAACTCTTCGACTCGGAAGACATCCGTAAGGTAGTATCGCACCTATGGAGAAGCCACACAAACCCGGAGACCCCGGACGAGGACATAGACGACGCCTGGGGCAACGCCAAGCGAGCGGTGGCCACTTATCTCCTATGGGCAACACGGCAGGGCAAGGAGCACCAGGCGATAACCAAAGCAATCGATGAGCTCGCACTACTGGGAATCAAACTCGACGACGAAGAACCCGACGCCAGAAAAATTGATAGAATCCGCGAACTTAACGCCACGATAGACGCAATTCGGAGAACATCCAGGCCCACGAACAAAGAGAGCTTCGACTCCCTCAAGTGTGAGGAAAGAATGACGAAGGAGTTCTTCCAAAAGTTCCATTCACGGGCATCCAACAGCGCAATCCCGGAACTATACGTCACAGGCGACTGGAACGCCCTAAGCCACGACGCGAGAGGCACAACCACCGACGACGAAGAGATACGCAAAGAGCTCCGCAAATACTACGTGTGGCTATATCAAGAGAGACAACACGAGAGAGACCGCGATCTAGAGGCGGTACTGGAGGCACACCCCATAAACACGCGGGACAAAAAGGCAATAGAGGGGAGAATCACAATGGAAGAAATGCTGGACGCCATAGCACAAATGGGCAGCGGCAAGAGTGCGGGACCGGACGCGCTTCCGGCAGAATTCTACAAAAGCTTCACAGAACTAGTCAAACACGACTTCTTAAGAGTCCTAAACCACGCACTGGAACAGGGGCATCTGAGCGTGTCCATGAGAGAGGGGGACATAATACTCTTGTATAAAAAGGGAGACACACGAGACCCTAGGAACTATCTCTTAAGAGGCGGCTGGAAGCACCTGCAAAGGTGCTTCGAGACCCCTTTTTATTCCTAGCATATTGGCGGCCCCTTGGAGCCTAGAGGATACCAAGATTGAGCTGGAGCCTTGCCATCAATATGGAGGACTAATCTTATGCATAAGATGGAGTCGCATTGCCCGAAATTTGCTCCCATGACCTGATCGGTGGCGATGCTGCCGACGAGCCGGCGTCGCACGTCGTTCACAACGCATGCTGCAGGAGATCGAGTCGCAGTTCACAACTCTCATCAACATTGTACGTGTCGGGGGCATTTATTGATGCTGAGTAATCTAAGCTTTACAAATCATACACAAGATGAACCGCTCACAAACCCTTTGGACCAGAATATTTGATGGGCACAGCGTTCCCCTTTGAGACAGACCACATACAAGCGAGCGGAGACGAGCACACAACACACACAAGCACTCAGACTGCACGTGCGCGCATTGCAGTGGACTGCCTGCGCGTCGCCGTGGCCAGCGCGCAGGTAGTCCATATGTGTCTAGCCATAACACTCCCTGATCGAGCGCGCAGACACAGATAGCCTGCCGTAAAATTGCTGGCTCGTGCTCGTGCGCTGCGCCGTTGCCGCTGCAGCAGCCAACCGCCAACACCAGCAGCCACTCGCCCGCCACTGTGGCGATCGGAACGTGCCGACCCACAAACAAAGGCAACCAGGCTTGTCAGTCCCCCTTCCCACCGCCTAGATGTTCGCCCATCTGCTCGTGAAAGGTGAAGCACCTTTCGCGGTGCGCGCATGCAGCGCCGCCCAGGTGGCACAAATGGTGACCTAGCTCGCGCTGCGCGTCGAGCTGGGGGCTAGGGCCAAGATATGATGGGTGAGGGGTATGGAGACGCCCTCCCATGCCGCTACAGCCGCCAACGAGGTGGTCTGCGAGTCATGGGAGGGCACGGCGCGGCGCGGCGACGGCGTGCAGCACCTCCGAAGGTGCTTCGCCTCTTAAGAGATAGACCTATAACGCTGCTCCAAAGCGATTATAAAATACTAGCTAAGATACTCACGAATAGATTGAAAAAGGTGATCGGAAACATCATTTCGAAGGACCAATTAGGCTTCGTCCCACACCGCCTGATCGGCGAAGCCACGCATCTACTGCAACTGACGCACGCTTACCTCGAAGAAACGGGGGAGCCTGGGCTACTTCTAGCGCTAGATTGGGAAAAGGCCTTCGACAGAGTGAACTGGGAATTCTATCACCTCGTCCTTGAAAAACTCAAATTCGGAGAGGATTTCCGAAAATACGCGAGGGCCCTAACCAACTCCGAGGCAAAACCCATACGATACATAAAGGTCAACGGAGGCAGAAGCTTCCCATTCAACGTCGCGAGTGGAGTCCCTCAAGGGTGCCCGCTATCGCCGCTGGCCTTCCTTCTAACAGCGGAAGCGCTGACACGGGCGATCAACGAAGACGAAGACATAGAGGGAATCACGGTTAACGGAGCCGAGCTCAAAACAAGCCAATTCGCCGACGACACGCAACTTATGGCGGCCGACTACAGCAGCCTGGCGCGCTCACTCGAATGGGTAGAGAGATACGCGGCGGCCTCATGTGGCAAGCCGAACGAGCAGAAATTCGAAGGACTTAGGATGGGATCTCTGAAGAGAAAACGCCCGCCAGCGAGATTTCAAAGATACAAGTGGCTAAAGAGCTATGAATGCGCAACCATCCTAGGGATCCCGCTAGGGGGACCCCAGGCCATAAAGGGCTTCTGACAAAACCTGGCCAACAAGATAGAAAAAAAAGCCGGCATGTACGCACCGATCACGAGCAACTTATCTATACACGGAAAAACTAAAGTGGCCAACTTCCTCATCTACTCAATCCCGAGGTACTGGCTACAAACGCTGGCGGCCCCGAGATCGTTCCATGCGGCAGTCAAGCGATCCGTGGACAAAATATTGTGGACAAACACGCGCACCGGGCGTAGGCTACAATGGATAAAACACCCCGAGTTCCCCCTGAAAGACGCATCGGAGGAGGGACCCCACCTAGGGCTGGGTCTCCTAGACTGGGACAACCACGTCAAGGCGCCACAAGCCAAGTGGATACTAAACTACTTGGATGCACGGCAAGCGCAATGGAAGCAAGTACTTGACGCATGGTTCTGCCGCACGAGCCTAGGGAGAGCAGCGGTTCTATCGTCAACCCCCATGAACAAACTAACCGACGGGATATCAGGCAGGGGCAAACTCCCAGAGTTCTGGAAGAAGGCACTCAGAAACATACGCGAACTAAAACTCACGCCTTTGAGCACCAGCAGGGAGGGCCTACTCTCGCAACCTATATGGGACAACCCGACATATCCGGGGCCCAAACTACAACCCACGTGGATAAAGCTATGGAATAGGCTTGAATGTAACACCATACACAATGTGTTTCGAGACTACGGCGCGACGACGCCCTACACTAGAGAGGAATGCGCAGAATACCTAAAAAATAACGATACATACATTCACGTCCAAGGAGACTTTATCCCAAGGGAAAAATTCCTAGAGTCGTGGGACACAATAGTAACACACGCCAAAACTATAGTGGCGACGCCGCAAAACACGGACAATGATAAAAACAAGAAGGCCCGTCGAAACGCCGGAAAACAAGCCGACCTGGAAGAACCGCCTCCCGAGATACGCATAACACAAGACGGGGAATACTACGCGAGAATCAAAGATACATGGTACGACATGGAACTCTCATACCTAGGCACACCAATAATCGGGGAAAAAACGAGGGACACTCCCTCGAATCTAGACACATCCCCCCGGCACAATGGGGTGAGGGATACAAATCCAACAAAAGAATCGAATACCCGCTAGCAGATGAGTACTCCTTAGACGGAGAAACGCCGCTAGACGAAACGGGAGTCGAACATATAACAAGAGCTCTACAGCAAACGGGCCACAAAAGCAAACTCCTAGCCGGACCAAGTAAATGGGAGGAGAAACTACACCTGCCCAAAAACACATGGGCACACCTAGCCAAACTCTACACGTCACCGATGGTGACGGCACGCGATATGCACCTACACTATAAACACATTGCGCACAGACGGGTGGGTACATACAACCGTTTTCCCGGTAGAGACAGCACATGCCGCATCTGTGGAGAGGCGGACGAAGACTCGACGCACCTAGGCGAGTGCCAAGGCATAACCAGTGTCCTGGACGCGATCAACGAAATTGCACAATTCTCACCTAAAGCGGGTAGAAACAGAGAGGAAACTATAATCGACAATCTGTTTATTTTCCCGAATGGAGACGCCCCGAAAGCGATATACACTCTGTATCTAGTAGCATGGAGGTATATCATTACTGATTTTTATAGAATACACTACGACGGAGTGGCATTCTCAGAAGAATCAATACTGATAAGAACAATAGAACGATACACCACGCTAAGTAAAGCTCTACTCTTCGCAAACGAGACCGACGCGGCGAGAACCGCCCAAGCGGGCATGGGTAGACAACCCAAAAAACGGATAGACATAAGCGACTTGAGGCCCGTTTTCAGTATGAACGACAACGGCGGGCTCAAACCCAGCAAGGAACTAGTAAATCTAGCCACAAAGCTGAGGATAGCACACGCTGTCGAGGAACCCAAGGAGCAACAAAACAAAGACGAATAAGCCAACAAAACGTAGAACGAGGTCAACATCAGAGACGCAGCCGACCCGGCGCCACTGTCACAATAGGCGCGAGCGAAGGCAGACGCGAACGCCAAAAGAGAAGACGCAACAGGCCTGCCCGGCCCCCGCACTCTGAACCAGGCCTTAGGTAGCGCACCAAGGCCGGACCCCGGAAACCGAAGAAAAAGGAAAGAAGGGGGGCAGGGGAAGAGGTGGAGGGAGGGAAGTAAGGGCGATGCAAGTAGAGAAGGGAGACCAGTCCCAGTCAGTAGTAGGTGTGTAGCCCAGAATCTTCAGATGTTTTTTTTTTAGAGTATGAGTATGAAGTGTGATGAGTAGCACAAGAAGGTATTGTCGTACATACAGTCGGGACGGGAACGTACCATAAATAGCTTTCCATAAATAAGGCCCGACCGAGCTTTATCGAGCTTTGGTGCCATTCTCATTCCGACCATAGATTGGACAAGCTTTCCGGCAAGCTTTGGTGTACATGTCAACCATCTCTCCAAACAAGCTTTCTGAGATTTTGAACCATCTTTCTGTAAGGGGTTAGCGCCGCTTGGCGCTTGGCAAGGGATCTATAGCAGCGCTGCGAGCAGAGAGGGAGAGGATAGTGGAGCCTTTCAAGAGAAAGCGCTGCAAACTAATGAAAATAGGTCACATATTTAGACGCACAGACCACCCACGCTCACAATGGCTTGGACCAGTAGGAGTCAACGCCCACGTTGCACGCAGAGGGTGAGGCACAGGTGTCACCGACCACTCCTGACGCAACTCACACTTAGCATGCTCAACAATCGCATCCATTTCAGACAATGCAAAGCGCTCATCATCTTCGGGCTTCTCAGCAGGCATAATCATTGGCCAGTTGGGGGAACCGGTAAGGCCATTGAAGGTGCACGAATTCAGCGAGACCACACCTTTACGAGTGCGCAGACTCAACACACGTGCACACGGTGTTGGACACAGGTATTCCACATATGTGCCCGGAAGCATCTTGCACATGTCAAGAAAGCCAACTCGCCCCCCAGTGATTTGGAGGGAGCCGTTTGCGACATCTGGACGCACCACACGCCCCAGCTAAAAAGCAGCTGCGCCTTCGAGGGTCTGAACGACTGAAAAATGTCGCACTGCTCCTGCGTCTCTCTCACTATGATATGAGACGCCGGGCAACTCGCCAAAAGCCTGCACGACTGCAACGGATACATCGTCGAAGCACAACTGGGGCACTTCGAGCATGTGCCGGTACCGTGGGACACGGTCACGGAGGGTCTTACCTAGCATCGAGTTAAGGATCGTGTTGCGCACGTACGCCATCCCCAAATGCACGTCAAAGTCCTCGTTGAATTCTGCGATCTTTGACGCCGGGTGGACGTTGGCCTCGCGCTCCCACGTGTCGCCTTCAGCGCCATAGCCCCGCCAGCGGACTGCCACATGTGTGGCTCCTGCACGACGAACCATGCCGATCACCTTGTCGACCTCCCAGTCGCCATCCAGCAATATTGCAATATTGTGAAAATGTCCCGTTCCCACAAACCTGCCCAAATGTCTTGTTTCGGAACGGGACATAACCGCCTACCCCTAGCTCGCGGCCAGCCGCGCACTGCACGCGCGCGAGAGGCTGGCAGCAGATGCCAGCAGGGGCGAGGTGGAGGGCGCAGGCGACGCCGTGCGATCGCGCAGGGCTCTGTACTGCTTGTCCGGCGGTAACTGTGCCCGGGGAACGCAGGCGCGCGTCGCACAGCGCGACCTGTGGTGCACTTTTGTGGTCGACGTCAATTTCGCACGAGCGCGAAAACGTTTTTGGGTCTGTGTGTTGAATGGCGTCGAAAATGTGCTGCATATTTCTTATTCTTATACTTATAAGATTCTGCCTAGTATACCCATTTCCAGTGTAATACGTAATACCCTAAAAATCGCGTGATAAAACCTCAATCTTGACTTGGTGAATTTTCACCCTTAGAAGTTAAAAGGCATGTTTGACCGCCCTATTCGAAGCAGGCCTGAAATTCGGTATTTTTCTCGAAAATTTCAAATTTCGCCGGGGCCGGGGAACACCCAACCCCCAATTTTCAAAATTTTTGCTGATCCATCCTACCGGAACCCATAGGGAGCTTCTTTCTTCTTTAGCCCTCTTCTCATTTACCCATTGTAGCTGATGCCCTACGCACCCCCATAATTGTCCATAGTGAGTGACCGGCCTACAGTTTCTGTTTGCGCGTTTTTCTTGTTACGCATCGCTATTCGTTATCGCCGTGGGCTATGGGGGCTTACTGTAGTATTAATGATTACTGTGGGGGGTCTAGGGCCCAAAGCCAAAGCCAAAGGGCACCGGATATGTGCTAGTTACACCTATCCGGTCACCATATCCACAAAAATCTCGTGATGAATCCTCAATCTTGACTTGGTCAATTTTCACCCTTAGAAGTTAAAATAGCTGTTTGACCGCCCTACTAGTGGTGTAGAGATTGAGATTGAAGTGGAGAGAAGTGGTCTCTCGGCGGGGGTACCACGTACCACGTACCACGTACCACGTTTGGAATTGGAATTGGAATTGTAATTGTCAATTAAATTGTAGTCTTGTACTTGTAGAGCATCTTGTTGGCTAGCATCCCTAGCCACATACACCGGACGAGCCATGCACCAATGGCGCACACCCCCATCGCGGGGTAGGGGCTCCGTTGCCGATGAAGGCTACGGACTAGGGACCACAGCACTAAGGTTATACTCGCACAACAAGAAAAAGCTCTCACGGGAGTGAAGAAGGGGAAGTCGCCACGAAGTGGACTGTGAGCTCCCTCGCCCTCGGGCCGAAAACAAAACTCCGCGCCCCTCCCCCCCGCGCGGCGATGGCGCTAGTGCTCCTCGCGGCGTCAGTGGCTGGCTGGTCTGCTGGGCACGCTCTCCCGCCTGCGCGCGCGTGGCGTTCGGCGCCTCCGCTGGCAAAGAAGAAGGAGGAGGTTGGGCTTTACTCGGACACAGTCTCGCTGCCCTCTACCTCCTTCTCCCAGCGAGCAATGGCGACAGAGCGAGAGCCGGAGCTCCAGGCTTTCTGGGCCTCGCTCCAGCTCTACGAGCAGCTCTCCAGCAGCAACCCGGGCGCGCCATTCGTGCTGCACGACGGCCCGCCGTATGCCAACGGCGATCTTCACATGGGCCACGCGCTCAACAAGATCCTGAAGGATATGGTCAACAAGTTCCAGTTGCTACAGGGGAGGAAGGCGAAATTTGTTCCCGGCTGGGACTGCCACGGTCTGCCCATCGAGCTCAAGGTGCTGCAGTCTATGAAGAGCAGCGAGCGACAGGCGCTCACACCCATTGAACTCCGCCGCAAGGCCGCCGCGTTTGCAAAGCAGACCGTCGAGTCGCAGCGACAGTCCTTCCAGAGGTGGGGAATATGGGCAGATTGGGAAGAGCCGTACCTTACATTGCAGCCGGAGTACGAGGCGGAGCAGCTCGGTGTCTTTGGCGCTATGTTCCTCAAGGGGCACATATATCGCGGTCGCAAGCCTGTCCACTGGTCGCCCTCCTCACGCACGGCACTCGCCGAGGCCGAGCTCGAGTACCCGCCGAAGCATACGTCGACTTCGATCTACGTTGGCTTTGAGGTGTCGGAGCCGGCACCGTGCCTGGCGGCGCACGCGGCGGACGGGCCGCCCATCCGCGTAGCCATCTGGACCACCACGCCGTGGACAATCCCTGCCAACCTCGCCGTCGCCGTCAATGCCGACCTCGAGTATGCGCTCGTCGGGCACGAGGCGCTCGGCTACCGTGCCCTTGTTGCGACGGAGCTAGCGGCTAGCCTGGCCACGCGGATTGAGGGGCTGCCCCAGGGGGCGAAGCTTGAGGTGCTCGGCACGTTCAAGGGGGCCGAACTCGCTGGTACCAAATACACCCACCCACTCGCTGGTCGCACCTCGGAGGTCGTCGTGGGCGGCGACTATATCACGACCGACTCGGGCACTGGTCTAGTGCATACGGCGCCCGGCCACGGGCAGGAGGACTACCAGACGGGGCTCAAGTACGGGCTCGAGCTGCTCTCGCCGGTGGATGACGCAGGTCGATTCACGGCCGAGGCGGGCGCCGAGTTCGAGGGGAAGAGCGTGCTCGGCGAGGGCAACATCGCGGTCATCGACGCGCTGCGCGCGGCGGGCGCGCTTATCGCGCAGGAGGCGTACGAGCACAAGTACCCGTACGACTGGCGCACCAAGAAGCCGACCATATTCCGAGCTACCTCGCAGTGGTTCGCCTCGGTCGACGGCTTCCGCGAGGAGGCGCTCGCAGCCATCGAGCAGACACGCTGGCTCCCCGCCATCGGTAAGAACCGTATCACCGCGATGACAGAGTCGCGCTCTGACTGGTGCATCTCGCGCCAGCGCACGTGGGGCGTGCCCATCCCGGTCTTCTACGACCGCCAGACCGACGAGCCGCTTCTCAATGCCGAGACGCTGGCCCACGTCCAGGCTCTCGTGGCCAAGCACGGCACTGACATCTGGTGGACCTCGGATGAGGCCGATCTGCTGCCCGAACCATACGCAGCCGAGGCGCATCGGTACCGTAAGGGCACCGACACGATGGACGTGTGGTTTGACTCGGGCTCCTCGTGGGCAAGCGTCGCCGCGGCGCGTGAGGGGCTGGGCTACCCCGCTGACCTGTATCTCGAGGGCTCGGATCAGCACCGCGGATGGTTCCAGTCCTCGCTCCTCACATCGGTCGCCGTCAACGGCATCGCGCCATACCGCACCGTCCTCACGCACGGCTTCGTTCTCGACGAGAAAGGCTTCAAGATGTCAAAGTCGCTCGGCAACGTCGTCGACCCCAAGAGCATCACCGACGGCGGCAAGGACCTAAAGGCGCAGCCCGCATACGGTGCCGACGTTCTGCGTCTGTGGGTCGCATCCTCCAACTATGCCGCTGACGTCTGCATCGGGGACTCCATCATCAAGCAGACCTTCGAGGCGTACCGCAAGCTGCGAAACACTGCGCGTTTCCTACTTGGCAACCTGCACGACTTCGACCCCGCCACGCACGCTTTGCCGTACGAGGAGCTGCCTGAGCTCGACCGGCACGTGCTCGGCCTTCTCGACACCCTCATCGATGAAGTGCGCGCCGCCTATGACGACTTCGCCTTCTCGCGCGTCGTCGGCCTCATCCAGCAGTTTGTGGTCTCTGACCTCTCCAACTTCTACCTCGACGTCTCCAAGGACCGGCTCTACATCGCCTCGGCCGAAGAGCAGCGCCGTCGGTCGTGCCAAACGGTCCTCGCCAAGACGATCGAAGCGCTCGCCGCGGCGCTCGCCCCAGTACTGCCCCACCTCGCTGAGGACATCTGGCAGAATCTGCCGTACGAGAGGGGGCACAAATCGATCTTCGGCGCGCTTTGGCCCTCGGCCGCCACGCCGGCGGGCGTCGACGCGCCCGATCTTGCGGCATGGGAAGCAGTCCGCAGCCTGCGCGACGAGGTGAATCGCTGCATCGAGCTTGCGCGCTCTGAGAAGGCGATTGGCGCATCGCTCGAGGCCAAGGCTCTCATCCACTGCGCCGATCCCGCCGTGGCCGAGGCACTAAAGCGCTGGTCCGCTTCCACCAACGGCGTCGACGAGCTGCGCTTTTTCTTCCTAACTTCGCAGGTTGAGGTGCTCGCCACGGCAGAGGAGGTGGGAGAACGCTCGCTCTTCTCCGCCAAGCGCTCCGAGGGTCCCGCCGCCACTGTTGGCATCGCTGCCGCAGACGGTGTCAAGTGCGAGCGTTGTTGGCACTACCATCCTAACACGGGTGCCAACGAGCACTACGCAGCCACCTGCCCGCGTTGCGCCGAGTCTCTCACGCTCATGGGGGCGGCGCCACGCCAGGCGCCCAAGGCCGCGGAGGTTGCGCCTGCCGCGTGAGCTTGCGTCGCTCGGGGGGGAAGGGGGACGTCAATCCAGGCGGAGGTTCGCAGCCCGCAACCCCGATTGTGTGTGCCATGTTGGGCGCTCGTCTGTCCGGCATTGTCAGCTGGGCTAGCTGTGCCGCGGCCTTTCGCATCCATTGCCTCGCACCGGGAGTTCTAGTGTCAAGGCCTGAATAGAGGTGCGGGTGGAGGGGGACATGCCGAATTTGCTCACTACTTACACGGTGCGAAGTGCGGGGGGGGAGGCGAGCACCCATGCATCTACATTTGACATTTGCACATAACTGATGATGGATGATGGACCCCATTGAAACCTCATCACACATTGCATATCACACATCACGACTGCTGGCGTTTATTGCGATGGTTGATTGTATCGTATCACCACCGACGCTTGAATTTGGTGTGCAAGAGACTGTTCACGATTCGAACCAAACATGCACTGTGCGGTGGTGGTGAGTGAGGGCAGCTGGTGCGGCGCAAGCGCGAGCGGCGCGGGCACGCGCGAGCCGCGTGTGATGCTCCGCCAAGTGTGTGTGGCGTGATGGCAGTGGGCGCTGGCGGGGACAACGGGCAGGAGCATGAGGCAGGAGGGCCTCACCTCTCCTCCGCATGGTCGTGCTCGCAGTCCGTGTCTGTCGCATCTGCAATCATCGAATCACTATTACTTGTTCTTCAGCCTCATTATTAACGTAACCTTATCCAGGGATGGAGGCGGGATGGCGGGCTTGAGTGATGGCGAGCGCGGCGACGGAGCGGACATGGTTGTAGCGAGCGTGAGCGAGGGCGAGGGTGTTGTACAGGTCGTAGTAGTGGTAGTGGTCCGGGCAGGCCTTTTGATCTTTTGTTTTGTTGTGCGTGCCCTGAACTAACTTTATAGTCAGTTGCCATGGAGCGCGACGCCGCTCCCCTCCTCTCTTTCGGGTCCCCCGCCGAGGGCGGCCCCCCAGCCCCCATGGAGCAGTCGCTGTCGAAGCGACCGCGCCCGCCATCAGAGGCCGAGCAGGTGCGCGCGACCCCCGTCGCGCCACACGGCCCGTGGCTCCGAAGTCGCGTTCCGTCAAAAGAGGGCCAGGTGATTTTTTTGTCATGCATACACTCTTGTTTTCTTTTTAGGGCGTGTGCCAAAAGTTTTTTACCCGTAATGGCAACGACCGTGATGAACTAGCTTGCATGCAAATGCTGCTTGCTGGGTACGAAGGGTTGTGTACGGAGGAAGGGGCGTCTGTCGTCTGTAGTGAAATGGTGTTTTAGCGTTTTCGTACATAACGTTAGGTAGCCACATTAATATTAGTGGTACAAAGCTAATCACGCTCCTCTCAACACGCGGTGACTCCCAACAACGCGGGTTGAGTTTTCATCTTCTTCGTCTTTTTCTCACACCCCTCTTCCTCGATGGCGACGATGTCGCTCGGCTGATCTTGGATGGCGAGGTCCGTGATGCGTGAGAGGACGCTTGGCCGGTCCTCCATGTAGAGCTTGCCAGCTGCTCGGCGCACTTGCACCATGGGATTCGGTTCAGCGTACGCGACCGCCATGATGTATTCCATGCAGAGGTACGCGACGGCGGCCTGCTCTCCAATGTATCTGGTCTTTGGGGTCCAGTCGACAGGTGGCCGTGTCGAGGGAGTCGAACGAAGCCGGTGTCCGCGGTGGAGAGAAGGGGGCGCGAGGCCCCCATTGACCCCCACTTATAAAAGTAGGTTCTGGTGAATCATATCGTTCAACACGCTATCGAAGGCGGACTTTAGCTCTTCCTCCTCCTTTTCGATCGTCTCTAGCGAGGGCGGCTCGCCAGAAGACAAGCCCGGAACACTGGTCGCGCCGGGTGCGATTGCCTTGACAAGCAGAGCGCCGATATAGTCGGCAGCGCGCTTTGTGCACTCAAGAGGAGGGGGGGCCTGCTTCTGGTGTTTTGGACAGTCCTCGGTGGCTTCCGAGTCGAGCAAGCGCTTCATGCTTACGACCGCACGGGTGGCTTCATCCGGAGCGGCGGCTCCCTTAACTAGTACCTCGGCGGTAGAAGAATCATCATTCATCTGCAAGGAGTACGCGGACGGTGAGCGCTGCAAGTGACACCTCGTGACCCTTGCTACCCCCACGACCGCCCGCGCGGCGAGCCTTCTCGCGAGCTTGGGCGGTCTTTCTCTCCCTCCCTCCTACCCATCCACTCCGTCAGCCAAACGGTGAGGGTATGAAGGGGGGGGGGGGGGGCATTGCTCTAGGTGCTGCTTCCGCTCGCCCGGCGCTGCCCTCGCTCAGCGCAGCCACTGTCCCTCCCGGTCAGGAGACGTTGGCGCGCCTCTCCGCCCGCCTATGTGGACGCATCTCCTCCCGCCTATGGGACGCCTGCGCGCCTTCGTACGGTGGGGTGGGGTGCAACCACTTGCTTTGGTTTGGCTGAAGAGGAGCGAGGGCGCGGTGAAAGGGCAGGACCGGCTGCGATGTCCCCTTTTCTGCGGTCAAATCCCATTGCTGCACGTTTGTACTGTAATAAGGGGGTCCTTTAAGTAGAACTTATACCGTCCACATGGGGGGCACTTGCGAAAAAAACAACCAAA
The DNA here is from genome assembly GCA_018136815.1 of Isochrysis galbana. NCBI lineage: Eukaryota > Haptophyta > Isochrysidales > Isochrysidaceae > Isochrysis > Isochrysis galbana. The sequence continues at coordinate 2,149,864 of CM030932.1, forward strand.
CCTGAGGTTGCACCCTCTGAAGGACGCCAAAAAGCAATGCCAAGAAGTGCAGCCAGAGCAACAAGAATCCGCGAACACCCCTGCAGATGAAGAAGAGGAAGCGGATGGAGAGATGGAGGCACCACCTGAATCGGATGCGGACAGTGAGACCGAGCAAGCGACTGCATCGTTGGCAACAACATTTGACAACACCAGCAATCAACTGGCATCCGCTTTGGATGTGATGCATGAAGGGTTAGATGTAGATGCTGATCTCCATCATGAACATGGGGTCAGAGTCGGAGCCATGATGGATGAGCAAGTGAACACCATGCTAGAATTAGAGCGTGTGCACTCAAGCTTGTGGGAGGCCGTGTGACAGGTGTTCGTGTTCGTGTTGTCGGTATGGTCAAATGGAATAAATGTTAAATTTTTTTATCAAGCCAAAGCGCTCACGCGCGTCACGCGGGCGGACGAACGGGTGCCGATGTGCCGATTCTCCATGAGGCGCCATCCGAACGCCAGAACGCTGTGGGCAGTTCATACTTAATAAGCTTGGCGGCGTGTGACGGCGGACACATACACATACACATACGGACACATACATGCGTGGTGGCGCGCTCGGCGTGCTGTGTGCAAGGGGGAGCGCCCGGGCATGAATGAGGGTTTGGGAGCCTTGCGAGCTTATGCGAGCTTGGCGCTTGCTTGCGCAGGGAGGATGGTGATGGGGGGCGGCGCCGCGGTGCGGCGGGCGCGGCGGGCGTGTGCGGGCAACGCAAAGCGCACGACGGTGCGTTGGTGTTGGTGTACGTTGGTGGCGTTGTGCGGTCGGCGGTGCGTGCGCTATCTCTAGTCTAGAAATGAGCGATTGCGATTGCGTGTTTGCGCCGCCGGCGGCGCGTTTGCGCTAGCGTTAACTAAATAAGGCCAAAGCGCTCAGCACAGCGCGCTTTCACGCGGGGGCAAACGGGCCTTGCCGATTTCGACAAGGCGCCTGCGCGAGGTGGGCACGAAGATTGGCGCTCGGCGTCACGTGCGTATGTACGTTGCGGCTGCCGCGGCGCGCGGCGGTTGCATGTTGCATCAGGTAAGGCCTTACCCGCTTGAGTAAGGCCTTACCCGCTTGAGTAAGGCCTCCCTAGACAGCGTAAGGGCGTATCTTGCAAGTAAGGCCTTCCCTGGCTCCGGCCATATCCCTTTTCGAAATCCCCGCCATGGTAACCACTTGCCACCTTTCTTGATGATTGAGATAAGGCCTTATGGGGATAAGGCCTTATTTTTAAGGGCCTTATAAATAACTAGTGCATGCCTTGCAAACATCGTATAGCGAGGAAGCTTGTGACGCCAGCTCACTAAGTCCACAAGGCGCATAAGTCAAACTCGTAATTTTGCACTTCAATGTGTACGAAAGTATCACAAGACTCAAGACCCCGCCGCCCGCGCGCATTGCATCATAGTCGGCGGTGCGTGGCGCCGAGAGCTACGCCAACGTTACCCGGCCAAACGGGCCGAGCTTTCGACACGCCATGGCAGAGCGAGAGAGGAAGAGCTTGGGCGGTGCGGGGCGCCCTCTCAACCTCTCAACTCTCACCTCTCAACCTCTCAACTCTCACCTCTCAACCTCTCAACTCTCAACTCTCAACCTCTCAACTCTCATCTCTCACCTCTCGAGGTGAGAGCAACCCCTCAACTCTCACCTCTCTCACCTCTCACCTCTCACCTCCTCATCTCTCAACCTCTCACCTCTCACCTCTCACCTCTCAACACCTCTCATCTCTCAACCTAACCTCTCAACCTCTCAACTCTCACCTCTCAACTCTTGCCGACCGTCGGCACCCAAAGGCCGGGGGGGGGGGCGGGGGCGGGGGGCGGGGGTTGCCGCGGACTGGGCCGCCGTCCCCGCGCGCGGCGTCCAAGTCCTGAGAGATGCGATCTCGCCGTGGTTGATTGAGGGGATGGAAGGCCAGAACTCTGGCTCGGGGGGGGCGGGGGCGGGGGGGGGGCCCCTTTCCCTTCCCTTCCCTTCCCCCCCTCCTCTCTCTCTTCTCTCTCCCTCTTTCTTCTCTCTCTCTTTCCCCCCCCCCCCCCCCTCTCTATCACTACCTTCACGGCGGCGCAGAGCTGATGGCCGTTAGGAGAAGGACGAGGGACAGGAGAGCCCACGCTCTCTCTCTCACTCCTCTCTCTCTCTCTCGCACTCGTCTCTCTCTCTCTTCTCTCTCTCTTCTCTCTTCTCTCTTCTCTTCTCTCTTCTCTCTCTCTCTCCTCGGCGGGGGGTCGGGGATGTGGGGTGGGCGGGTCAGGCCTTTCCCCCCCCTCCCCCTCTCCCTTTATTCTCCCTCCTTCGCCCTCTTCTCCTTCTCCACGGAGGGGGGAAGGGGAGAGGGGGGAGGGAAGGGGAGCATTATGGCCTCTCTCTCTCCTCCCCCCCCGAGAGCAGAAGAGGCGCCGTCACGCCGCTCTCTCTCATCTCTCTCTCATCTCTCTCTCTCTCTCTCTCTCTCTCTCTCTCATCTCTCTCTCTCTCTCTCTCTCTCTCTCTCTCTCTCTCTCTCTCTCTCTCTCTCTCTCTCTCTCTCTCTCCCGCCCCCCCCCCCCGCCCCCCCCCCCCCCCCCGCGCGCGCGGGCTCGCGAGAGCGTCTCTCATCTCTTGAGACGCGGTTGGTTTCCCTTGGAACTAAGAGGAAGAGGAGAAGGGGAGGGAGAGAGGGAGGGAGAGAGAGAGATGTTGGCGAGGAGTGGAGAAAAGAGGGCGGGAGGGGGGAGGGGGGGAGGAGGTCGAGAGAGAGAGAGAGAGGCAGAGAGAGGAGAGAGAGAGGAGAGAGAGGGAGAGGACTCTCACCTCGCTCGAGCTGTGCAGCCCGGCCACGACGATGCCCAGCGTGCTACCGCGCCTCCTACCCCGGCCGGGCGCGCCTCGCTCGCACGCCTCAAAGAGCGAGCAGCTGCTCCGACCCGCCGCCTCATTTTCCTCGCTCTCTCAGCTCTCGCCCACACAGCCCACAGCCAGAGTGCCCTGCTGCTGCGTCTCGGCGGAGGCCATCACCGCCGTGGCGCGGGCGCTCGCCGAGGCTGCGCACGAGGGAGCCGGCTCGATTGAGCACGTGCACGAGCTCGCCGAGCCCTCCTTCTGCTCGGGCACGCCCTTGATCGTGTTCCCACACCGCAGGCAGTCCCACCCGCCTGTACTCCTCATCCAGGCCGAGTTGACGACCATGCTGCTCGTACTCGCTTCGAAACTGTGCCTCAACAACGAGACCATCAAGACGATCTACGTCATCGTCGAGCGCATGCTCGCCAACAACTTCATCCTGACGCCGCGCAACGTACGGCGTGTCTTGATAGCGGCCACCTCTCTGGCGCAGAAGCAGCACAAGGGCAAGACCGCCCCTGAATCGGACATCGGCGTCCACATCCGGTCTGCGCTCGACAGCATCAAAGGTCTCGAGCTCCTGGACGAGATGGAGACGGCAGTGGCGCGCGCCTTCAAAGGGAACGATGCTCTCTGTGAGGACGTCAAGTACCGTGAGGCCGCTTTTGCATACGTTCTCGGCCGGTTGCGTAATGATGTGGCGGCGATGCGGATGTTCCGCTATGTGTTTGGCTGTCTGCTGAGCATCGTTGCTGGTTTACACAGCGTCAGCCTGGAGGAGCCGGGCGATTTCTTTGCCGACGAGGAGTTTTACGGCTTTGGATGATCAAAGCCGTGTTGCCGTACACCTGGCAGGACGTTCAGGCGGCAGGACGTTCAGGCGGCGATGACATTTCGCCTTCACGTTGCACTCAAGCTAAGCCCCCTCTATCGGCGCTAATTTCGGTGGGTGATCCATGCACATGGTTTTCGAGTAATCCGATTTCTTGGTTTCACACACCGCCGTCCGTCCGAGCATTTTCCGTCCGTCTGAGGGCCTGCTGTCTATTACTCATGCATTTGAAACCCTTGCTGTGTTCTAAAGTCCATGCTCCTCGTCGAATGTATGAGGGCGACACGTGAAGCTCCCGTTTGGGGCTGGATCGCTAGCCTCTTCACTCTTGACTTTTGGCCTTGCCGAGGCAGGCCCTTCGGATTGGATCCTGCTGGCACCAGGTGCGATTTTCTTTGCAGCCACGTGCTCGACCTCGTCCCATATTGATGCGAGGGGTTGTGTGTGTTGCCTTACAAATGTGCTGCGCCACTACCGCGTTAGTCCCCTTGTGATTTATTGCCTGGTGTTATTGGCAAAAACTATTGTTATAGTTTTAGCGATGGAGCGCGCGCCGACCGCTCCCACCTCCCAGCCCCCCGCCGTCACGACGCCCCAACGGGGCCGCCCCAAACCGCCGGAGCCCGCGCAAGCGCCCACAGGCCGTCGCGCCGCCTGACAACGACGTCGACATGACGGCACCGCCCTCGCCTCCCAAGCAGTCACAGAACAAGGGAACAGGCAGAATCCTGTTCCCTGGTGACAACCAGACCCAGGGCAATGCCCTGCCGCCCAGCTCCTCCGCTCCTCCACCAACCCAAGGACTAGGCCTGAGCGAAAATATGTAGTTTTTCGTGCCCAAATATGTGGGGAAAATATGTGGAAAATATGTAAAAACTTGCCCAAATATGTGGAAAAATATGTAGCTTTTGCCCAAATATAAAACCTCTCGTGGCCGCATTCCCCGCTTCCGGCCTCGCCGCACATGCTCTTTGTCATTGTCACTCTTTTCACTCTTCTTTGTGCCTCTCCTCTCTCCCCATACACACCCTTTCTTTCTAGCTATTGCTGTATACAATGTACAATGTGTGTACCATGAATCAAAACAGAGAATCTCGCCGCACACAGCACACACTACACACTACGATGACGAGGCCTGGTTGCGCTTGTTGTTGTTGTAGCGCAACATGACCGCTGCCTCCACTTGGTCGGCCAAGGAAGAAGACCGTTCAGAACCAAACATGCACGTCAACAAAGAAAAGACACGTTCACTTGAGGCAGAATTGGGACTCAGACACATAACAATCCTTGCAACCTGGGCCCAATGTGGAAATTGGTTTTGATTCGATGCCCACCAAGCGAGAACATCCCTGGTGAATGCCTTCATGTCAGAGTGGTCCACTTGCACGCCTCTACATGCCACCATGTAGGAAGGGAGCTCTTGCATCAAGTGCTCGGCAATGTTGGGTAAATGAGTCACAAGAGGTAGGTCTACTAGTTGAGTGACCCAAAGTGCGTCTACCTTGCCATAGGCGAAAGCAGGATTGAGCGCGCGCAGGAGGCCAGTAACATAGTGTTGCTGCTGGCACCCATATGGAGCTTGACATCGATAGGTCAGGCGATCGTCGAGATACCTGAACGCCCCGCGCACATTTTGAAGAAGAGATGTCCATTCGGGCAAGCTGCATACATCTATAGCGCTTCGGATCTCGTGCTCATCCTTGGTCACAAGTGTCGAGCCATCTTGGTACGATACTGTCCAAGCTCCTGGGACAATGGCTGATACCTTACCCTTGTACCAGCGGTTCTCATTGTCATAGTACTCCCTTGTTGACGTTCCGACGGTGATGGTGTGCTACTTCCTTAGCAAGGCAGCAACATTGGGCATGTCGGCTGCATCCTGGCCAAGCTTCCGCCCGCGCTCTTGTAGGCTCTGTAGCATGTCATGGACGAGTAGTATCTCCAAGCCATCTCCTTCTAACCTGTAGGTAGTGGTACAAAGCACCTCCATGTCCATGGCTAAGGCAAGCTCCAACTGCAGCTCCTTCCCCTTGGTTGTGATGACAGTATGGAGAGCTTGTGATGTTGCCTCTCCGATGCCTTCTCTCCGTAGCCTGGTGATAAATGCCTCGAGTTGCCCAAAGTGAATGCCCAAGTCCTTCATTACTTCCCATCTTGACCACCACCTAGTACGAGAGTAGCCCTTCATGGATTGTCCCATCATGTCGCGCCAAATGAGACCTGCCGCTCTTGTGTGAGAGGTCAAGGTAAGCCAAGGGGCCAGAAACTCCTCCACAGTACCCAACACGAGATGCTCGACTGTGTGTTGCAAGGTGTGGGATGCGCACAAGATATCAACAGCATTGGGACAAGAGACCTTCAGCTGACGACAAGCCACGCCGTTTGTCGCGCAGCTATCACGAGCAATGCCAACAACACTGCTTGCCACATCGATGCCCAACTGATTTTGAAGGATGAACGAAATCAAGCGGAACAAACCTCCACCATCCATGTGTTTGGCCGTCGTTCGCAGCGCCAGCACCCGACTCTCAATACAACTGCCCTGCCCGTGGGGCGATGCCTGCCACGAGGCGGCGGGGAATGGCCACCTGCATGTGCTCCAGTGGCTGCGCGCGCAGACGCCCCACTGCCCGTGGGGGGCGATGCATCGCGCACGGCGTGCACATGTGGTCCTCTTTTGACGGAACGCGACTTCAACGCTTCAACCTGCTGCGTGCGCCCTCCGTTGCCGTCGAGGAGCAGCCCCCACTGATGCGTAGGCGTGTCGCGCAGTGGCAGCGGTGGCGCGTCTGAGCATTCCGCCAGGGCGGGGGTGATGGGAGCTGCCGCGGCTGAGCGTGAGGCGCGGTCGGGGTTGGGGTTGGCGGTGGCGCGCATGGTGGTGAGGGGAGGGGGGGAGATCGCGGCCGCAGAGGCGCAGAGGCGCACGGGGCACCGAGCGCTACCAAGCCAGCGAGCGCGTGGCGGAGTGGCGAAGTGGCAAAAACGGATATAAAGTATAAAGTAAAAGTAAAAGTAGAAAGTAGTGCAAAAAAGTACATTTGCGAGCCAAGAGCCCCGGCATCTGTGTTTCCCACTGTTTACTGTTTTTCACTGTGTTTCTTCAATGGCCAAACACAGGCTGTTTTTGCTGTGTTTGGAAGCAGCCCCCACTGTGTTTCACATGTAGGCACCTCACGTTTGCACCCCCCCCCCCTCGCTTCGACCTCGACCTCGGGCCTTATATAGGCCTTAGATATTAGATAGAGATTGGGCCAGGAACCTGGAACCAGAACTAGGAACCTCAAGCCTCAAGTTGCAAGTTGCAAGTTGCACCTTCTACCTTCTAGCCTGCTCTCCCAGGGAGAGGGCTCGATCGCTGTTGTGATGGCGGCGGCTGCCCCTGCGTGAGTGAAGTGCGAAAGAGCGAAAGCCAGCCCTTAGCGACGGACGTCGGCGTCAACCTCGTTTACTATAAAACCGATCCATAGGGGGACCGACAGGGGACAGCAGGGTGCAAATAGTCCGAGGGTAAAAGTCTTACTTTTACTTTCGCTGAAGTAGAAACGGGCGGGGACCGCCACAATTCGCTAGATATGACCCCTCTCTCTCTCTCTCCCCCGCCGCCCTCTCTCTCTCTACTCTCTCTCTCTTCTCTCTACTCCCTCTCTCTTCGCCACTCTCTCTCTCTCTCTCTCTCTCTCTCTCTCTCTCTCTCTCTCTCTCTCTCTCTCTCTCTCTCTCTCTCTCTCTCTCTCTCTCTCTCTCTCTCTTCTCCTCTTTCTCTCTTTCCCTCCCTCTCTCTCTTCCCCTCCCTGTGGTCGACTATTTTACCTCCTCCCCCCTCCCCCCCCCGCGCGCTCCCTCCCCTCCCCCCTCCCCCCCATCTCCCCTCCCTCCTCCCCCCCTTCATTGGACCTCCCAACCTCTCCAGCGGTGCCATCGGCTCGATGGGGGCGGAGATCAGCTACATCCGGCCAATGTCGCCTGCCACCGTCGTCGCACTCATCGAGGACGACGGCCAGTGCTCTCCAGAGCCTCTCTGTGGCCGTAAGTGGGACGGCCACATGTCGAAGCCTTCCTTTGTACAGATGTCCACCCACGAGTGGGAAGGCTTCTTAAACGACGTCGGAACTCTTGTTCGACGCTTCTTTCCAGAGGTGAGCGCCCCACAACCCCCTCCCTCCCCCCCTTTCCCCCCTCCCCACGCACATACATACGGAGGGGGTGCGGTGGGGACGGGGGACGGTGGAAGGGAAGGGAAGGGAAATGGGTGTGGGGCGCCCTGCTGCGCTGCAACCCCTGCCTGTGACCGCCATCGCCTCTCATCGCAGACGGTCGGGATCATTTTCCTGCTGGTGGGCACTATTCTCGGCTTCTTCGTCTTCCATCCGGGGCTGAGTCCTCTCGCAGACTCTCTTGGCTTCGAGGCGTGCATGGCCCTCATGATTGCCGCATTTGGCGGTGGCATCGCCCTCTTCCTCCTCATCACGATCTACGGCCGCCGATACAACCAGACCATTGACAACCGCATCGCAGATCGCTGCCGGCGGGCGGAGGAAAGCAGCGGTTGTAACTTCACATACGTGGCCACGTTCACCCATCCGTGCAAGCCCAAGCAAGTCCGCACATACCGTGCTATCCACATTAGCCCGGCATCCGTATCGGCCAATGCCATCCATGGGCAAGTTCAGGCGTTACGTGGCGGGTACGGAGCGTCCATCCCCATCGCGACCGCGTCGTGCGCGTGCGTCCCCGTCGCCTCCACATTCGTCCAGCCGACGAGCGTCGTCGCCGTCTCTCATGCATCGGGCGCACCGCAGCCCGTTTCCGCGCCGCAGACGATTGCGGTTGCGGTGCCCAAAGGGAGCAAGCCTGGCGACTGCATCACCGTCAGGGCGCCAGACGGCCAGATGATGGCTGCCACCATTCCGGAGGGTGTCGCCCCCGGAAGTACCTTCAATGTACAAGCGCCACCGCCTCAGCACCACCAAGCCATTGTTGTCGATGCAGTGCCGATTCCATGAGCTGCGATGGATGAGCGCGCTCTCATCGGCCACGCGCTGTGCGCCCGCCTCCTTTTCCTTGAGGACCTCATCTTTGTGAGTGGGCGAACATGTGTCAGTGTGGTCGCCCCCCCCCCCCCCCCCGTGGCGTTCCCGGGATCGCCAGGATCAATCGATAGGTGCGACATCCAACGGCTTGTCTTGAAAGGAGGTCCTGCACTGAGCGTGCATGGTTGACGCCCGACACGAATGACAAGTCAAGCTCTTTGGAATGCACATCTCTCGACTCTATCCACTCCTTGATTGCACTTTGCCCCCGATTCGCCGCCGGCATGCACATCGCAGCTTGATCAAGCCGAGTTCGCAACACTCATGGCCTCGGCGCCTAGTGCTGACCGGACTTTGGGCCTGCGTTGAGTTTCCTTCATGTTGAGCATCCAATGACGCTTTGCGTGATGTTGGGGCGACGGGGACGATGGATCGCAATGCGGTCTTATTTGCGGCCTTCTCTCTCTTGAGCCATCATTGCACGGCCGCGCCTTGGGCCCCGGTCCAATCAGACCAACCTCGTCAGACACGTGCGCTCCGGGGCAAGCTTCCGCGCTTGCCTTCCTCCCTTGATTCTTGGTTGTCGCGTTTTATTTCTTCGTTCATGTTGTCGTGTGGTTGTGCCTTCTGCGCGATGTTGAGGCTCACCAGCGATGGGCCCCGTTGTGATGTCGTGTATAGAGCATTGTCTTGTTTTGTTACAGTTGTACCTGGTTATGTTGTGACTTTTCTCGGCATGTGCTTTGCGGTCGGCCACGGCATGACTTTTTGCGGGGGCCCGGTCAGACATCGCAAACACTCAACTTCCCGGTCAACGCAAATCGCAAACACTCAATAATAATGAATGTTTCACACTGAGCTCCTAGGTAGAGCACGAGGAGACGAGCCGCAAGGCGAGTGAGAGGGAGTGATGAGGGATGCGGGCGCGGGCCTGTGCTCAGGAAAATGTCACAGGGCCCGGAGGAGAGGGGGAAGGGTCGGGATTTGGAGGGGGGGGCGGTGGCCGGGCCCGGGGCGGCGGCGGCGGGGGGGGGGGGGGGGCGTGACGGGGTCGAAGGGGGTGACGGCGGTGGCGGCGGCGGGTTCGGCGGCGGGTTTGGCGGCGGGTTTGGCGGTACCGCTGTGGGGCTGATGGGTACTTCGGTGCCATGCTTGCTGCCCGCGACATGCTCTTCATCCGGGATTTGCTTGTCGACCTATCTCTCCCGCCGGATGGCCCTACCCTTCTGTGCTCCGACTCCAAGTCCGCCATCAACATGTCCCTCGACCCCGTTGCCTTCAAAAAGAGCAAGCACATAATGCGCGCCGCAGCTTTCCTCCGCGATCTCGTTGCAAAGCGCGCCCTCGCTATGCGACATGTGCCCGGCAACCTTATGCTCGCTGACATCCTCACCAAGCCCCTTGGGCCCGCTCCCTTCTGCCGTCTCCTATCTCTTCTTAACGACTGCGTGTCCGTCATTGCACAAAGTCTAACAGGTTCAAGTTCCGTCGAACCAGCGACCAACTGTCAAGCTGCAGAAGCAATGCCTGTCTATGACTGATGGGAACCTCTACCTCGGGTGACCTACGCCACTCTGAGTATTACGACTTTTATGCACGACGTTCCTTCATTCTTCTATCTTTATCCTCTCTGTCTAAGCCTCACCCTCTGTGCTCGCCTTATGGGGGGGTATCACAGAGTGCCGTCATCTGCCAACACAATACATCGGTCCTTGCCGCTTACCGATAGAATCGTCTTTACCGGCTTACCGATAGAATCGTCTTTACCTATAACATTGCCTGCCAGATTCCTCTTCATCAAGTCATCAGCCTCCTTCATCATGTGCACCACCTTCCAGACTCTTCTCCACAGAATCATCTGCAGTTGATACACATCGAGTTCTAGAGTTCCCGAGTCATTTGCACATCGACTTCTAGACCTCGCCTTCATCTTGGGGATCTGAGCTCACTCTAGATCGACTTAGTGCATCTAAGGAACCTCACCTTCGTCATCAACACCCACGACGTTTCATCGGCTCATACTAAGACAATACCCGCCGATTCCCTATATTGTCGCATTCGCGAATCGACACTCGGTAGGCTTCTTTCTCTCTTCTCTTCTTCGTTCGGCGCCCAAAGGCATCTTCGTGAGATCTGCAGTGCCACCAGGGTGTCCCAGGTTCTAGACTCCACCCTTGTAGCACTGTCTCACTCACAGTCTGTCATGACCTTCTTGCTTTTTGTTGCCGCCCTGGCTGCTCCCTGGCAGGAAACAGTGCGAAGAGAGATGTGCAACCCTCCCTAACTGCAATACCCTCCCTCTCTTTCTTCTCCCTCCCTCCATCTCTCTCACCCCGTCTCGCCCCCCCCCCCCGTCTCCCTCTCCCTCTCTCTTCCCCCGCCCGCATCCACGTGGTCCCGCCCCTCCCCTCCCCCTCTCCGCGCCGGACCTCGTCTCTACATTTCTCTACTCTCGCTCTCCCTCCCTCCATCTCCTCTCCCTCTCCGCCACGGATCCTCCTCTCTCTCTCGTCCCCCTTTGCCTCTCCGCGTTTTTTTTTCGGGCTACGCACTACGCATGCTCAAGAATAAAGAACAAGAATATCTTTTGAACTTAGTTCGAGCAGAACAAGTTGTAGCAAAGTATGATATTCAGCACGGCCAACATGACAATGTCGCCGGCATGCCACGACACAGACATGCATACACATGCATGCATGATCGCATGAGGCTCTGGCGCCGCTCAACCAGGCACGCACTCGCCCATGCGTGCGGTGAGTCATACACTATACACTTACATACACCGCACCACAACCACTGATCCTCGCGCTGAAAACGGCGAAATATCTACACCTCTCCGAAAGAAGGAGCCCTCATCGAGCTATTTTCTCTGGTCGAGGCACTCGCTGCCACTAGTGCGTAACGAAAGAAGAGGATCGTGCTGCGTGCTGGTTCAAGGCCGGCTAGCCCTAGCATCAGCACCCCCGGCGCCGAGCCAAAAAGGCCGGAAGGGGCTCGTCCTCTCCCACAAAAAAAACCAGATCTCCATCAAATCTCTAACGTCCCTGTGAACAGCACAAGAAGCCCCATGCCTTCATCCAGCCTGACGGCACCGAGGTCGTTGTCGTCCCCACGACAAACCGGCACCGCGCCTCGGGTGCCAATACATCTCATGGAATGGCCCACGTGGGAATGTGTGAGTGTGCAGCACAAAGGCAATCGGCGATGCGCTTGTGCCAAAAGCTGATCAGTCAATGTACAGCGCTGGGCGCAAAGGCAGCACGTCGGCATGGATCGCGTCCCAGCTGGGGGGGGCTCCGACATCGGAGCCAGTCCCATGCACGCAGTGAAGGAACGGGACTCGCAAGAGGCTGGCCGCCCTGCCGGCAGGGCGGGCCGGCGCGGCAGAGGCGGGACAGCCTGCAGGGTGCGCGGCCGGTCCAAACCGACTGCTGGCGACCGCAGCTGTTGAAGCGCACAGCAATGGCCGCGAGGTCAGCTTCGCTGAGGGCGAGTATAGGCACTGAAGGCACTGAAGTGGTGGGATCTCTCCGGCGCGGACGAGGCGGCCACAGGAAGCATGAATGAGCTCGGCAAAGCCCCGACACCCGGATGGAAGCCGTTGGGCGAATTGAGATTGAGGATGCTGCGCGCGAAGGGGGGGGGGGGGGCGGCATGAGCGAGGCACGCGGCGGTGGACACGCCCGTGCGTGGGTGGCCGTGCCGTGCCGGAGGAAGGCGTATCCGGTGGCGGCTCGCGCGCCTGCGAGCCCCTTCGATGTCGTCCCATGAGCGGGACATATTGTCCCCCATCTGAAAGGTGTCCTCGTCCGACTCCATTGGCGACCGCGAGCTTTCGCGGCCGTTGCCGTTGATGGAGATGGGATGGGAGCGCGGCGGCTTCAGCTCGGGCTCGGCGACCGGAGGCTGCGAGTACTTGTGAAGCACATGGTTGTCGCCCTGCGACGCATGCAACCTGTGAAGCCGAGCGAGGCGTCGGCACGCGAGTTCCGACGGAGAGCGAGGTGCACGCCAGGGCTGGCGTGCGAGCGCACCATCCTATGAGCGTGCCTAGCTGCTCCGGCGTGAGGGCAGCCTTGAGCTCGCGGACTGCGTGGTACGCCGACGGCTGCAGCTCATGCTGCGCGAGCCGGCTGGTCAGCACGGCCACCTGGTCCTGAAGCTCCTGCACAAACTGCTTGTGCCGCAGGCGCGCCTGGCGTGCCGATTCCGCCTTGCGCGCCAGCCTGGAGGGAGGGCGCGGGGCGCGGGCTGCGTGAGCCGATCCATGCGGTGCACGGCAGGAGAGTGGCGGCGCCACTCAGTCCTTCCGGTCTGCTGCTCGCCGTCCTTGACTGTGTGGGTTGGATCCTGTTGCATCTGCTCCCTCTTCCGCCCCCTTTCCCGCCCTCTCTGCCCCCGTCTGCTCCATTCCCCCCTCCCCCCTGTTGCAAGAGCGGGTGGGGTCTGCGCAGGCGGCACCTGCTGTGCCTCGAGGCCTCTCCATTCGTAGGGCAGCTGGAGGAGAGGAGGTCGTCGGCGTGGTCCATGTCGGTGTCGTGCTGTGCGGACATGTGCCGATCTGTTTGCTCGGCCGTCTGGCGCCGAGGGGAGGTGGGGGGTGGGGGTGGAGAGGGGGGGGAGGAGGGAAGGGGGCCAGCGGAGGAAGCGTGGAGAGAGAGAGAGAGGAGAGAGAGGCGGAGGTGAGCGGGGGATAGGCAGAGAGGGAGGGAGGGAGGGGAGGGAGAGAGAAAGAAGGGAGAGAGAAGAGAGAGAGAAGAGAGAGAAGGGAGAGAGAGGAGAGAGAGAGAGAGCGGAGGGAGGGAGGGGGGAGGAGCTGCTGGCGAGGTTTGGGGAGAGAGAGGGGGGGGGGTTCCGCGCGGGGGGGGGGGGGGGGGCGGGAAGGAAGGGCTGGCTGGGCTTCCCGCGGGAGGGGGGGAGAGAGAGAGAAAGGGGAGCGCGGGGGGAAGGGGGGGGCCCAGACGGGGAGGAGGGGGAGGGGAGGTCTCCTTCTCTCCCTCTCTCCCTCTCTCTCTCTCTCTCTGTATATCTCTCTACTCTCTGTGTACATCTCTCTACTCTCTATCCCTCTCCCCCTCTCCCTCCCTCTCCCTCCCTCCCTCTCCCTCCTCTCTCTCTTCTCTCTTCTCTCCTTCTCTTTCTCTCTCTCGGCCTCTCCGCCACGGATCCTCCTCTCTCTCTCGTCCCCCCTTTTGTCTCTCCGCGAGCACGTGGCGGGGACGAGCCGCCCCGCCCCCCCCGCCCCCCCCCCCCCCCCCGCGCCCCCCCCCCCGCGGCCCCCGCGGCCCCCGCGCCCCCCCCCCCCGCGGCCCCCGCGGCCCCCGCGCCCCCCCCCCCCGCGGCCCCCGCGGCCCCCGCGCCCCCCCCCCCCGCGGCCCCCCCCCGCGCCCGCCGTCCGAGCCGCGGCCCCTCTTCCCTCTTTCGCCCCCCCCCCCGCCACTTCTCCTCCGGGCCGCCACAGGACGGTGGCGGCGGCTCTCTCTCTCTTCTCCCTCCCTCTCTTCTCTCTCTCTCTTCTCTCTCCCTCTCTTCTCCCTCCCTCTCTTCTCTCTCTCTCCCCCTCTCTTCTCTCTCTGTACCCCCTCCCTCTCTCTCCTCCGTCCCTCTCTTCTCCCTCCCTCTCTCCCTCTCCCACCCTCTCTTTCTTCTCCCTCCCTGCATCTTTCTCACCCCTTCTCGCCCTCTCCCCCTTCTCCCTCTCCCTCTCTCTTCCCCCGCCCGCATCCACGTGGTCCCCCCCCCCCCCTCTCCGCGCCGGACCGGGGGCGCCCGCGGGGGGGACCACCTAGTAGAGAGTAGTTGGTAGAGAGTAGATAGCAGAGAGTAGATAGTAGATGGGCGCCAACCGCTGCCAACCGTCGCGACGTCGGCCAAGACCAAGACACACTGGACGAACAGGGGGGGGGGGGGGGCGAGGGAAGAGAGTGTAAGTGTAAGCAGTAAGAGACGGAGAGCGAGAGAGCGAGGGGGGGGGAGAGAAGGACGACGACGCGAAGAGGGCGAGGCGGAGGCGGCTCTTGCTCTTGGCTCTTGGGTCTTTATTTTATTTGCTTGGTGTTAGGGCGGTCAAACAGGGGCTTTTCAACGACTAGTAAGGGTTGGGCTGCATTTTTTGACCGTGGCGCGATGCCCAATGAAGAACCTCCCGGGGGGGCTACCTGACGCTACGAAAATCTTCGCCAAGAATAAAATAAACCTTTTAATAGTCTCACCGCACACGCGGCCGTGGACCCTCTACTTTCTACTCACGTAGGAAGACTTTCTACACCCCCACTCCCCCGGCCCTTCTCCCCCCGCCATAAGGCGACACTCCCCCCGTGCTGTCGAATCAAGCTCGCGCTTGATCGTGGGGCAAGTCTCAGCGGGGCTAGGGCATGAGTGAAGAGTGAAGAGAAGTCTTGAGAGAGCGGGGGAAAGGGCGCGCTTGATTCGACAGTTTGAAGACATCCCTCACTCACCTGTCAGAGCAAGGCTCATCTCACTCTTGGTGATGGCCTGCGAGGGCGCGCCGGCAGCTAGCGCGGAGTGCGGTTCTTGCGGGGAGCTCATGGAGCTTTCCTCGGGGGTGACTACGGGCATGGTGATCGACGCACGACGCACGACGCACGGAGGGCGTGGAAGTGTGGGAGGAGGCTTGTGGGAGGTGGTGGCAGGCGACTGGGGGTGGCTCAGGCGCGTGCTTGGCTTGTATTGACTCGTTGACTCGGGGTATAGACTCGGGAACTCGGGGGGACTCGCTTGGGAACACGGTGGGACTCGACGAAGTTCCTACAAAACCACTCACAAGAAACCCAAACCCCAACGACCTTGGGCTCAGAAAACTAACGTAAACACTCCGGAATCATACGATAAACAAACCCTCCCCGCGCGGCGAAGGCTGAGGTCGCGATCGCTCGTCATGCGCGAAGAAATACGGAAAGAGAGCGCAAAACTACGCAAACGAAGGGTTCGAACTATCGTTAAAGTGAAACTCGTCCGCTGAAGCCAACGCGGAGGGTCGAGGAGAGATCCAAAATCGCGCGGGGGGAAGAAGGCGATGTGCGGAGAGACCTTCTAGACAAGCAACGAGCAAGGGGCGACGAAACGAGACGCGAGACGCGAGGCGCGTGCCATTCGTTCTTCCTTTCTTTCACCGAAAACGCGGCGAAACTAACGTTAAACATCGGTGCCCCCTCCGCGAGAATCGCGAAGAAGAACGGACGAGATGGAGGCAATCATCGAAGGAATCGCGAGAGGAATCGAAGCGAGGGGGGGGGAACAGCGCGCGCGGGGGGGGGAACGAACGACGGCCGGAGGAAACGAACCGCGCGCGGAGGAGAAGAACCTCGCGCTGGGGGGGAATGATATAACGGCCGAAGGCGACGGATGGCACGCCGAGGGAAAGAACCTGCCGCGGGGGGGGAGCGAGGGACCGAGGGCACGGCGGGGCAGCTTGGGAGGGCGCGAGGCCGATCTCGGAGCGAGATCGCGTCCTTTCCCTCGCGGAGCGCGGAGAGACCCCCCACGAGAAATCTTGGGACCGGAGAATGTTTTGGACGAATCTTCCTGCCGTCGGCCGAGGAGAGGCGGACGGAGAGAGAGAGAGAGAGAGAGTCTCGCAGAGCGACTGCAGAACGAGAAGTCGAAGTCATGCCGGTTTATTACCTTAAACGAGCCAACAATTATAGTAACAGCAAAAACAAAATTCGAATCGCAAATTTCGAGACCAAAATCTGCAAACCTGGACTTGAGACCATGGGGAATCCGAATCTGTGTGTCTTGTGCGTCAGTGGCAACACGGGTAACTGTTCAATTGTAATTGTGAGCGCGTACCTTACACGAATATTCATGCCTACAGCCTTCAGGTGGGCAGGAATACAACATCACCCACACGCCCTCGCCACACATCTTGCCAGCCATCACACTCACAATGCACAAGCCCGCACATGCGCATGGTGCACACGCCCGTCTCACTCTTCACCCCGCTCTGCTTGTCGATGTCGATAGTATGCGTATCAATTATTGAATCACGTAAGCTAATCCGCTCTTAGACTCTAGTAAATTTGGAATTTGGCGACAAAATCTAACAACTCCGGGAACTATAACTGTCTGTAGGGATTCCCATTTAGCCCTATGTGAATGGTGGACCGATGGAGCCTTGTGAAAGAGGTCATACCATACAGGGGAGCCCTGGGTCCCTTCCCGGGTGTTAGTTTCCCGAAGGAGTTGAACCCGCCTGAAGTTTTCGAGTGCCTGCTTCCAGAAGGCCGGGAGCGTGTTGTTTCCCCGAATGCTACCCGTAATAAGGCTTCGCGCATCGACTTTTGAGAAGACCGCCGCCCTCCCCAAAGGGGTGCGGCTAAACCATTGGTCAAGGGTTGTTTTCCAGTCCGCCGATGACGGGTTCAGGTTCAGGTACCTGATTATCCATATCGCTTGAAGTGCACGTGTGTGTTCGACCATAGATAGGAAGTAGTCCGACCCCTAGCAAGGGTCCGTTCTCATTGGCCCCCACTCTCGGGTACGCCGGAAAGGTTATCCATTTTCGACCCTCTTGCGAGGAGCCCAGCGCTCGTCCGCCCGTATTCGGGGGGACCTATCCCATAGTTTGGTTTGTACGTCAGAGTCTGTAGCCTCCATGACGAACCAGGCCGGGGGTGAGAGAGAGAGAGAGAGAACCCCCCGTTTGCTCTCGGGGGATTTTTTCTCCCCCCGATAGCTACTGGGGGATCCGCTTACGGCACCTTCCATGAGCAATCTCCCAATAGCTCTTGGAGGATTTTCTCGGTCCCCCGATAGCTCTCGGTGGTCGGTGGGCGTCAGAGTTTTATTGTTGTGTTAGTATAACCTTAGTGCTGCGGGACCGTAGCCCTTCGACGGCAACGGAGCCCCTCCCCCGCGATGGGGGTATGCGCGGTTGGCGCATGGCTCGTCCGGTGGATGTGGCTAGGAGTGCTAGCTAACAAGATGTCATACGACGCTATAAGTTCTAATGTGGTACCCCCGCCGAGAGGTCACCGCAATCTCCATGACACCAGCGCGCGCGTCGACGCTCAAGGGTGCAACACATCATCGAATGGACTCGACGCATTCGATGAAAATCTTTCCTTCGAATTTGTGGCTGCCGAGCGGGCCACACGTTCCCACAACTGGTGGGACCTGGACAATATGGTCAGTCTACACAAATTCTTCAGTGGTGGCCGATGCCAGATCCGCAAGCATTCACCAGTTCAAGGGTGGGAAGGGGAAGGACACTTTACCACATCGAATCACTCCAAGCACCCCTCAGCTCTTACTTCTACGGCTGTGGGGGTCGTGCGGCGAAGGCAACGGCCGTCCGCTCTGCACCACGGCGCCGGGCAGGACGATCCTCGTCGAATCCCCCCGGACGCCATCACGCGGAAAGGTCATCCCGGGCCGGCATGGTCTCCACAACTCGCTCAACACGAGCAGGAAGACTGCCATTGCTATGGGGAAGATTCGATCTCGACGGTTCAAGATACGATCTCGTCAATTGTAATCGCGGCCAACGACCATCGTCGACATGGATCAACGACTCCGGAGCCACTAGACACATGGTAAATGATCCCAACTTATGCTTTGACATCCGTCCATCGCAAGGAGAACGCATCCGAGTTGCGGACAACAAGCTCATCGAAGTGATTGGCGTTGGCTCCGCCCTCGTCGTTGTTGGCGATAACCAACATATGCACCTCTCCAATGTTTTGATTGATCGCGCCTAAGTTAGCCTCCAATCTCTTCAGCGCACGGTACGCCGACGAGCATGACAATATCAAAACGATTCTCAATACACCTAACGGCCAAGATGAATTCCGTATCATTCTCCCGAATGGACACCATATCCCTCTTGATCGCACCGGCAAGCACAACACCATCCGTGCATTCGCAACTCGACACGAACCGCTAGACGCTGAACACGACATTCTACGGCTTGTGGCTACTCTCAAATTGAAGGCATCGACTATGACGAAACATTTTGCTCTACCATTGTCGAACACGCGATAACTACGGGCTCGTAGGCAGAGGGCCGTTCGACCGAGCCGGCAGCTGACGCGGCCGTATAGGATTCGTTGATTGCTGTTTGCGGGAAAATGTCAGAAAGGTCATAATGAGAATCGGGTCTGACAGTGTCTGCCATCAAACGTGGCGAGTGAAGGGGCAGACGGAAGGCCGGAGGAGGGCGACGTGCTGCGTCGGGGAGTAGAGACGAGACTAGCTAGCGAGCTAGTGAGAGAGAGAGAGAGAGAGAGAGTGAGAGCTTCTTAGGTCCAAGGTAGGCTCGAGGGACTACACGCGTGATACCCCAAGAAAAACCCCACCCAACAGAGTCAGACAACTAAACCAGACAGGGCGAACACTAACCACACTCGGACGGACGGCAAGGCGTCGGTACTAGGGCAATTCAGCGACGCGCAGACATGCGACAGAGGGGTCACCACAACGAGGGCAGACCTCGCTGGGGGAGCTGCGACCGAGGTATAACAGAAGACGGACGACAGTCGTGGAACGTTTGATGACATCAAGAGAAAGTAGGAGAAGAGGCGAGATGCCCATCAACGAGACCTTGAGACTTAAAATAACTCACAGGTTATAAGTAAAAGTCTGTCCTCGTATGGAATACGACACTCCCCGACTAAATTCGAGTCGTCTCGACGAGTTGCACGGAAGGAGAACAAGACAACCGAGATAGAAGAAATCCAGAATTGGAACTACAAGGCAAGAGAAACCAAAGATAACCGAGAAACCCGACGTTGAAAGCGGCGTTTAAAAGAGAAGACGAGAGCACCCGTGGGCATCCCAACATGGACTTATACGTCGAACAACCCCATGGCTTTGTCCAACAAGGTTTCACTGCTTGCAAGCTAACACGCCCTCTCGAAGGAACTAAACAAGCCGGAAACCTATTCATGAAGTCTAACGCAGAGCATCTTCAATCGCTTGGATTCATTCGCTGTCCAGCCGAGCCCAATATCTTCAAGCGTACCCTCGATGGCATTCTAATTAAAATTAAGATCGGACTCTATGTCGACAATCTGCTCATCGGGTATCCTCGAACCAAAAGCGGCGGAACCCAACTCGACTCCTTCATCCAACAATACACCGCTCGTTTTGCTTGTAGCGCCCCTAAGCCGCCATCGCTCTTCTGCGGCATGAACCTCACCAGGGACTACGACAACAAAACAATGACCATCAATCAAGACAACTATATCCAAACCGCATCGAAGAAATTTCTATCAACGTCTTCTCAACCCTACTCGGTTCCCGTCCGCTCCTCCGATGTTGAGGGATTTATGAAGATGAACGGCGCTAACAACGATGAGGAACGAGCTGCCATGCGCGATAAGCCATTCTTATCCCTCATGGGATGCATACTTTGGGTTGCGAATTGCACGAGGCCTGACATCTCATTCGTCTCGAGCTTCCTTTGTCAATTTATGCATGATCCCAGTCCGTCGAATCATTCCGCCGCCCTTGGCGCGCTAGCCTACCTTCACAATACTAGGCATCTCGGGATTAAATTCAACGGCAACCGTCCGGACATTGAAGTTTATTCCGACGCATCATGGGGGAGTTCACCGACGCCCTTCGCCGGCCACATCATCAAATACTGCGGTGCCGCTATCTCATACTCCGCTCGCAAACTCAAGATTATTCCACAAAGCTCCGCTGAGGCCGAAATCGCCGCCTACACCAATGCTGCTAAAGACCTTCGCTTCGTACTCAATGTTCTCGAGTTTCTCGAAGCCGAATATAAACTCCCGGCGACAATCTTCTGCGATAACTCAGTTACCGTTGCGTCCATCAAGAACCCTGGCGTAAAAGGACGCACTCGACACTACGACAATTGGATCTGGTTTGGTCGCAAACAATATCTCGATCGTGTTTCCATACCGATGTGGATATCGACTGAAGATCAGATCGCTGATATGATGACCAAGGCGCTTGAGAAGAATAAATTCGTAAAATTTCGCAACCTCGCGCTGGGAGCATCAAATTAATCCAACATCTTGGATTTAACCCCGCATGTCCCATTCTCTGACTTCATGTTTCATGTCACTTGCTTGGTAATAGCCTCCACTTCATCCAACCTCAACTAGGCAACCAGGTGCTGGGTCACGACGCGCAGGAATGTTGCAGGTTTGGATGCCGCCGACTTAGGCGAAGAATTGTTGCTGGCCTATGTCTTTGACGCTTGAGCACATTTCAGCCTCGAAGGTGAGCTTGTACCTTTCTCGGGAATGGCAACGATTGGGAGAATCAGGGTTTCGCCTTTGGCGATGGGGGAGCGTCAGAGTTTTATTGTTGTGTTAGTATAACCTTAGTGCTGCGGGACCGTAGCCCTTCGACGGCAACGGAGCCCCTCCCCCGCGATGGGGGTATGCGCGGTTGGCGCATGGCTCGTCCGGTGGATGTGGCTAGGAGTGCTAGCTAACAAGATGTCAAACGACGCTATAAGTTCTAACGGTGGGGCTGTTGGCGATCGGGAGAAAAGTTCCCCCCGATAGCTCTCGGGGGCCCCCGAGACCTCCTGGGGGGGCGTTGGCTCCTGGGGGGTTACACATACTTATATATTTATACTGGTATCTATGCAAGAGAGGGATGCTCTCTGCCTCTCTCTCTCCTCCTGCTCCACTTCCCCCACATGTGGGACGCCGCCCTGCTCTCTCTCTCTCGTGGGAGCTCTGAGCTCGAGCTCTACATCGCCGTCGGCCCTGCCGGTGCTCTTCTCACGTGCGGCCTTGCTAACTACTCCAGTCTCTCCGTGGCGTTCTCCTCTCCTCTCCTCTCTCTCCAACCCCTCGCCACCGACAGCGAAGGCGATCCACCGCTCATCGAAACAGCAGGAGAACTGGTGCGCTTCTCCGCGCCAGACGGCCGCACACTCTCGCACGGCCTCCTCGCCATCCTCTCCTTCGGCCCACACGTCCAGCACGCGAGGATTGACTACGGCAGAGAGGAGACGTACGTGCGTATGAGGGATGGGAGCAATGTCACGTTCGCCAGCGGGAAGGGACCGGCCTTCCTCGTGCTTGCCGATGCGGAGGGAGAGGCAGCCCAGCCGGTCAGAAGTCGGCATCGCCAATCGATTCTTCCGCCCACGAGCCGCTCGGCCGATCATGGGCAGCCACCATCCAAGGAGGTGTTGCTCTTTGGCGACGTTCGAGGCTTCCGGAGCGCGTCACTTGCGCTATACGCGCCGGTCGACGCACTGCTCGATTGGTCGGAGACCTACACGACAGAGGGGGGGGCCAATGTGTCCACATTCACCTCGACGTATGACATTGGCTGGGTGGTGCTGTCGGGAGCAATGCTGCTTCCGGAGGCGACGCCGATCGCGCATCTCATGCCGCTGGAGGGCTTCCAGTTGGCAGCAGTGCGGGTAGGTGCCGAGCGTACGATTGTGGAGGATGCCGCGTACGATGCGAGGGAGCTGAGAGTCGTCGACTTTGGCGACGCATTTCACGCTTGGAGGAGGCCGCCCTTGGCCCCGTCGCCTAATCAGCCAACCTCGCCAGTCTTGCCGCCGCCTCTGCTACCGTCGCCGTCAACCGTACCACTTGTACCCTCACGGACAGCGCCTCAAGCGCCAAGCCAAGCACAGCCGCCCCTTCGTCCACCGGAAGCCATGTTGTCCTTTCCACCCAGTGCGCGCTCGCCGCCCTGGACGCCCTCGGTCCGCCCTGCGGCTCTACACACACGTCCGGACCTTCCGCCTGCAGGTCCACCAGCGCGCTCTGCGCTGGCGGATGGGGATGCACCTCTAGCTCCAATCATTGGCGCGACGGCAGGTGGTGCGGCTCTAGCGTGCGTCTTGCTGGCTACTCTTGGGCTGTGCTACCGCCGTCGAAGGAGACGGGCTGGTGCATCAGCTGGGGCGCATGAGACATGGAGTCCCGCCCTGCGTGGTACGACGATGTGCAATGGGAGCGGCAAGGCGCCAGGCCCAACTCCTTCGTTGGCCGAGTCCTCTCTCTCGTCCTTGTCTTCCAAGCGGGAGGCCCAGCTCAATCGAGCTCGTGCAGCGCGGCTAAGCCACACAGGCTCCTCAACTTGCGACTCGGCAACTTGTGCACCCCAGACACACGGAGCTTGCGCTGCCGCTCGTGGCTGCTCTCCGGCAAAAGAGGAGACGGTCGTTGACGAGGGGAAGGGGGATGAGGCCACGCGAGTTTGACGCTTTTACACATTCAACCTGAGTTAAGTGCACCTCTCCCGGCGGGATGCCATGGCGTCGCTCGGCGCTGAGGCTGTCCCCTGGTATTGCAACCGCGCGTTTGGAGCGCTTGGACGTGCAGGCAGCAACTTTCTATAGAGTAAGAGGGGTGCGGTGCCCTGTGTGCGCGTGGGACGTGTCGTAAGCTTCACGCGTTAGCGCAAATGCAGGCATGTAGGCCAACTGCGACAAAAAAAAGCAATAACGATATCACTTCATGTCAGGGGCCGTGAGCGCATCGAACGAGCCTCAGCCGGAGATCATAAACCACATTTTATGATCTCAAAAGGCAAAAGGGACGCAAAGTGCACAATGGCATCGACAATGTCAAGAAGTCACAAAGCGCCACCGTCCATTCGCCTATCTGGGTATTAGATATAAACAACTGAGCGTTAGTACCACTACAACTAAGTTTATACTTAGTTCGCCCATGGGGGGGCACGAGCCCCTCCCTCTCTCCACTCCTCCCTTGCCATGGGGGAGGAACCACCCACTCTCCTGACATGCCTGATGGCTTGCCAGGAGGCCACAGCCATGCTGACCCACTCTCTCCCTGACAGGCTCGCCTGATTCGCGCGTCCTGGCCCCTCGTGGCCAGCCCATCGCTCCAACCCCCCCCTCCCCCCCTGTTCGACAGGCAGACAGGTGCAGAGTGGGGGCCCCTGACGCCCAGGAGCGCCAGTGAGGGAGAGGCAGGGGAGACCAGGGCCCCACCCCAGCCTCCTCTGCCCCCTGAGCTGGCCTCCAGGAGCCTCCAGGGGTCTCCAGAGGCAGCTGCAGGCCTGTCGCAGGCGCGCCATCGCGCGTGCCTGCAGGAGAGGGGAGAGAGAGCGCGGAGAAGGGGGTGGGCGGAGCGAGGGCTCCGCTCACCGGAAAATATGTAAGTCAGGACTGAGGACGCCGCCAGCCCGGTAGGCATAGGAGGAAGGGGGGAACGGATCACTGGGGGGGGGGGCGCGGGCCACCGACCATATCTAAGCCCTTTTCTAAAAACTATTGTTATAGTTTGAACTATGGAGCGTGCCGCGACCGCTCCCGAGCCCCAGGCGACCCTCGCCACCGCGCCCCACCTGGGACGCCCCACGCCGCCCGAGGCGGCTCGTCAGAAAGCCCTCTCAGAGCCCATCCAGCCCATCCAAACCACACCCGCGCAAGCGCGCGGGGTGGCGAGCACAGGCACCGAACAGGTTGCCCCCATGGCTCTGCGTAGCATGCAGGGGGTCTTTGAGACCCCCTCCAACAGTGGGAAACCCTCCCACCCCAAGAGCACCTCATGTGGGAGGGCAGCTCAGCTGCCCTCCCCATGGTGGAAACCTCTACCATCAGTGCACCCAACATGGGAGGGCACTTCACAACCATCAATCTCCTACGGAGAGCAACTTGTGCCTCTGTTTTTCAACATGTTGACTCACTTCTCGTTTTCACCCCACTCCTGTGGGCCACAAGAACCTACAACTCAGTGCCCTGCCTTGGGCCCTCCTTCAACACTTGACTCCCTCTCCTACTCTCCCTTCCCTCTAGAACCAACCCAAACAGCACGAACTCCCTCGCCCTCTGTTCAAAGCACCAAAAATTTCAACTCAAGACCCTTGTTGATACACTTCACGTTTTCACCCCACTCTTGTGGGCCACAATTACCTACAACTCAGTGCCCTGCCTTGGGCCCTCTTCCAACACTTCACTCCCTCTCCCGCTCCCTCTTCCAACTACAACTAACCCAAGAAGCACAAACCCCCTTGCCCTCTGCTTCAAGCACCAAAAATTTCGACTCAAGACAAGAGGGAGGGCATGTCTTGAGGCAGCGTCGCTGCCCATGCCTAGCGCAAGGGTATAGCGCCCCCACTCAGACGTCTCCTTCCCCACAGCTCCTCTCTGACTCTGAGGAGTTGCTCCTCTCCCTCCCATTAGGCCCCCTTGCCTGCGGAGCCTAGGCTGCTAGAGTGCAGCGACGCAGCGAACAACGACGGACAACGGAGCTGAGAACATCAGGATACACCGACTCACGAACACACCGGAATCATTCACCCAAACCAAGCAAATTATCAAGCAACCGCGACCCCAAATCACCGATAACTCAAACACGTCGCGAGAGACGGAGAGAGAGAGCGAGAGAGAGAGAGACTCCGCAGCGACGGCCGGAGCGTGTCTCCGTTGTAACTTCCCACGTAGCGGAGAGTCCGAAGGGGAGCGTCATGTCGCGCGACCACGGCGATCACTTTGGATACAGATCGCAACGAGATGTCTTCACGACAGTGGAAATCTTGCCGTTGAGCGTGAACCTTCTAGACGCTTCTAACGAACAACCCTGAGTAGCAACCAAGGGGAAGAAACACCAAAGGGGCCAAGGCTTGCATGTAACTTGCATCAAGGGGAAAGATTCCCTCACCTAAGAAGCGAACCTACACCGATCTCCAAGGGGAGATGGCAAATTAAACCTCAAATCTCGAGCGGATAGAGCAACCGACTCGCTCGCCAAAACCTTGACCGAGAAGAAAGAAGCAAGGACCTACAAGCCAAGGGTAGCGGACCTAGGGAATGTGAGAGGAAGTTTCCGAACGCCAACGCCAAACGCCGAACGCGGGGATTCAACGAAACCCTAACCAGGCCAAGCAGAACCTACGAAGAACAGGCCTGGACAACAACGAAAGTCAGCAGGTCCCAAGAAAGAACCGGAACCCAACAAGAAACAACAAGCCTTGCAAGAAGCTAAACAAGCCTTCACAAGGTAACTCGAGAGCCTGAGACAAGCGCGCAGCGAGTGACAGGCGACCTGGCTCCTTTGGGTCAAGATTACCCGAAAGGAGGAAACCTGGAATCTAGACCTGACAAACAGGCTAGAAGGAACGAAACGAGAACTCGAATTCTAGATCGCTAGGGACGAACCCTACCAACCTAGATGTACCTGAGCTTCGCCGTGTGGCCGCACGACGAAGGACCTGGAAATAAGAGCCTAGAAATCGCATCATCTAGCATCTAGGATGAATGCGACAGGGCTACCGGACCATATCTGAGCCCATCACCCCAATCCCCCTAGTAGTGCACGGGGGGAATCGCCTGATGGCGGGGGGAGGAGGGCCGCGGAAGTGGGGGTGTAGAAAGTTTGCTGCTTGCTGCGTGAAATAAGTAGTGGGTCCGTGGCCGCGAGCTGCGGTGAGAATATTGCAAATAATTTTATGTCGAGTACAAGGGGAGTTGCCGCAAGGCGGATAGTGAGGGAATGAGGAGATGAGGGGAAAGGGGCGTGGCTACTAGGATGTGTTCCATAGCTGCAGGTGGGGCGACAACATTAGAAGGTTTTTTTGTTCTCTATCTAAAAGCAAAGCGACAATGGCGTAGTACTTGTACTTGTTTACTGGCCTTGCGCACCATGCATGACTATGCACGTGCGCCCCGCTCCGATTCGATGGCCGTGAGAATTAATCGGCCATCTTAGCATGAGCACAACTTAGAGGATGAGGTAGTGCGAGGGTGCTAAGCTGCGGCCCGGTGGGCATAGGCGCCGTAGTGACAGCAAGATTGTGACGCAAGTTGCTGAAAAATGTTGCATCACACCACCCTAGCCTTCCATAACGAGCGCCCGCACTGAGCTCCTCCATTGACACCACACAGCCACCAAAGGAGAAGATGATTATGATCGATTGCGCGGCTCGGGCGCGTTGAAGGGCGCTGCGTCCCTCCAGCACCAGATGACGAGTGCCCTCACAAAGGACACGAAGCCCCCTTGCTCAGCGTAGGTGCCAACGGCGGAAGCTCAACGCCCACGCCCACGCCGGCTGCACATATCGGCGGCGGTGAGGGCCAGCGACCACAACCCCCAGCCGGCAGCTGTCACGGTAGCACGCGCCCCACCGACGGCCTGCGCCGCGAGGGACGGGTTGAACTTGGCGAGCACTGCAGCGGCGGTGGTGACGGTGGCAGCGGTGAAAATCGTGCGGACGATTCGTTGCTGCAGACGGAGCGCTTGTTGTTCGTGTATGCGGCGTTGACGCTCCGCAGCATTACGGCCTTGGTAGCGCGAGGGGGGCCGAAAGGGGGGGGGGGGGGGGGGGGCGGGTCGCTGTAGTTTTGGCGGGGTCACTCGCTCATAATGCCACCCTCGACAGGCAGCGAGGCCGATGGCACTTGCGGGTGTTGGGAAAGGCGTGTGGGAGAGGGCAATGGCGCATCCGTGGGGTGCGAGGCTTCCTGGGGGCAGGCGACTCGAGGGGCGCCCCTCGGCGCCTAACATGCAGGCGCACCCTGAGCGTACGCCTCGTCGTAGAGGCGGAGGGTGCTCCTCTTGGCCGCGAGCATCGATCCCGCAAACAACATCGAACGGAGCAGCGAGAGATCCGAATGTGACGGGTCCTCCACACAGCACGTGCCCCATGGGTACACACGGGTCCCGTCCTCCGATGAGCAGACAGCAAACGGAGGTGGTGAGGTGTTGCCCCAGGCCACGCGCTGGGGCGGCGGCGCGCTTGGTGGGGGGCCGAGCGGAGACTGGGCAACGGCCGCCCCTCCCGCCTGGTTTGCCGCATCGGAAGGTGGCGCGAGCTCGCCAAAGTCGCCCAATGGCGTGGCGACGCCTGCGGGTGGTCCAGCCGAGGGCGTCCCGTGGCCCTGCGGTTGTCGAGCCTGAAGCGCATTCGCGTGGTGAACCTGCGCACACACGGAGTGAAGGCGCGGCACGGTCAGAGGCGGCGCGCCGGTGCGGCCACACCGTGGAGCCGCACGCCATCTCGACCGGCATGCGAGCACCCTAGCTAGTGCAGCACCACCTTGGGCGCCTCGAGCTCGAAGATCTTCACGCCCTTGGCCTTGAGCTCGGAGAGAATGAGGCGGCGGAAGGCGTCCCGCTCGGCTACCGTCATCGTGTCGGCCTTGGCAATCACCGGGATCAGGTTGACGTACGGCTGCAACCGGCGCATGAACTCGATGTCTACGCCCTTCAGCCTGCAGGCATGGAGAGCAGTGCGGAGATTTTGGTTCGCAGGTGTGGGCGCGAGCATGGCGCGCGGGCGGGTCGCCGTCTCACCTGTGCGCCGCAATGAAGTAGAGGCACGCGTGGATCAGCCCGTCCCTCTGCAGCCCGTTGCCGATAGCGAGGCCTCCGTTTTGCTCCCTCTCATAATGTCTATCGAAGCTACTCCTCACATGCTGTACGATCGCATCGATCCACTGAGTAGAATCAACAGAGTCACCGTAGCCAGGACAATCAACTACCGTAAATTCCATTGGAAACCCGTCGTTCTCCACCGTGAACACCACCTCGCGGATCGAGGCGGTACGGCTGCGGAGAGGCTCTCGAGAGTCGGAGTCCCCGGCCGAAAGCTCTGCATCGGGCACGTACGGCCGATAGAGGGCTCGCGTGAAGGTGGATTTGCCAAGGCCGGACTCACCTACCAACATCACGCGGAAGCTCACGCCCGAACGACGCCATTCGCTCTCGAGCTGAGCGGTCAACCCGAGAGACTCGATCCGACGAAGGTCCGACATCGCGCGGCCCCCCTCCCCCCCCCCCCCCTCCCCCCTTCTTTACTAGTGAGTACGGGAGCACTCTACTCTACTCTACTACTAGCTACTACTACTAGGGCGGTCAAACAGGGGCTTTTTAACTATTAGTAAGGGTTGGGCTGCAATTTTTGACCGTGGCGCGGTGCCCAATAAAAAAGCTCCGGGGGGGGCTACCTGACGCTACGAAAATCTTCGCCAAGAAATGGTGCGATCCGCCCCCCCTCTCGCCCCCTCCGTCACGCGCGCTCACGCTCTACCCGTAAAGTATGGGCCGTCGCGCCCGCGGGGGGATCGGTTCCTTGATATCTAAGCTACATTCGGCATTTGATTCCCGCCCGATGCAGCGTCGTGTCGGGCTGCCGACAGTCCGACCACCCCCTGACCCTCTGGCATCATTGCCCGCGCAGCCCACCCAGCACATCACAGCGCGCGCACGCGGCTACCCTGGCTACCAGAGGCCCCACCCCGACCATCCCGACCCGTCCCTCGCAGGATTCACCCTCTCTCGAACTCGGCATCGAGAACTAGGCTCAGCTCACCGGCGCGGCCGTCCACGCGTGGCTGACGAGCCTCCGCGTCGAGGCTGCCTACGCGGCCATCCTCTCTCTGACAGTGCCAGATTGTCGCATTCATCCTAGATGATGCGATTTCCAGGCTCTTGTTTCCAGGTCCTTCGCCGTGCGGCCACACGGTGAAGCTCAGGTACATCTAGGTTGGTAGGGTTCGTCCCTAGCGATCTAGAATTCGAGTTCTCGTTTCGTTCCTTCTAGCCTGTCTGTCAGGTCTAGATTCCGGGTTTCCTCCTTTCGGGTAATCTTGACCCAAAGGAGCCAGGTCGCCTGTCACTCGCTGCGCGCTTGTCTCAGGCTCTCAGGTTACCTTGTGAAGGCTTGTTTAGCTTCTTGCAAGGCTTGTCGTTTCTTGTTGGGTTCCGGTTCTTTCTTGGGACCTGCTGACTTTCGTTGTTGTCCAGGCCTGTTCTTCGTAGGTTCTGCTTGGCCTGGTTAGGGTTTCGTTGAATCCCCGCGTTCGGCGTTTGGCGTTGGCGTTCGGAAATTTCCTCTCACATTCCCTAGGTCCGCTACCCTTGGCTTGTAGGTCCTTGCTTCTTTCTTCTCGGTCAAGGTTTTGGCGAGCAAGTCGGTTGCTCTATCCGCTCGAGATTTGAGGTTTAATTTGCCATCTCCCCTTGGAGATCGGTGTAGGTTCGCTTCCTAGGTGAGGGAATCTTTCCCCTTGATGCAAGTTACATGCAAGCCCTTGGCCCCTTTGGTGTTTCTTCCCCTTGGTTGCTACTCAGGGTTGTTCGTTAGAAGCGTCTAGAAGGTTCATGCTCAACGGCAAGATTTATTCGGTCGTGAAGATATCTCGTCGCGATCTGTATCCAAAGTGATCGCCGTGGTCGCGCGACAGGACGCTCCCCTTCGGACTCTCCGCTACGTGGGAAGTTACAACGGAGACACGCTCCGGCCGTCGCTGCGGAGTCTCTCTCTCTCTCGCTCTCTCTCTCCGTCTCTCGCGACGTGTTTGAGTTATCGGTGATTTGGGGTCGCGGTTGCTTGATAATTTGCTTGGTTTGGGTGAATGATTCCGGTGTGTTCGTGGGT
This sequence comes from Isochrysis galbana, assembly GCA_018136815.1. Lineage (NCBI taxonomy): Eukaryota > Haptophyta > Isochrysidales > Isochrysidaceae > Isochrysis > Isochrysis galbana. The sequence continues at coordinate 2,179,898 of CM030932.1, forward strand.
CGGTGTAACCTGTTGTTCTCAGGCTCTTTGTCCGTCGTTGTTCGCTGCGTCGCTGCACTCTAGCAGCCTAGGCTCCCTCCCTGAGGGAAGAGTTCTTTGTAGGTCTAACAATCTCTCAAAACCCAACACACTAGGGCCGCTAGGAGCGCCTCGCCGCCCCACAGCCCTTCGTTCGCCGTTCGTTCCCCGTCCAGACACCCAAATGGGGTTGCCCGACCCAGTCCAGAATTTCATTCACCCGACTCCCGGTGGGGAGGAGGGACAAAGCGCCGCGCTAGCCGCCGGTGCCGCTCGCGACGGAGTGGCTCAGAGCCCTCCGGTAGCGCTCGACTCGACAAGCACGAAATCGAAGCTTGCGTCCTCGGCCGCAGAGGAGGAACCCCTCAGGGAACCTTCTCTGCCCGCTGCAGCTTTTGCTCCCGTGGGATGTCCGAGTGATCCCACGGCTTCTGAGGCTACGTCTTCGATGTTCCTACTCGCCGGAGCGCACGTCGCGACGTGCGATCTACGACCGTCGGAGATCGACTACATTCCCCACTTCTGCGGAGATGCTCTTCACATTCAAAACCTCGGTTGGGACCTCGTGGTCGCGCATCCGCCGTGCACGTATTTGTCGGCGGTGAGTTGCCAGTGGCTCGATCGGGAGCCGGGACGACGCCAGGCTCTCGAATCCGCCGCTAGAGTCTTCCTCGCCATGGCGAGCGCCGACGCGCCTTTCGTTGCCGTCGAAAATCCTCGAATGCACGCGGAAGCCTCCGCCTTAGTCGGGGGGTTGCGACCGCGGCAGTTTGTGCAGCCGTGGCAGCACGGCACGGGCCATCAAAAAGCAACTGGCCTGTACCTGACGGCTTCACTCCCGCCCCTGCAGCCTTCGAAGATTGTCGAGGGACGTCTATCCGCGATGGCGGATCTATCGCCGTCGCCCCACCGTGGCGCCCTTCGCAGCCGCACCTATGTAGGCATTGCCGGTGCAATGGCGGCCCAGTGGATGCCGGTCCTGCGCCGTTATGCGCGCAAAGCCAAGGCGTCGCGTTCGCTCGACTTCACGGTGGACTGGGCAATTTCCCAAGCTGCTGCCAGCTTGAGAGAACGCCCTTCGCTCTGCTCGACCGGCTTCGAACTGGCTGAGCCGAGGACGGCTCTGGCTCGCTTCATGGAGGGGAGAGGCGAAGCAGCTTCTAGCTCTCACCTCACGCCTCCCAGCGGTTCGCTAGTGTCTGATTCGGTTGTCGTGATCCCGGACGTAGGCCCCGTTGCCGATGCGTCTCGCCTGCTCCTGATCTGCTCGACCGGCTTCGAACTGGCTGAGCCGAGGACGGCTCTGGCTCGCTTCATGGAGGGGAGAGGCGAAGCAGCTTCTAGCTCTCACCTCACGCCTCCCAGCGGTTCGCTAGTGTCTGATTCGGTTGTCGTGATCCCGGACGTAGGCCCCGTTGCCGATGCGTCTCGCCTGCTTCATCAGGAGGACTCGGAAACTAACGTATCGCAAGACGGGACCGAGGCGAAAGGAGACCGCTTCACGCCGTGGGAGTGGCCCATAAGGGACCGCTCTACAACGCCAGGCCCTCCAAACACGGTGAAGAAGCGCCGCAGCAAGTGGCAGGTCTTCGATCGTGATGTAATTTCGGGGGTCCATCGGTGGCAGGATGTCACGCCTTCCATCGCCCAAGAAATCGCTGAGCAAGCGGCAGCTGCGGAGCCGTCGGAACCTCCCATCTTGTCTCGACTGGGCTCTCAAGGCATCAATGCACTATCTCCGAGCGCCTCCTTCACGGCTGGCGACGAAGGAGTGGCCGAACCGACCGGTTCGGTCGTAGCCGAAAGGCCACTTGAAAACGGGGATGTTGGGCTGGACTCGGGAGAAGATGATACGCCCGAGACTCCAGAACACCGGAGCATGCAGGCCCTCAAGACCAAGCCCTCCGACGCCGCCGACGGAGAAGGTACTCCACAGGCATTGTGTGGCGATGGGGCTGCCGCTAGGGGCCTCAGTGCGGCCGGATTTTCCGAGTTGTCGAAGCTTCCGAAGACAGACTTGCAGAAGTCCCTGGAGAAGGAATGGTCACGCCAAATGGATCAACCTCGGCATCCGACGGACCGTCGAGGGCTAGGCTATGATGGCGTGCCTAACCCCTCTAGTTCGGCAAAGGCATCCCCATACTCTTCAATACCATTCGTGCCGCAGACGGTAGCCGCCGCTATCGAGCGAGTGCCCCACGTCGATGAATCTTCTCCGTCCAGGCTAGCCTCCAATCCAACCACCCTGTCACCCGGAGCCGGAACCTCACTTCCGGTGGAATCTATCGCGGACACTCCGCCGCCGCTCTACCCTCGTCACTGCCTCTATGTCCGCGATCTCGTGGTCTGCCGTGCCGATGGCGACCGCGCAGCTCAAGGGTTCGTTCTCCCGGACGTTGCCCTCACGGTGAACAGCACCCTGGCTGACACTGGAGCGGGCCCGTCAGTAATCACCACTGCTCTTCTCGATCGACTACCTGAAGACGCTTGCGTCGAACGCGTATCGGACGCTACCGTCCCCAACCTACATGGGCCGGACGGCCTTCCTCTCATCACTAGGGGCCGGGCTAGCCTCGTCTTCTCCTTGTCCGGTCGCCTCTTCCGTCATTCGTTCGCGGTCATCGAAGGAAACGCGATGCTTCTGCTCGGGAACGATTTTTTGGCCGCCCACTCCGCTACCATTTCTCTCGACGCCGCGAGCTCGGAAGGAAGCCTCCGCCTCCGTCCGGCCTCTGGCGATTCAGAAGACTCTTCAAGAGTCCTTTCCGAATGCGTAGTCAGAGTTTCCACGGCGCCGCCCCCAGTCGCGGACTCCGGCTTCGTCGGAGCTATCTCGATGTCACCCGGTCAGCCGCTGACTGTCGACTTTCTGGAGAGGTCGACGGCAACACGAGAGATCCCGGCCGGATCGGAGGGTGAGGCTGCTGCTGATGCTAGGCAGCCACTCTATACACCTCTCTTTGAGTCTGCCGACGAGTTTGCGGCCAAAGCTCCGGCGTCTACCTCGTCCGAATATCTTCTCTACACGGAGCAAGCGGTGACGATTCCTGCCTTCCACCGCGCAACCATCTGGGTCAGGGTTCCGCTAGCTCTCCGAGATCATTCGGACTGCGCGATGCTAGTCGACCGCCTACCAAATCGCGAGGCTCTCGATTCGTCCTCTCTCGTAATGCCCACGGTGGTCACGCCCACGGACGATCACCGCATCGCGGTGACGATCGTCCACACCGGAGTCGATGCGCTGACCCTGCCGTCTCTGCATCCGATAGCTTCGCTCCAGGTGCGCTTCAAGTTGCACCGGGGCTGGACTCCGACTGGAAGCGAGGGGGATGGTGACCCTGTCACCGCGCTGAGCGAGGAGCAACGATCTCTACTCGACTCAGCCACCATCGATCCGGACCGGCTTCTTTCCGACGATCAACGAGAAGAAGTACGCCAACTCTTGGCCCGGCGCATCAAAGCTTTCGCGTTGCACCCGGGGGCTCCAAACCATACGCACGTTCTCGAGGTGGAGTTGCCACTCAACCCCGGCGCTGTTCCTCACCGGCACGCTCCGTCTAGAGTGGGCCGCGCAGGCGAGCTCATCATAGAAGAGGAGGTAGCCAAGATGGAAGCCGCCGGCATTATTCGCAAGTCAAATTCGGCTTGGGCTTCCCGAGTAGTCCTGGTCAGCAAGAAAGATGGCTCCGTTCGATTCTGCGTGGACTACCGCGACACGAACGCCAAGCTACGCGTCGAGGATAGCCCTCTACCCCTCATTGTAGAGGCTATTGATAGGCTAGCGTCCGGCCAAGGGCCGCTCAGTTCTCTCTTCTTATGTACTCTCGATTTAGCCTCTGGTTTTTGGGGCATCCCGATCAAAGAATCGCACAAACATATCACCGCTTTCACTACCCACCGCGGCAAATACGAGTTCAACTTTCTACCGTTCGGCATCCAATCAGGTCCCTCCTACATGTGCCGCTTGATGGACATCGTTCTCGGTGCGCTAGCATGGGAGATCTGCATGCCTTACCTCGATGATGTGGGCATCTGGTCAACGGGCGTGGGTCCTTCCGAAGAGGCCAGGGCACAAGCTTCGTTCGAGCAAATGCTTCACCGGCTAGACCTAGTTCTCGAGCGGCTAGAGTGGGCCGGCCTGACCTGCAAGATGTCCAAGTGTGTCTTCTTTGCCACCTCTACGGAGTACCTCGGTCACGTTGTCTCGAGGGAAGGTCTCAAGATGGACCCGAAGAAGGTCGCAGCTGTCGCCAACATCGACCCGTCATCCATCAACTCCTTGGAAGCGGTTCGATCTTTCCTCGGCCTTTGCTCCTACTATCGTCGATTCATTCGCCAATTCGCCGCTAAGGCTGCTCCCCTCACTGCTCTCACGCGGAAGGGCTGCGACGTGGCAAAGGAGTCCCAGTCCGAGGAGTGTCGCCGAGCTATCCAAGAGCTCAAGACAGCGATCACTTCGGAGCCCGTCTTGACTCCACCCAGGGATGATCGGCCCTTCATCGTCAAGACCGATGGGGCTAGCAAGTTGGGTATCGCCGGCATCCTCTCGCAGCTAGGAGACGATAACCGTGAACGAGTCGTTGGGTACTACGCTCGCAGTCTCACCTCGGCCGAACGCCATTGGACGGTGACCGAGATTGAACTCTTGGCCGCCCTGGAATCCATCCGAAATTGGCGACCCTACCTTTGGGGGCGTCGGTTCAAGTTAGTCGTCGACCACTCTGCGCTGCGATGGCTGCATACCATGAAGGATCAAGTAGCCGGTGGGCCAGCCTCTCGGCTGACTCGGTGGGCTCTCAAGTTGGCTGAGTACCGGTTCGATGTCGAACATAAACCAGGAGCTGTTCATCAGGATGCTGACGGGCTGTCCCGGCTAGCATCCCTGGAGCCGGAACACGAAGATGAACCACTCGCCGGCCCAGCGCCGCTAGCGGTACGTGAGCCTAGCTCAGAGTCTCTAGCCGAGCATGAACGGTCTCATCCGGTGGCTGCCATAACGCGCTCCGTAGCTACGGCGCGAGGGCTTCAAGCTTTGGACCGATCTCGTCGTCGAGCCTCCGATTCCGGGCCCGCCATCCAGTCCAGTTATTTGGCTCCGGGTACGCCGACTTCCGAAGAGATGAGAGCGGCCCTGGCGGAAGATCCGTTCGTAGAGCCACTCCTAGGCTCAGGAGAGACGGCCAACCACGAGCCATCAGGCCAAGGGTCGCCTCCGCCGGCCGCCGCCTCAGGCCCCATTGCCGACGATGATTCGTGTTCCAGTTCTGTCGCTCCCGCTCCCGCTCAGCAATCCAAGATGTTTCGCCGTTTCGTCGTTCACGATGGGCTCGTCTACTATCGCACCGTCCTTGACTCCACCGACCCGGACTCGCTAGTGCTCTATGTTCCGCCCTCGTTGCGGTCTCGCTACCTTTTTGCCTACCACGATCGCTCCGGTCACCTTGGAGTTTCTCGTATGTCCGGTCTTCTTCGTACTCGGGTATACTGGCCGGGCATGTCTTCCGACGTTGCATCCTACGTCCGGGAATGCCACGAGTGCACCCTCGCCAAGCCGCTACCTAGGGCTCTAGCGTCGCCCTCCGGTCTCTCCGTGGGCACCTACCCCTTTGATGTGGTCTACTGCGACGTGCTCTCACTGGCTCCCACTCACAACTTCGTGCCTGGAGTCTCGGGTTACGACAAGCTGGTCGTCTTCATCGACTCGCTCACTCGATGGATTGAGGCTGAGCCGTCGAATGGGGATCCCTCGTCGGAGATGGCCTTGGACATGTTCATCCGCTTGATTGTGACGCGTTATGGAGTCCCTAGGCAGCTTCGAACCGACGCCGGTTCGAATCTATGTTCGGTTCTTGTTTCGCGTATTCTGGAGCTCACCGGGACTGATTTGTCGAGTACAGAGCCGTACCGACATGAGGGTGTAGGCTTCGTCGAACGCGCTCAGCAAACGCTCATTCGTTTGATGCGCGCCTCGAACGAGGGTGGCGGTCATTGGGTCGACCATTTGCCGTTCCTACTCCTCTCGTTGAGGGCTTCTTCCGGTCGTGTTACCTCCCGGTCTCCAGCGTCTTTGATCTTTGGGCGTGAGCTGCGTCTGCCCGCTCAACTCTCTGATCCGAAGTCTGTTTCGCCAACTGCTCTCGAGGCGGCGTCCGCCGACGTTCGCTCGTACGCATCCAGGCTCAATGCGAGCCTCCGCCTCTCTTGGTCCAGCGCTCTCGAGGCTACCCTAGCCGCTCAGGCTGAGTCGGTCCGTGACGCTACGATCAAGTCTCAAAGACCAGCTCGTTTCGAACCTGGGGATCGCGTCTGCATGCGATTACCAGGCCATGCCAACAAGTTGCAATTCATCTACTCGGGTCCCTACCGCGTCGTAGAGGCTCTGTCCGACACTAGGTACCGACTCCGTGATCTGGAGAACCGGTTAGTCAAGGAGGAGGTGCACATCTCGAACCTCCGGCCGTATCATACTTTCGTTGATGAAGAGCGCTGGCTGACGACGAGTACATCGTTGAGAAGTTGCTCGATCGTCGTAGCCATGGCGATTCTACCGAGTACCTCGTGAAGTGGCGTGGCTATTCTCTTCGAGAAGCCACCTGGGAGCCTCGTTCCGAGTTGCTCCGTCGTTGTTCTGATTTGCTTGATGATTATGATCGCTCCGTCGAGGAGACTTGTCCAGAAGATGTTGAGTCCCCGGAAGCAACTTCTTCGTCGGCCAGGGATACTCCTCTTCCTCCCGTTCTCGATGCGCCGTCTTCGCGCACTCGATCCAGGCTCCATCCTCGTTGATCCCATGTCTTGGTAAGGACCCGTCCTCTAGGCTAGCCCACGCCTCGGCTAGGGCTCCGAGTTCAAGTTTCCGTCCGAGCGAATCATGGAGGTGCTGAACGCGTGCTGCCTGCGCTCTACACCCGGCGCAACACCCGAGCAAAGCTCCTGTAAAAGGGAGAAGTGGGTGGGGCAGTGCGTACGAAAGAGGCCGCCGCGTTAAGCCGCCGATTTCGTGCTCGCTTTGGATCCAAAGGGTGTTCTTGTCTCCACGTTTCGCTCGCTATGTTCGTTGCTTCTTGTTCCGATTCTGACCTCTGGTCAGCTCAGGTTCCAGGTTCCAGGTCTCTGTTTCCAGGTTCACCGCTCGACATCGGGAGACGTCTCGATCTTAGTCGGGGGTGTCGCATTCATCCTAGATGATGCGATTTCCAGGCTCTTGTTTCCAGGTCCTTCGCCGTGCGGCACACGGTGAAGCTCAGGTACATCTAGGTTGGTAGGGTTCGTCCCTAGCGATCTAGAATTCGAGTTTCGTTTCGTTCCTTCTAGCCTGTCTGTCAGGTCTAGATTCCGGGTTTCCTCCTTTCGGGTAATCTTGACCCAAAGGAGCCAGGTCGCCTGTCACTCGCTGCGCGCTTGTCTCAGGCTCTCAGTTACCTTGTGAAGGCTTGTTTAGCTTCTTGCAAGGCTTGTCGTTTCTTGTTGGTTCCGGTTCTTTCTTGGACCTGCTGACTTTCGTTGTTGTCCAGGCCTGTTCTTCGTAGGTTCTGCTTGGCCTGGTTAGGGTTCGTTGCCTTCCCGCGTTCGGCGTTTGGCGTTGGCGTTCGGAAATTTCCTCTCACATTCCCTAGGTCCGCTACCCTTGGCTTGTAGGTCCTTGCTTCTTTCTTCTCGGTCAAGGTTTTGGCGAGCAAGTCGGTTGCTCTATCCGCTCGAGATTTGAGGTTTAATTTGCCATCTCCCCTTGGAGATCGGTGTAGGTTCGCTTCCTAGGTGAGGGAATCTTTCCCTTGATGCAAGTTACATGCAAGCCCTTGGCCCTTTGGTGTTTCTTCCCCTTGGTTGCTACTCAGGGTTGTTCGTTAGAAGCGTCTAGAAGGTTCATGCTCAACGGCAAGATTATTCGGTCGTGAAGATATCTCGTCGCGATCTGTATCCAAAGTGATCGCCGTGGTCGCGCGACAGGACGCTCCCCTTCGGACTCTCCGCTACGTGGGAAGTTACAACGGAGACACGCTCCGGCCGTCGCTGCGGAGTCTCTCTCTCTCTCGCTCTCTCTCTCCGTCTCTCGCGACGTGTTTGAGTTATCGGTGATTTGGGGTCGCGGTTGCTTGATAATTTGCTTGTTTGGGTGAATGATTCCGGTGTGTTCGTGAGTCGGTGTATCCTGTTGTTCTCAGCTCTTTGTCCGTCGTTGTTCGCTGCGTCGCTGCACTCAAGCAGCCTAGGCTCCCTCCCTGAGGGAAGAGTTCTTTGTAGGTCTAACAATCTCTTACAACCCAACACACTAGGGCCGCTAGGAGCGCCTCGCCGCCCCACAGCCCTTCGTTCGCCGTTCGTTCCCCGTCCAGACACCCAAATGGGGTTGCCCGACCCAGTCCAGAATTTCATTCACCCGACTCCCGGTGGGGAGGAGGGCAAAGCGCCGCGCTAGCCGCCGGTGCCGCTCGCGACGGAGTGGCTCAGAGCCCTCCGGCGCTCGACTCGACA
>CM030932.1:2188490-2202750 GCA_018136815.1 Isochrysis galbana
CCGTGCGGCCACACGGTGAAGCTCAGGTACATCTAGGTTGGTAGGGTTCGTCCCTAGCGATCTAGAATTCGAGTTCTCGTTTCGTCCTTCTAGCCTGTCTGTCAGGTCTAGATTCCGGGTTTCCTCCTTTCGGGTAATCTTGACCAAAGGAGCCAGGTCGCCTGTCACTCGCTGCGCGCTTGTCTCAGGCTCTCAGTTACCTTGTGAAGGCTTGTTTAGCTTCTTGCAAGGCTTGTCGTTTCTTGTTGGGTTCCGGTTCTTTCTTGGGACCTGCTGACTTTCGTTGTTGTCCAGGCCTGTTCTTTCGTAGGTTCTGCTTGGCCTGGTTAGGGTTTCGTTGAATCCCGCGTTCGGCGTTTGGCGTTGGCGTTCGGAAATTTCTCTCACATTCCCTAGGTCCGCTACCCTTGGCTTGTAGGTCCTTGCTTCTTTCTTCTCGGTCAAGGTTTTGGCGAGCAAGTCGGTTGCTCTATCCGCTCGAGATTTGAGGTTTAATTTGCCATCTCCCCTTGGAGATCGGTGTAGGTTCGCTTCCTAGGTGAGGGAATCTTTCCCCTTGATGCAAGTTACATGCAAGCCCTTGGCCCTTTGGTGTTTCTTCCCTTGGTTGCTACTCAGGGTTGTTCGTTAGAAGCGTCTAGAAGGTTCATGCTCAACGGCAAGATTTATTCGGTCGTGAAGATATCTCGTCGCGATCTGTATCCAAAGTGATCGCCGTGGTCGCGCGACAGGACGCTCCCCTTCGGACTCTCCGCTACGTGGGAAGTTACAACGGAGACACGCTCCGGCCGTCGCTGCGGAGTCTCTCTCTCTCTCGCTCTCTCTCTCCGTCTCTCGCGACGTGTTTGAGTTATCGGTGATTTGGGGTCGCGGTTGCTTGATAATTTGCTTGGTTTGGGTGAATGATTCCGGTGTGTTCGTGGGTCGGTGTAACCTGTTGTTCTCAGGCTCTTTGTCCGTCGTTGTTCGCTGCGTCGCTGCACTCTAGCAGCCTAGGCTCCCTCCCTGAGGGAAGAGTTCTTTGTAGGTCTAACAATCTCTCAAAACCCAACACACTAGGGCCGCTAGGAGCGCCTCGCCGCCCCACAGCCCTTCGTTCGCCGTTCGTTCCCGTCCAGACACCCAAATGGGGTTGCCCGACCCAGTCCAGAATTTCATTCACCCGACTCCCGGTGGGGAGGAGGGACAAAGCGCCGCGCTAGCCGCCGGTGCCGCTCGCGACGGAGTGGCTCAGAGCCCTCCGGTAGCGCTCGACTCGACAAGCACGAAATCGAAGCTTGCGTCTCGGCCGCAGAGGAGGAACCCCTCAGGGAACCTTCTCTGCCCGCTGCAGCTTTTGCTCCGTGGGATGTCCGAGTGATCCCACGGCTTCTGAGGCTACGTCTTCGATGTTCCTACTCGCCGGAGCGCACGTCGCGACGTGCGATCTACGACCGTCGGAGATCGACTACATTCCCCACTTCTGCGGAGATGCTCTTCACATTCAAAACCTCGGTTGGGACCTCGTGGTCGCGCATCCGCCGTGCACGTATTTGTCGGCGGTGAGTTGCCAGTGGCTCGATCGGGAGCCGGGACGACGCCAGGCTCTCGAATCCGCCGCTAGAGTCTTCCTCGCCATGGCGAGCGCCGACGCGCCTTTCGTTGCCGTCGAAAATCCTCGAATGCACGCGGAAGCCTCCGCCTTAGTCGGGGGTTGCGACCGCGGCAGTTTGTGCAGCCGTGGCAGCACGGCACGGGCCATCAAAAAGCAACTGGCCTGTACCTGACGGCTTCACTCCCGCCCCTGCAGCCTTCGAAGATTGTCGAGGGACGTCTATCCGCGATGGCGGATCTATCGCCGTCGCCCCACCGTGGCGCCCTTCGCAGCCGCACCTATGTAGGCATTGCCGGTGCAATGGCGGCCCAGTGGATGCCGGTCCTGCGCCGTTATGCGCGCAAAGCCAAGGCGTCGCGTTCGCTCGACTTCACGGTGGACTGGGCAATTTCCCAAGCTGCTGCCAGCTTGAGAGAACGCCCTTCGCTCTGCTCGACCGGCTTCGAACTGGCTGAGCCGAGGACGGCTCTGGCTCGCTTCATGGAGGGAGAGGCGAAGCAGCTTCTAGCTCTCACCTCACGCCTCCAGCGGTTCGCTAGTGTCTGATTCGGTTGTCGTGATCCCGGACGTAGGCCCCGTTGCCGATGCGTCTCGCCTGCTCCTGATCTGCTCGACCGGCTTCGAACTGGCTGAGCCGAGGACGGCTCTGGCTCGCTTCATGGAGGGGAGAGGCGAAGCAGCTTCTAGCTCTCACCTCACGCCTCCCAGCGGTTCGCTAGTGTCTGATTCGGTTGTCGTGATCCCGGACGTAGGCCCCGTTGCCGATGCGTCTCGCCTGCTTCATCAGGAGGACTCGGAAACTAACGTATCGCAAGACGGGACCGAGGCGAAAGGAGACCGCTTCACGCCGTGGGAGTGGCCCATAAGGGACCGCTCTACAACGCCAGGCCCTCCAAACACGGTGAAGAAGCGCCGCAGCAAGTGGCAGGTCTTCGATCGTGATGTAATTTCGGGGGTCCATCGGTGGCAGGATGTCACGCCTTCCATCGCCCAAGAAATCGCTGAGCAAGCGGCAGCTGCGGAGCCGTCGGAACCTCCCATCTTGTCTCGACTGGGCTCTCAAGGCATCAATGCACTATCTCCGAGCGCCTCCTTCACGGCTGGCGACGAAGGAGTGGCCGAACCGACCGGTTCGGTCGTAGCCGAAAGGCCACTTGAAAACGGGGATGTTGGGCTGGACTCGGGAGAAGATGATACGCCCGAGACTCCAGAACACCGGAGCATGCAGGCCCTCAAGACCAAGCCCTCCGACGCCGCCGACGGAGAAGGTACTCCACAGGCATTGTGTGGCGATGGGGCTGCCGCTAGGGGCCTCAGTGCGGCCGGATTTTCCGAGTTGTCGAAGCTTCCGAAGACAGACTTGCAGAAGTCCCTGGAGAAGGAATGGTCACGCCAAATGGATCAACCTCGGCATCCGACGGACCGTCGAGGGCTAGGCTATGATGGCGTGCCTAACCCCTCTAGTTCGGCAAAGGCATCCCCATACTCTTCAATACCATTCGTGCCGCAGACGGTAGCCGCCGCTATCGAGCGAGTGCCCCACGTCGATGAATCTTCTCCGTCCAGGCTAGCCTCCAATCCAACCACCCTGTCACCCGGAGCCGGAACCTCACTTCCGGTGGAATCTATCGCGGACACTCCGCCGCCGCTCTACCCTCGTCACTGCCTCTATGTCCGCGATCTCGTGGTCTGCCGTGCCGATGGCGACCGCGCAGCTCAAGGGTTCGTTCTCCCGGACGTTGCCCTCACGGTGAACAGCACCCTGGCTGACACTGGAGCGGGCCCGTCAGTAATCACCACTGCTCTTCTCGATCGACTACCTGAAGACGCTTGCGTCGAACGCGTATCGGACGCTACCGTCCCCAACCTACATGGGCCGGACGGCCTTCCTCTCATCACTAGGGGCCGGGCTAGCCTCGTCTTCTCCTTGTCCGGTCGCCTCTTCCGTCATTCGTTCGCGGTCATCGAAGGAAACGCGATGCTTCTGCTCGGGAACGATTTTTTGGCCGCCCACTCCGCTACCATTTCTCTCGACGCCGCGAGCTCGGAAGGAAGCCTCCGCCTCCGTCCGGCCTCTGGCGATTCAGAAGACTCTTCAAGAGTCCTTTCCGAATGCGTAGTCAGAGTTTCCACGGCGCCGCCCCCAGTCGCGGACTCCGGCTTCGTCGGAGCTATCTCGATGTCACCCGGTCAGCCGCTGACTGTCGACTTTCTGGAGAGGTCGACGGCAACACGAGAGATCCCGGCCGGATCGGAGGGTGAGGCTGCTGCTGATGCTAGGCAGCCACTCTATACACCTCTCTTTGAGTCTGCCGACGAGTTTGCGGCCAAAGCTCCGGCGTCTACCTCGTCCGAATATCTTCTCTACACGGAGCAAGCGGTGACGATTCCTGCCTTCCACCGCGCAACCATCTGGGTCAGGGTTCCGCTAGCTCTCCGAGATCATTCGGACTGCGCGATGCTAGTCGACCGCCTACCAAATCGCGAGGCTCTCGATTCGTCCTCTCTCGTAATGCCCACGGTGGTCACGCCCACGGACGATCACCGCATCGCGGTGACGATCGTCCACACCGGAGTCGATGCGCTGACCCTGCCGTCTCTGCATCCGATAGCTTCGCTCCAGGTGCGCTTCAAGTTGCACCGGGGCTGGACTCCGACTGGAAGCGAGGGGGATGGTGACCCTGTCACCGCGCTGAGCGAGGAGCAACGATCTCTACTCGACTCAGCCACCATCGATCCGGACCGGCTTCTTTCCGACGATCAACGAGAAGAAGTACGCCAACTCTTGGCCCGGCGCATCAAAGCTTTCGCGTTGCACCCGGGGGCTCCAAACCATACGCACGTTCTCGAGGTGGAGTTGCCACTCAACCCCGGCGCTGTTCCTCACCGGCACGCTCCGTCTAGAGTGGGCCGCGCAGGCGAGCTCATCATAGAAGAGGAGGTAGCCAAGATGGAAGCCGCCGGCATTATTCGCAAGTCAAATTCGGCTTGGGCTTCCCGAGTAGTCCTGGTCAGCAAGAAAGATGGCTCCGTTCGATTCTGCGTGGACTACCGCGACACGAACGCCAAGCTACGCGTCGAGGATAGCCCTCTACCCCTCATTGTAGAGGCTATTGATAGGCTAGCGTCCGGCCAAGGGCCGCTCAGTTCTCTCTTCTTATGTACTCTCGATTTAGCCTCTGGTTTTTGGGGCATCCCGATCAAAGAATCGCACAAACATATCACCGCTTTCACTACCCACCGCGGCAAATACGAGTTCAACTTTCTACCGTTCGGCATCCAATCAGGTCCCTCCTACATGTGCCGCTTGATGGACATCGTTCTCGGTGCGCTAGCATGGGAGATCTGCATGCCTTACCTCGATGATGTGGGCATCTGGTCAACGGGCGTGGGTCCTTCCGAAGAGGCCAGGGCACAAGCTTCGTTCGAGCAAATGCTTCACCGGCTAGACCTAGTTCTCGAGCGGCTAGAGTGGGCCGGCCTGACCTGCAAGATGTCCAAGTGTGTCTTCTTTGCCACCTCTACGGAGTACCTCGGTCACGTTGTCTCGAGGGAAGGTCTCAAGATGGACCCGAAGAAGGTCGCAGCTGTCGCCAACATCGACCCGTCATCCATCAACTCCTTGGAAGCGGTTCGATCTTTCCTCGGCCTTTGCTCCTACTATCGTCGATTCATTCGCCAATTCGCCGCTAAGGCTGCTCCCCTCACTGCTCTCACGCGGAAGGGCTGCGACGTGGCAAAGGAGTCCCAGTCCGAGGAGTGTCGCCGAGCTATCCAAGAGCTCAAGACAGCGATCACTTCGGAGCCCGTCTTGACTCCACCCAGGGATGATCGGCCCTTCATCGTCAAGACCGATGGGGCTAGCAAGTTGGGTATCGCCGGCATCCTCTCGCAGCTAGGAGACGATAACCGTGAACGAGTCGTTGGGTACTACGCTCGCAGTCTCACCTCGGCCGAACGCCATTGGACGGTGACCGAGATTGAACTCTTGGCCGCCCTGGAATCCATCCGAAATTGGCGACCCTACCTTTGGGGGCGTCGGTTCAAGTTAGTCGTCGACCACTCTGCGCTGCGATGGCTGCATACCATGAAGGATCAAGTAGCCGGTGGGCCAGCCTCTCGGCTGACTCGGTGGGCTCTCAAGTTGGCTGAGTACCGGTTCGATGTCGAACATAAACCAGGAGCTGTTCATCAGGATGCTGACGGGCTGTCCCGGCTAGCATCCCTGGAGCCGGAACACGAAGATGAACCACTCGCCGGCCCAGCGCCGCTAGCGGTACGTGAGCCTAGCTCAGAGTCTCTAGCCGAGCATGAACGGTCTCATCCGGTGGCTGCCATAACGCGCTCCGTAGCTACGGCGCGAGGGCTTCAAGCTTTGGACCGATCTCGTCGTCGAGCCTCCGATTCCGGGCCCGCCATCCAGTCCAGTTATTTGGCTCCGGGTACGCCGACTTCCGAAGAGATGAGAGCGGCCCTGGCGGAAGATCCGTTCGTAGAGCCACTCCTAGGCTCAGGAGAGACGGCCAACCACGAGCCATCAGGCCAAGGGTCGCCTCCGCCGGCCGCCGCCTCAGGCCCCATTGCCGACGATGATTCGTGTTCCAGTTCTGTCGCTCCCGCTCCCGCTCAGCAATCCAAGATGTTTCGCCGTTTCGTCGTTCACGATGGGCTCGTCTACTATCGCACCGTCCTTGACTCCACCGACCCGGACTCGCTAGTGCTCTATGTTCCGCCCTCGTTGCGGTCTCGCTACCTTTTTGCCTACCACGATCGCTCCGGTCACCTTGGAGTTTCTCGTATGTCCGGTCTTCTTCGTACTCGGGTATACTGGCCGGGCATGTCTTCCGACGTTGCATCCTACGTCCGGGAATGCCACGAGTGCACCCTCGCCAAGCCGCTACCTAGGGCTCTAGCGTCGCCCTCCGGTCTCTCCGTGGGCACCTACCCCTTTGATGTGGTCTACTGCGACGTGCTCTCACTGGCTCCCACTCACAACTTCGTGCCTGGAGTCTCGGGTTACGACAAGCTGGTCGTCTTCATCGACTCGCTCACTCGATGGATTGAGGCTGAGCCGTCGAATGGGGATCCCTCGTCGGAGATGGCCTTGGACATGTTCATCCGCTTGATTGTGACGCGTTATGGAGTCCCTAGGCAGCTTCGAACCGACGCCGGTTCGAATCTATGTTCGGTTCTTGTTTCGCGTATTCTGGAGCTCACCGGGACTGATTTGTCGAGTACAGAGCCGTACCGACATGAGGGTGTAGGCTTCGTCGAACGCGCTCAGCAAACGCTCATTCGTTTGATGCGCGCCTCGAACGAGGGTGGCGGTCATTGGGTCGACCATTTGCCGTTCCTACTCCTCTCGTTGAGGGCTTCTTCCGGTCGTGTTACCTCCCGGTCTCCAGCGTCTTTGATCTTTGGGCGTGAGCTGCGTCTGCCCGCTCAACTCTCTGATCCGAAGTCTGTTTCGCCAACTGCTCTCGAGGCGGCGTCCGCCGACGTTCGCTCGTACGCATCCAGGCTCAATGCGAGCCTCCGCCTCTCTTGGTCCAGCGCTCTCGAGGCTACCCTAGCCGCTCAGGCTGAGTCGGTCCGTGACGCTACGATCAAGTCTCAAAGACCAGCTCGTTTCGAACCTGGGGATCGCGTCTGCATGCGATTACCAGGCCATGCCAACAAGTTGCAATTCATCTACTCGGGTCCCTACCGCGTCGTAGAGGCTCTGTCCGACACTAGGTACCGACTCCGTGATCTGGAGAACCGGTTAGTCAAGGAGGAGGTGCACATCTCGAACCTCCGGCCGTATCATACTTTCGTTGATGAAGAGCCGCTGGCTGACGACGAGTACATCGTTGAGAAGTTGCTCGATCGTCGTAGCCATGGCGATTCTACCGAGTACCTCGTGAAGTGGCGTGGCTATTCTCTTCGAGAAGCCACCTGGGAGCCTCGTTCCGAGTTGCTCCGTCGTTGTTCTGATTTGCTTGATGATTATGATCGCTCCGTCGAGGAGACTTGTCCAGAAGATGTTGAGTCCCCGGAAGCAACTTCTTCGTCGGCCAGGGATACTCCTCTTCCTCCCGTTCTCGATGCGCCGTCTTCGCGCACTCGATCCAGGCTCCATCCTCGTTGATCCCATGTCTTGGGTAAGGGACCCGTCCCTCTAGGCTAGCCCCACGCCTCGGCTAGGGCTCCGAGTTCAAGTTTCCGTCCGAGCGAATCATGGAGGTGCTGAACGCGTGCTGCCTGCGCTCTACACCCGGCGCAACACCCGAGCAAAGCTCCTGTAAAAGGGAGAAGTGGGTGGGGCAGTGCGTACGAAAGAGGCCGCCGCGTTAAGCCGCCGATTTCGTGCTCGCTTTGGATCCAAAGGGTGTTCTTGTCTCCACGTTTCGCTCGCTATGTTTCGTTGCTTCTTGTTCCGATTCTGACCTCTGGTCAGCTCAGGTTCCAGGTTCCAGGTCTCTGTTTCCAGGTTCACCGCTCGACATCGGGAGACGTCTCGATCTTAGTCGGGGGGTGTCGCATTCATCCTAGATGATGCGATTTCCAGGCTCTTGTTTCCAGGTCCTTCGCCGTGCGGCCACACGGTGAAGCTCAGGTACATCTAGGTTGGTAGGGTTCGTCCCTAGCGATCTAGAATTCGAGTTCTCGTTTCGTTCCTTCTAGCCTGTCTGTCAGGTCTAGATTCCGGGTTTCCTCCTTTCGGGTAATCTTGACCCAAAGGAGCCAGGTCGCCTGTCACTCGCTGCGCGCTTGTCTCAGGCTCTCAGGTTACCTTGTGAAGGCTTGTTTAGCTTCTTGCAAGGCTTGTCGTTTCTTGTTGGGTTCCGGTTCTTTCTTGGGACCTGCTGACTTTCGTTGTTGTCCAGGCCTGTTCTTCGTAGGTTCTGCTTGGCCTGGTTAGGGTTTCGTTGCCTTCCCGCGTTCGGCGTTTGGCGTTGGCGTTCGGAAATTTCCTCTCACATTCCCTAGGTCCGCTACCCTTGGCTTGTAGGTCCTTGCTTCTTTCTTCTCGGTCAAGGTTTTGGCGAGCAAGTCGGTTGCTCTATCCGCTCGAGATTTGAGGTTTAATTTGCCATCTCCCCTTGGAGATCGGTGTAGGTTCGCTTCCTAGGTGAGGGAATCTTTCCCCTTGATGCAAGTTACATGCAAGCCCTTGGCCCCTTTGGTGTTTCTTCCCCTTGGTTGCTACTCAGGGTTGTTCGTTAGAAGCGTCTAGAAGGTTCATGCTCAACGGCAAGATTTATTCGGTCGTGAAGATATCTCGTCGCGATCTGTATCCAAAGTGATCGCCGTGGTCGCGCGACAGGACGCTCCCCTTCGGACTCTCCGCTACGTGGGAAGTTACAACGGAGACACGCTCCGGCCGTCGCTGCGGAGTCTCTCTCTCTCTCGCTCTCTCTCTCCGTCTCTCGCGACGTGTTTGAGTTATCGGTGATTTGGGGTCGCGGTTGCTTGATAATTTGCTTGGTTTGGGTGAATGATTCCGGTGTGTTCGTGGGTCGGTGTAACCTGTTGTTCTCAGGCTCTTTGTCCGTCGTTGTTCGCTGCGTCGCTGCACTCTAGCAGCCTAGGCTCCCTCCCTGAGGGAAGAGTTCTTTGTAGGTCTAACAATCTCTCAAAACCCAACACACTAGGGCCGCTAGGAGCGCCTCGCCGCCCCACAGCCCTTCGTTCGCCGTTCGTTCCCCGTCCAGACACCCAAATGGGGTTGCCCGACCCAGTCCAGAATTTCATTCACCCGACTCCCGGTGGGGAGGAGGGACAAAGCGCCGCGCTAGCCGCCGGTGCCGCTCGCGACGGAGTGGCTCAGAGCCCTCCGGTAGCGCTCGACTCGACACAGATCCGGCATTGCTCGATGAGGCGAGACCCGTGGGTGGCCTCAGGACGGGCCTCGTCGTGGCGCTCTACGCTGCGGCGGGCAGGAAAGCCCAAGATCCTGCCAGAGCGCCTCATAGCGCATCTCGCGGGAACCCACCACCCAGAGCAGAAATCATTGTCTGCCGCTGGGTGGTGGCCTTGGCAGGTGGCATTGAAAATTAATTTATACTGTTGATGACGCGCGACGGCGCAACGAAAGCACTCCGGGCACGCGGAGCTCGAAACAAATCTATCTGAGCATTAGTACCACTACTCTCACTAGCCCGGTACTAACACGACAGCCCTCAGCGCACCTGCCCGTACACCTTGGCGCGTGCTGTTGTCACAAATACATACTCCTATGCACCCTTCCACATCTCCCCCCTCGCAGGCCCCCGGCTCCCATTCTAACTCCCCACAAGTTAAAATGAGGGAAAACCCATTGAGGCGGTCCGGTCGACGCCGGCCGACTCTCCGGGAAAAAGCACCGAGGGGGGGGGGGAGGAACCTCTCGTCAAAAAAGGAGAACGGCCCTTACAGCTCGCGCCGCGAGCGGTCCTCGAAGAAATAAATGACTGCGCCCCCCGATATCTGCCACAGGGACGTCTTGAGCCACTCCCTTCTTCTCGCCTCTCCTGTCGCCAGCCGCCCCCCTTCGCCCGTTTGCTAACGCAAACGGGGCTCGTTTCTCACCACACTCCATCGGGGGGGGGTGCAAATCCCCCCCCCTCTCCCTCGTTCCATTCTCTTCCACCCCGGTCCCTGCGGCGCGTCGCCATGCGGCGCGCCATGGCCTGCTCTCAGAGGTCCTTCAGGGGCGCCCAGAGGGCCAGCAGGGCCAGCTTAGGGGGCAGTGGAGGCTGGGGCTCAGCCCCTGGCCCCCCCTGCCTCTCCCTCGCTCGCCTCGCTGGCCTTGGGTGCCGCCCTGAGGCCCCTGTCTGCCTGGCGACCAGGGATGGGGGGGGGGAGTCAGCTCGAGGGCAGGCCCATGCTGGGCGTGGGAGTGCGAGTCTCGGCCCGCGCCCACTAGGGGTCTGGGCCAGAGTGTTGATTGCCCAGCCCCTGCCAGAGGGCAGGGGCTGGGGTTGAATGTACGGGCCCACCCCGGGGGGTGTCCGCGATGGAAAGAGGGGGGCGCGAGGCCCCCATTGACCCCCACTTATAAAAGTAGGTTGGGGCACGCGGAGCTCGAGTAGCGAAGAAGCACACCAAGGTCTTCGCAATACTTGACGTAGACGTCAAGTAGAGCTGTACACCGTGGAGCCGACGCGGCGTCAGTCAACCTCCGGTGGGCAGCTGAGACAGGGAGCCGCTGGCAGTCCACCAGTCAGACTTAAGTAAACATCGGCAAAAGCGGCGGCGGCGACGGGCCAGTAAGTGGGGGCGGCGGCGGCGGCGGCGCTCCCTCGGCTACGTCAGACGTCAACATTCAAAGGGATCTACAAATGGCTGACTGCGACGAGGATTCGGCGCGCGGCCTGCACGATTGGCGTGGCTGTGTGGGTGGTCCCTGTGCATTTGGTGTCTGGAGGGGCCCCCTATCCGGATGGATCGTCGAAATCGGGCACGCAGCGCGCCCGGCATCAGCTTGAAGTTGGGCTCTCCCGGCCCCCATGGGCCAACCAAGTATAAACTTAGTTGGATGAGAAGAGAGAATAATCACGACCGGAGGGGCGTGTTTACCGCCCGGTATCGCGGCTGTGTAGGGTCCCGGCCCGGGGGCCTTCCCTATTGGAGCGTCCCTCTGTTGCGGTGTGGCTGGTGTGGCTGTGGGTTGTAATGAGGATGTGCTGCATGCTGGCTGCTGCCAGCATGGCGGCCTTGCTCGAGGTGTTCGCGGTGATGCGCGGGTGTGGCCCGCCGGCTCCTGTGCCCACCTGACGGGGGGGGTCGTCCTGACGGGGGGGGTCGTCCTGGCGCGGTCGCTTCGGCGACAGCGGCGTGTCGATCATTGCTTCGTCCATCGCGGCGAGGGCGGCGGCAGCGAGGGAGGGCGGCAGCGCGCGCTCCATGACCCTATCAGTTTACTGATAGTTATTATTGGCCGTCAGAGGCTTGAAATCGGGTATTTTTCGAAAATTTTGCCGGAAGACCCCCGGTTTTTTTTGCTGAACTCCCATGCCAGCAGCTATAGGGAGCTCATTTTGGCCTTCGTTTGCCCATTACAGATGGTGCCCTCCGCACCCCCCTAGTGAGTGACCGGGCTAAAAACTAAAAACAGAAAACAGCCCACAGCCCGTTTTCACAGTGTTTCAAACGCCCTCCCTAGTAGCATGCCGTGGGTTGCGAGGTTCCCGTGTTTCTAGAAAAGCCACAAACAGGCCGTATTTGCTGTGTTTGGAGCCCCCCCTGCCGTGTTTCACATCTAGGCTTTTGAGGATATAAATACCCTCGTGATGATTATGATTGTGCGTGGGGACTTGTCCGGTCGTCTTTTGAGGATATAAATACCCTCGTGAGGAGCGAGGAATGTCTTCCGGTGTTCTTTTTTCCTTTTCTCTCTTTCTTCTCGGACGATGGGAGGAGGGCGCGCGGGGGAGGGGCGGGAGAGGGGGGGGGAAGGGGGGGAGGGGGGGAAAGGGCGGGAAGCGGGAAGGGGAGAGGGGGAGAGGGGGCGGCCGGCCATGCTGCGCCGTCCGCGCGGCTCTCCTCCTTCAGAGTACCTCATTCCGGAGCCGAGCCTGGAGGCGCTACCGCTGGAGAGCGTCGGACCATTCGAGGCTGTGCCCATCGACTGGAACTCCATCCGCCTGACCACCCGCTCGATCCACTCGAGGGTGGGGGGAGAGTATGTTGTCAATCTGCAGTCGGCTCCGCTCTCTTCTCTCAACACCGAAGAGGTTGAGGCCCTTGGGGTGAGCTTCTGAGTCCAACAGGGCGCAAGGCGAGGGTCGTGCGCGTCCCAGACGAGCACTTGGGATCTTTGGGGCGCGGGGCGAGGGGCGTGCGCGTCCCAGGTGAGCACTTGGAGTCTTTGGGGCGCAGGGCGAGGGGCGTGCGCGTCCCAGGCAAGCAATCGGAGTCTTCCAAAGACTGCGCCTACTGACTCGCTTCTATACATACACGTCGGGGCACCGGGATGGGTTTCTCCACACTGACGAGCGGCGTCTTAGACTGATGCACTGCTCGGCTGCAGCTAGTCACTCGTGAAGGCCACAACCCTCGAAGGCACCCTCACCCGCAGGGAGCCTCAAACACTCACGAAGGCCTCACCCCTCAAGAATCCCGCACGCGCCACAAGCCGGGCTTGCCAGGAATCCTGCAGCTCGACCCAGGAGGCGTTGGGGCTCAAGGGGCGCGAGTCTGTGGGATCGCACGCGAGCCGCAGGGGAAGGGAAACCGTCTCGACACCCAACCTGAGCCTGGCCGTATCTCCTTATCCACCCACTGAAGAGCGCATGCCCACATTAACTGATCCAATCAACCAACCTGCGACCCAACGAGCACACGCTTTCTTGCCCTTCCCCTCTGCAGTCATATGGCCGTTTGTCGCCGCTGAGCAAGATCACGTTGGACTCCGATGCAAAGCAGGCTGCACACATTCCGGACACTGCCACCCACTTCGCGTTTGCCTACCCGCTTCCTGGCTTTGACCAAGCGTGCGCTCTCTTGGAAGCACAAGACCAGGCGGATGTACCGACGGACGCTGCTGCAATCCAAGGTGTGGCCACGTCAACGGAGGCAACGAGAGCGGCTGCAGACGTGAATCCGGGCGAATCCACGCTCTTTCGATTCCTCCTTGTGGGAGGCTTTGTGTACTGGAGCGACAAGTTTGAGATTGTGGGCATCAATGCGTTGTGTGATGGCAAGGGTCTGCACTTCGAAGGCCCGGTGGACCTGCCAACCGAACAGCTGCGCGGTGTCTTGTACGACGAGGGGAGGGTCCAGCGGGTGACAATCCCGGCGCTGGTAAATAGAGGTGTCACAGGATTCTGCTGGCTTGCGGCAAACGAAAAGCTTCCAGGTGAGCGATTTGGCGTCGCTCGCTCGCTTGCCTTTCTCGTACGGAAGAGGCGGAAGGGCGTGCTCGCGCGAAGGTTGGGTTGAGTGGGGTGGGAGGATGGGTGTGGACGCTTTTTAGCGCGATTAGTCTCGTCATTGTCGACCTGCTCGCTAGTGCCTATGTGGCGGCCACCAGGGCACCGGAGTGCGTGCAAGCTTTGTGGCAACAGGTTGTGACCACTCTTGACCACGCGGCTCCTGTCTCCCCATGACCCTCTCTTTTCATGGTAGGGTTGGCGCAAATCGAGAGCCATTGGCCCGACGGATGCTTTGTCTACTTCTATGACGAGAGGGCTGTGCCGCAAGGTGTGTTAAGAGCCGACGGCTTTCCATGGTGTTCGCTGGCAAACGTGCGATTGCAACCGGAATCTTGGGGACGTCCGGAGCGATCGGCCGGAGCCGTTGATGCTGACCGCACAGTGTCCGTGCGTGCATCAGGCCCGCGTAACCCTCTCCTTGCGCCATGCCTTCTATCGTTGCCGTTCACAACGTGTGACACATGCCACCCTCAGGCAACAAAGCGGAGGGGTTTCCGGACGTCCTTTTCAAAGTGACTGCACCGCCCACTGACGAGCCGCAGGGGCCCGCCACCGCGCTGCATTCGCCCAGCTTATCCCGCCGGTTTTCTAGTCTCTTTATTGGCGACGTGTCGGCACCGAAGCAGCCCGCTCCAAGCGAACCCGTCTTTGCAAAGGCCCCCCACAGCTTCGTCAAGTTTGCCGGCGACGTTCACGACAACGAACGCTTATCCAAACCCCGTGATTCTGCGGATGCCTCGCGATCCGCTCCTCCTCCCTCTCTCTG
>CM030932.1:2202850-2247033 GCA_018136815.1 Isochrysis galbana
CCGGATGGCGTCCTCTTCGGACGCGCTCCGGTATGGAATCATGAGTTTGTGCAAGGAATATGCGGCTCGAGCGACGTCGCTCCCCGTTTGCTTCCTCGCACGAATGTCGGAGTCGATCCCCGACAAGCAGGAAAAGGCGGAAGCTCGAAATCTGCTTCGACGAGCTGTCAAGAGTGTCAAGGCTGTGAGAGTGCGGGGCCACCTACCGGCGCACGAGAAGGGATACTGGTATATTCGCAAGCCGGAAACCAGGGTGAGTCGCAGAAGGAGGGCGGCTTGTGGCGCCATAAGGGCCGGTCATCCTCTTGCAAGAGGTTGGGGTAGGCCCCTCCCCTCCTCCAAGCCCACCCCGTGCGTAGCACCATGGATGCACCAGATGGTCCATCGCATCCGTTCACTGCACGGCTGCTCTCATCGCTCTACCCATCTCGCTCATCAGGTGGAGTCCGATGGGTCCGTCTGGCAAAAAGTGAGCGATGAGGAGGGCAAGCCGCAACCCCCTCTCGAGTTGATGCGTGCTCGCCCCCCTAAGCATGGCGTCATCGAGACCTTCAGCTACGGCCGCACTTCACGGGGCAATAGCGCCGGTGGCTCCACGCGGACATCAGGGACGCGGCCCAAGCTAGTGCCTTGGGAGGCACGCCTATGGCGGCGATTAACAGCCGCAGATTTAGATAGGAGCCATCGAGACGTGAGCGACGCCAAAGTCCTAGACGTGACCGAGTCGATGTTTCAATCGGCGCATGGGTGGTACAAGGTGAGTCCTTTGTGTGGTGTTGCGTCTACAGACGGGAGAGCGCTTGCCACAGCAGATCACTGGGACGGGCCTGGTGGCGCTGTGCTACTAAGCGCCTTGGGTCCACGCAAGAGCTCACGATCGATGGCTGCTTCGACGGCTCTTATGCATATAGGTGCCGGAAGCATCGCTGCTCGAGTCCGACGATCCCCTGCCATTCCCATCCGCCTCGGAAGCGCAACACATGAACCTAGTTCGTCCATTCACTTTCCGTGCGCATGCCATTTGCCGCATACGCCTCACTACGCTCATCGGTCCACTTGGAATCCGCACTGCGCCGTGCGGGCGGGCAGCCCTCATGTCGTGTGTACTAATGCCCCCACGTCCAACCTATCCGTCATGTTCAGTCGACTCGAGCATCGTCTCCGTCCATGCTGCCTCTGACTTCGCCCCGCTCGGAATCGGTGTCGAGTTGTTCTTCAACCAGTTCATCTCACTTGCCCTCGTCTTTTTTGTGCTGGGCTTCGTCAACCTCACAGGGCTGCTTAAGAACATGTACGTCTTGCGCCAGTGTGAAAGGGTGCTGCCGCGGCAGGATGTGCCTTGCGGGCGGCGGTCGCACGAGGACCAAAGGATCTCGCAGCGCCTACCGGGCAGCTCGGTGGACGGGTCTGTGGTACCCGCTGATGCCATCCGGGTCCATCACTCATGGCGTGCGTAGGTACGCGTACTACACCGCTCACGAGGAAAGCGCAACGGCCATCACTGGGCAATGGGCAGAATTGTTCCTAGTGGGCTCGACTCTCGGTGCGCAGAGGGGCGCGACAGCAAACGTGAACCTTTTCAACGCGGCCATGAATCATCTAGTTGGTGCGAGTAGACCAAAGCTTTTGAGAGCTTGATCTCGTGTGCACTCTCCCTTGCTTCCGGCTTCTCCATTCCCTGCGAACTCACGATGTGACGTTGCGCTGCCTAGGAACCCTCATCTTCGTCTGCTATCTGTTGTGGCTCTCGTACTTCAACGCCTCTCGTGCAAAGTACACGCAGGAGTCGACGATTTCGGCGGCTGACTACACTGTTGAGGTGTCCGGCCTCTCTCGCCTATCTCGCGACTTGAGCAGCGAGTTGAAGGTGCGCGCTGGCGCGCCTATGATGGTGCAATATGGATGGCATAGGTCCCGGCAGTGGACGACCCCTAGGACCTTTCTAGTTCGCAAAGTCACCTTCAGCTCCTAGGCGATCGTCGCCGGAAACGCGCTCTCTCTTAGACCTCTTGCCTGCCCTCACCCCCCCCCCCCCCCCCCTCAAGGTCGCCAAGTTCTTCGGGGAGCAGGTTGTGTTGTCATGGGAGCGCAAGCGCGAGCGTCAGGCACAGTGGCGTAGCGACTTATCCAATCATGCACGCCCCTCGTTGGGCAACATCCGCTCGACCCAAGACGTGGTTGGGATCCCACCAGCTCCTGTGTTTCGTCGCGGCCACCTTGCCAAGGAGGAGATCGAAGCCTCCACGGTCGTGAGCGAGACCAACAAGCTCCTCAACTTCTCATCGACGGATGGCGCCCAGCCTTCCACTTCGCGTCCCGCTTCTCGCTCCACTCCGTCCGCGACGGATCGTCACGTACCGCTTGAGGCGTGGGCTCGTGTCGTCCATTCCGTCCAGTGCCACTGGGACTCATTTGATCTCAAAGTCCGTACGAGAAGGGATGAGCTCAAGAAGCGTCGGTTGACTGACGAGGCGGCTATGATGAAGGCAGCGAATGAGCGCCGTAGGGTGCTGGAGGAGGGCGGCAGGGGCCTTGGCCCCCTGTCCGAGGGCTCTGCGTCTCATTGCATCCCTACGTATAGGCCAGGGCGAGTCTCGCGCGTCCGTCATACTGAACACGGCCAAGACCGGCATTCACCTCTGCAAGACCATGTTCGCGTTGGGGAGAGACTGGCGACGGGCTGCTTTCGCCGCTTCTCTCTCCTTGGCTGCATCCCAGGAAACGCTGTCGATAACCACGCGGCTGATTACGCGTCATGTGGCATCTTTGCGCTGGCAAGTTACACACGTCTGAACTCAGGCGAAGACGCGGCAACACGAACATTCTCACAGGGATGGGCCCCGCTTTCGCGCATAAGCTCGACGATTGGAACGCTGGCCACAACGGCACGAAACATGGCAGCCGAGATCTCCACAAGCATCAATGGCTCTAGGCCGGCGGTGGGTGATCGATGCTTCGTCACATTCCGCTACGCTGCCGACGCAGAGAGAGCGCGAGGCGCTTGGCGTGCCTGGGACTCCCTTGGAGCCATCTTCTCATCGCTCCTCTTTGGAGTCTTGGTGAGCCCCTCGCTTGCTTGCACCCTGCCCGTTTGTGCAAGCTCTACCCACCCATCACACGCCTTTTGGTCTTCTTCTGAGCGAAGCTGCCCCTCGTTCTCGAACATTCGACGCCCTTTGGGGGACCCTTATGATCATTTCCACTCGACGTTGGCTAGTTGTCTGCCCCTATCCACCTTTGCACATTGTTCTCACTCAAAGAACCGTTGCACTTTCCTAGGGCTTGCTTGTTGGCTATTACATCGCTGGCCCGTATTTGTTGGCGTCCTTCTTCCCTGGCCTCTCTCTACACCATCAATGCGTCTTCGCTGGTGCCATTGGTGCCATTGGCGGCATCACCATCGGCACACGCGATTACTTGGACATTGGACTCTTCTTGCGCCGCTTCCGCGCACTTGACTACCCTGAGGCGGCACTCGCCATCATGGCCGGGGCCATCGCGACCGGCATTCTAGGCATTGTCCCTGGTGCTGCGTGGGCTCACGACTTGGGCATCGAATCCCGTCGGGTCGGGGCGATGATTGGCCTCTTACTTGGCGGAGTTTTGGGTGCTGCTGCCGGCCATGGGTACGCGCGTTGTCGGCGTTGGCAGCTGTATGCTCCAGGGTGCTTTGGTCAACAGCCCCGCTCAGTAGCTGAGGGAGTAGGGTTGCTCCGCGTGCGACGAGCGGATGAGCCGACGGATATCATATGGGAAAACCTCACCTACGCTGGGGATATCCTCTTCGCGTGGTTTATGCCGCTGCTCACGTGGATCCTCATCATCATCGTTCTCATCTTGACCGCCGACTTAGTCCTAAGCATGACGGCCATGAAGCTAAGGCTTGCCAAGAAAGACGCGTACACCGACAACTTTGGTAAAGACGGCAGCTCCGGATCCGGCGATTACGGCTCATGGAGCGGGTCTCTATCTGTTACCGAAGCACTCGTTGCTGCTTTCGTTCGTTGGTCCTCAGCAAGGCTGTCGACGGTCCAAGGTGAGCAAGGAATATCATGCCGGCTGTGATTGGGGTTTCAGTGGAGATGTGCGGTTGGGATTGGGTTCCAAGAGGATGGAGATGTGTAGGATGATGCGGAGCTCTTCGCCTTGGCCATGCGGGGGACAAGAAGGCAGCTGCTATACATTCCCATGGGCTAAGATCCGTTCAGATGCCCCACCCCCTTCTAATGCAAACCGTTCGTAACAACTGAATTCCTGCAGGCCTCGACCCAGAAAGTAGCCTCGTCGTGATCATTTCGGGCTCGATCGTGATGCTCAACCTTGCTGCCCGCATCAGTCTCCAAAAAATGGTTAGTCTTGAGAAACCAACATCATGGACAGCACTTGAGCGCAAGACGATGGTCATATCTGCAGCGGTGAGTCAAACTATAGAAACCCATGGACGTAGAGCATCTGTGTGGCCCTTGCATTGAGAGGGCAAATTTGTGTGGCAGTGCCTTGCACGGTCGAATTGTGGGCCGTGCTGGCAATCCAGCAACCGGCGGCGCGCCCTTTTCGTCCGGTAGTTCTGTGCAAGGCGGCGGCCTCGAGTTTTGAGGCGCGTTTCCCACACCCTTGTAGGTGTACATCTTCAATTACGTGCTCTTGATGCTTCGCGTGCACTCACCCCCTCCTACTGGAGAAGGATACGCTTCTCTACTTTTGAACACCACCACATCTGCTCTCCGATCTGCCGGTGCTTTACTCCCGCTTACATCCGCACCACAAGCACGCAACGCTTAGTCGTTGTGCATTAGACGCCCCCACTTATGCTATCGGCATCCTCGAGCTTAGTGCGCTAATCTGTTCTGCTGCTATCACGGGCATGCTGAGCGACTCGCGTCGAAGATGGCCGCGCTACTACCAGAGCTTGCTGGCTTCTTAAGCTACGGCGGCTGATCGATCCTCCCTCCAACCCTCCCTTCGTGTGCGCCTAGGCGTCGATTCGCTCGCCGACACTGTGCGGACATGTGCCGCTGAGCTGCACGAAGACTTCGGCACTTCCAAGCCCCACCTGACAGATGGCGGCTGGGCCTTTTGGGACTTCGCTGACGAAGGGGATGCCTTGGAGATGGAGCAGTGGGACAATGAGGTGCGCTCATTTACCTACTACTCTAGGAAGCTCCCCTCTCGTCTTTTTTAGGGCCCTGACTCGTGCGCTTGCGGTTGCAGATTTCTTTCATACCTTATCTGAATCGCCTCTTCGCGTGTGCGATGGCGACGTTCCGCTTTATAGTCCGCGTCTTTGGCGACGTGATGAATCAGCTGATCGAACGGGCAA
This sequence comes from Isochrysis galbana, assembly GCA_018136815.1. Lineage (NCBI taxonomy): Eukaryota > Haptophyta > Isochrysidales > Isochrysidaceae > Isochrysis > Isochrysis galbana. The sequence continues at coordinate 2,208,171 of CM030932.1, forward strand.
GCGGATTCGATTGGTGAGAAGTCGCGCACTTGCAAACCCTGCTATCTGCTTCGCCATGCTTCCGTCACGAGTCGCAAAAGTCGTGCCCTTGTTTTTCTCGTAGTATCTACGCCCATCCTTTGCGGAAAGGTAGGGGAGGGGGGGGGGAGATCGTGTGTTGACAATCGCATCGCTGAGGAGCGTCATGCTAGTTGGTTTTTTTTCCTGCTGTGATCCTTAAAATATCCAGCGTGGCGTTGATGTTCACACCCAGCCCTCTGGCCCGATCGCCTCGGCAGGTATGGCCCAACGGGCGTCGTTCCGCAGATGATCGTCATTGCCGTCACAGACATCGTGCTTCTTGTCCTCTTCGCAGAGGTCATTACGCTCGGCAAGGTAATCCGCAAGAGCGCGCGTGCTTGCATTTGGTCTTGCTGCAAAGTACGTGGCACGGCTTGTTCTACCCCTAACACCTCTCTCCTTGTTACACATTGGGCGTATCTCATGGTGGGCCCTTGGGGAAAGTACGCCGACGTTGGTGGTGTTGGATGCTGGGTCGTGTTGCTTGCGCCGATAGGTACTAGTCAACCGCTTCTATGCGCGCCACCGAATGTACTCGCAAGCTAGCATCAACGAGCTCTACGAGCCACCAGAGTGGCGATTCGCCGATCGCTACGCGCACATGCTCAAGCAGGTGCGTGTGCGCATGCGTTCGCCTTCGATTACACCACCACCTCTAGTGTTGTTCACAGCGGAGGCGAGACATTAGTCGCGTTTGTAGATTTGCCTGCGCGCGCCCTCCTGGCGAAATAGCACGCGTGCACTCGACTCGACGTGCATTGATAGTCGCCCAATGGGCCATAGTGTATCGCATGGCGAGGAAGTCCTCGATCGGTCCCTACTCGGCCAGATCCGCCACTGCTTGCCGACTAGACGCCGCGTCCTGTTCTCCAACCTTTGCCGCACCCTTGGCTCCGTACTCCTCAGGCTGCGGTGGTGATGGTGTTCGCTCCGGCTGCTCCAATCCTCTACTTTATCGGCGGTTCGGCGCTGATGGTTTCGGCCATAATCCAAAAATTCATGTTAGTCAAAATCTATCGGAAGCCACGAGCGCTTGACGACGACTTGGCGGAACGGTCACGCTCATTCTTGGAGGTGAGTCTCGCGTGCTGCATAGCGCCTGGCCCTTCGAGAGCTCTCCTCCCCCTCTTGCCACGGCGTGCCACTCGCAAGGCATTGGCACGCGCACTTATCCTTGGTCACTCGCTCCACGATTTCGCGACGTGCGTTGTCGAGCGTGAGTGCGGTGGTCGATGCTCGTATCGGTCGTTCTCGGTTGTGAGCTCTAGCTATCCTTAATCACGTGCTTCATGTGCTCTCAAGATCATACAAGTTCACCATCTAACCTCGTAGCCGTGGACCTCGGTTGGCAGGCGCTGCTATTTCTTCACGTGCTAATGGCGCCCGTGTTTTATGCAGAGCGAGCACACGCTATACACATAGCTAAGGAGGAGGCGCGCATTGCTGAAACTGAGAGTCGGGTTGGCGGTCTATTCGATTTTGGGGGGGAGGCACCCGTAGTGGCTGAGGACGTTGGCATCGCGAGTCGCATGCGGCCCTTTCTATGGGCCTTCACCCTCTATCTCATGTACCTCAGCTTCGGGCAAGCAGTGCAATCGCTTTTCTTCGCGCGGCGTGAAGAATTCGAGGCGTCGGGTGCTGGCGAAAAGCGGTATCAGGTGCGTTAGCCATGCGACTGCACCTCGGGTTGCTAGGGATAAGGGTGCGAGGGGAGAAGTCACTGCGAGATGCTTGTATGTACACAGAGTCGCATGTCGTAGTGACGCGTCCCTGGAAAGAAAATGCACGGATTTAGGTGGCTTCGCTCTAGTGTCTCTTATATGCCCAACCTTTTGCGCTCGCCCACAGGAAGCTCGCATAGAGGATTCTGTTGACTCTTACAGCTTTGACGAGGACGCGTGTCTATCGCGTTTTGCGAACCCCCATCTTCATCGAGGCGTGTCGCCTGTAGGTCCTGTGGAGCCTTCTCATCCATCTCCAATGCGAGATGAAAGATGAATGCCCCCATTCACTCCCGGCAACAACTGCACTCACAAGCGTGCTCTTGCTCTTGCTGCTCTTGACTCCCTTTCTTGCTATCCTTGCGCTCTCCCCCGCGGTGCATGCAAGGGGTGCAGGCTTCGTGATGATGTCCGTGACGCAGTTCAGACGAAAGAGTACAATGGTATTAAAAATTATAAGAGATCCATTCATGCCCTCAAAACTCAAAACATGGAGAGAGAAGAGGATAGGAGAATCGGAGTGCCGGAAACCGCCCAATCCCACGCACACAATATGAGAAGGAGGCGCCACCACCACTTATCGACTGACGTAGGCCGGTCACTCACGCTTTTTAACCCCACTATTTTCCACCTCCTGGGTGTCCAAGGATTCCCCAGGGACCGCCCTTACCTGCCCCCCATATTCCCCCCCCCCCCCCCCCTCCCGAACCCCCTCTACCCCACGAAAAGCTCCATGGCGTCGGTGAGTGACTCCCCCGCCTTGTCCGGCCCATGGAAGTCTATTTTGGGAGAATGGGAAGATCGCGCACGTGGGCACGTGGGAGAATGGGAGAATCAAAGCAATGAATGTCGGGCGAATCCCCATAACAAACGCGGAGGTTCCGCGTTGGCGCGTCGGCCGATCGCCGGCTGTCGGCCTCGCAATGGCTGCCAGCTGCCAGCTGGTGAGGAGCCCAAAAAAATTCTTGAAGATGCCTACTATTTCGCTAGCCGCTGCCCCTCTCTCTGGGGTCTACCCCAGACATCGCCCTTACCCCGCCCTCACTCCCCTTTTCTCCCCCCCCCCCCTCGGTCTTTTTTGTTCGGTTTCGGGGGGCCACCCATGTGCGCAACTTTGGGCGTCTGGCGTCGGGGGAGGGGGGAGGCGGAGGCGGGCCTTTCGGCTCGCAGTTGCTGGGAGGCGCATTACGTTGCGTCTCTTTGTAGGGGCCCAGCCAGAAGGCTTCCCCTATGGGTGTGCAGTTTAGGAGGCGTGCCTCCCCGGTTGCCAGGGCGCTATCCCTACCTGCCAAGGCCACCACCCAGCGGCAGAAAATGATTTCTGCTCTGGGTGGTGGGTTCCCGCGAGATGCGCTATGAGGCGCTCTGGCAGGATCTTGGCCTTTCATGCCCGCCGCAGCGTAGAGCGCCACGACAAGGCCCGTCCTGAGGCCACCCACGGGTCTCGCCTCATCGGTCAATGCCGGATCTGGCACTGTCCGAGAGAGGATGGCCGCGTAGGCAGCCTCAACGCGGAGGCTCGTCAGCCGGTGTGTGTTGTGCCCATAGGGGCCACCCGGCCGCGGGCCGCGCTGCCGGAGCAGCGCGGCCCTTGCCATGGCGAGAGGAGCCTCTGCCATAAGGCATGCCCATTGGAGGAGTGGCTGCTGAGGCCTGACCTTGTTGAGGAACTGCCAGCAGCATGCTGCTCCCCATCATGAGGGAGGCCAGCATGGCTGCCATGGGTGGTGTGGCCGGGGCCACGGGCCGTGCGGCGCGACCGGAGTCGCACACACCTGTTCGGCCTCTGCGGGCGGACGCGGCCGCTTCATCAGCGGCTGCTCCATGTGCACTGGTGGGGCGCCCTCGGTGGGGGGCCCGGAGGAGAGGGGAGTCGCGTCGGCGCGCTCCATCGCGTCTAAGTATAAACTTAGTTGGGGGGGCACAGGTGTATGTGTCTGTGGCATCAACACGCGCCAAGGTGTACGGGCAGGTGCGCTGAGGGTTGTCGTGTTAGTACCAGGGCTAGTGAGAGTAGTGGTACTAATGCTCAGTTATATTATTATTATTATCTTTGTATTTGTATGATTCGTTTTCTATCAAATGTGATGTTGTCGAAGTGCACTCTGTAGAAGTCTGTCGGAATATACCTCCATGCTAGGATATAAAGTATTTCTCTAGCTAGAGCGTGGCGAGGGAGTGTTGGTGATGGGGGTGGTGGGAAAAGGATAAGATATACAGGAGAGGGCGAGGGGCGCGGGAACATACAAGGAAGTGAACGGGTCAGGGAGGGGGGTAAGAAACAAGGGGGGGCCTAGGGGCTGCACGGAGAAACGAGAGGGATCTCCCCCCGCGGCAGTGACTCTCGGGGGATACCGAAAGGGGGGGGGGGGAAGAAGGCCGCTGTGGTGGGCCTTCGGCCGAAATGGATCTTCGGAGGACCCCGGCGGACGAGAGGGGGGGGAACCGACCCTCTCGGGCGCGGGGACGAACTTACCCGCAACAATACTGTTCTCCCTGTGTTGCCATCTGTGTTAGTTCTGTTGCTTCCTCTCCCGTTGCATGTCTGCCCCTGCCGTCACTCAGTTCGCGTCCGAGTGCTTGGGAGAGGTCCACGCGGGTGCTGGCACCCTCCCTCGTCTCATCCCGTCCCGGTTCCGCCCGTGCTTAGCTGCCCCCATTCTCCATGCCTCCATCAAGTCACACATGTGTCCATTCCCACTCATTGCACTTGCACATCATACCGCACTTGCACTCCTCCACAACACACGGCTCATCGAGACGGTCGCGGCTCATCGAGGCGGAAGTCGGTCCTCGTCTTTCTTGGTTCTTCCCCCTTGACTACCCACCACCACCCGTGCTTCGCACACTCAGCCAAGTGGCCGATGTTTCTGATCACGTCAACCTTGGGTGACAAGGGCGCTTCTTAATCCGGCTAGCCGCCAAAGACGCCCATGGCAGGCAGCCTGTTGCTGCGTGGGGTGCGGGCACATAGATGCGATCGTGAGGGCTTGCATATGGGTTTTCTGCGTGACGAGTCGCAGCCCTACGCACCTCCCACGTGAAGGTGAAGGAACCAAGGCTCTCGCCGTGCGCGCACTTGAGCGCACAACGAGCTGGGCAAGTCCCCGTGATCTCTCGGCGGCAGAGCAAACCCAACGATGTCAGGCATCTCTACCTAAGGCAAACCTCATGATAATCGGGAAGCTACTTTGCCAGCTGATTGCCTGCAATGGCGGCGACAGCCATGAGGATGGGTACTCCGACTATGGTAACGACAGGCGACAACCCGAGTGACAGCGTGCTAACTCCCGCCGTTTCTCCAGCCTTCTCGGCGTCTGCGGCCGCATCCTCCGACTCGTACCAATTTTCAGGCAGTGTCTTTGGGTCTGGCCCATTGCCGCTCAGGTAGCGTCCCCAAGCGCGCACGTTGGCTCGCTTTCGTGCCTCGCGCTCTGCCCTCTCCTCAGGCGTGTCGAAGATCTCGTCAAGCCAGAAGAGCATGGGCTGGTTTGTCATGGGAACAAGTCGCTTCTGACGCGTTCGCCCCTCTGTAGACGGCCGCAGCTGACGCTGCTCTTGCTGCTCGCCCGTCTCGAGAGCGAGTGGAGAGAAAGATCGCGAGGGATGCAGCAGCGGTGGCAAGCAGATGCGAGGGTCCCAGGCGCTGGCGAGGAGCAGGAGGAGCGCGGCCACCATCTCTGCCGCGATCCGAACGCTCGAGTCGACGCACCAGCAACGTTTCCTCTGATCCTCTCTGCGTGCCACGCCCCTCCTCCCACTCCTTCGCTTTGTCCCTCTCTTCGGTGGCGCGCAGCGTCGGCGGGATGAAAGAGGGAGAGGAAGAGGCTGTGTGTGTGGGAGGGAGAGAGAGGAGGGGGGGGGGGGGGAGGGGGGGGGGGGAAGGAGAGGGAGGGAGGGAGGAGAGGGAGGGAGGGAGGCAGAGAGGGAGGGAGAGAGAGGGAGGGAGAGAGGGGAGAGAGAAGTGGTCGTCGGTGGGGATTCGCTCCCCTTCGCTCGCGAGCTGACGAATCCGATTCTCATCAAGAGATAGAAAGTAGAGAGTGTGTCCGTAAGAATAGACCGCGAAAAGAAAACTGTCCACTCCCACAATCTGCTGGAGCGCATTTCGAAATGGTTCAGTACTCCGTATACATATCCAATTCCTGAGCGCGCGTTGAAGGCTGGCACGGCGTTCTTCGAAGCCCTCACAGCCCCCACTGCAGCTCCATGGAGACAAGCAGAGTGGCGTCAGACCGTCAGAGGCCAGAGGTAGCAAGGCACGGCCAGAGGCAGAGGCCAGGGGCATGCACAACCCCAACTTTTCCATCCGCGGGTCGTACCAGCCCGCGAGCAACCCAGATGCCCCTCCGGCTGCATCGCCGATCGCCGTCGCGATCGGCGACGTCGCAGAAGTTGTTGTTGGTGAGGAGGGGGAGGCAGGAGGGGCGAGTTCCGGGCGTCCTAGGTAGGGATCGACAGGCCTGAGTTTCGTTTGAGACCTGCCCAAATTTCGTTCGATATTTCGTCCATATTTCGCGTCCCCCCCCCCAAATTTCAACAATATTTCGCTTGCGCTCAGCTACAGCTATACTATTACTACCTACGGCTACACGGCTACGGGCTACGGCGCACTTATTGACACGTGAATTTGATTGAACGATAGCTGATTTTGCTGCCTCGATAGTCGATAGCTGCTCGATATCTCGATCTCGATATCTAGGTATCTTGTTCCACGCCTTAGTCGGCAGACGCAGACCTCGTACACGGAGGTGTCGTTGGAGCTCTGCCTTCTTGAGGCTGGAGCTGGAGACGTCCTCCTCCTCCAAGTTGTACGTCTCGATCGATGGCCATGGCCTTGGCCAGCTTGTCCAGCTCGTCGTCCGGGTAGTGCTCCTCACCTCCGCCTCGATCGTGCCGTTGGCCCGGCCTCCGCCCTCACCATCTTCACCTTGTTCAATATCATCCTCGCCATCGCCATCGCCATCGCCATCTTCCCCTTTGTGCTCCTCCTCCTCCTCGTACTCCTCCCCCCCCTCCTCCTCCTCAAACAACAAGCAACAGGGCGCAGTCGGCCTCGTCGGCCTCGCCGGCCTCGCCATCCGAGGGAAGCCCCTGGCCCTGGCGCTCCAGGTTGTCGTCGTCCACTGGGACAGCTCCCATCTCGACCTCCTTGTCCTCCATGCTCATGGTTCTTGCCGCCTGCTAGGGGGGCGCGGAGGGGGAATGGGACGGGGGCACGGGGGCACGGGGGACGGGGGGCCTGGGGGGGGGGGGGCGAGGGGGGCTTCGGGGGAAAATACCGAGTGGCGATTGGCAAGCTTTCCCTCATCGCAGCGGAAAAGTTGTGTCCAATTAGCTAGTGGGGTTGGCTAGGATATAGCATTAATGATTTCATTTCATCCATTAATTTCCCTCCTCGCAGCGCTTATCCCTCTTACACGGGCGTTCTCCCTTGGGCACCTGCAGATCGCAGATCGGAACTGACGGATCCGAAGAGCCAAAATTAGCGCTTCAAGCTGGCAGTAAGAAGGGGCTGAGAGTTGGCGACACACCCAGAAAATATGTTCCACCTTCTATTCGCTCGTGCCCTCTCACTTATCTCTTACACGGAGTCCCTCCTCCCGCACAAGCCGCAAAACATCCAATCCGAAGCGCCAAAATTAGCGCTGCGGGCCGGCGGTAGGGAGTTATTTGAAAGAGAGAGAGAGAGATCTGTGGGAAGAGAAGGCGGAAGAAGGGGAGGGGGAGGAGAACGGGAGAGAGAGCCGAACCCTCTCTTCCCGCCCTCCCTTGCCGCCCCAACCTTCCTCTCCCCCGCCCGCCCTCCCCGCATACCATCATCCACTCCCCCTTGATCCTTCACCTCACCACCAGACACCACTCACTTCTTCCACCGCCGCTCTCCGTCTCCCCTTTCTTTCCTTCTCTCTCCACAGATGGGCATGCGCCGCTCCTCTCACATGGCCCACGTGGCTGCCCCCTTTTCCCCTTCCTCTTCCCCTTCCCCTTTCCTGTCCCCCTCCCCCCTTCTCCGTCCTCTTCCCCTCCCCCTTCCCCTGCCCTCTCCCCTTCCGCCTCCTCCTCGCTGGTGCGCTTCAGCTCGCAGGAGTACAGGGCACACCCTGCCATCCGCGTCGCCGCCGCGCAGGACGTCCCCGCTCTCGTCGAGCTTGCGCACTCCGTCGATCTTGATGGCTTAAGAGCGCAGCGAGCAAATCTGGATGTCGAAGGCTTCCTCGTCTCTGGCTTCACTCCAGCGGAGTATGCCGAGTTCGTACAGCGGGCGGACCACTTCCTGGTGCTGCAGATCGGTCGCCATATCCGCGCCTTCCTCCTCGCCTACTCGAGCGCCAAGATTGAGCCGCACAAGGAGAAGCTCAACACACACATTCGTGACACGATGTGCTCCGACTTTGTGCTCGTCGAACAGTTGTGTACCAGCCGAGAGCACAGACGGAAGGGGTACGCCACGCTACTCTTCGACGCCCTTTGTTGCCGCGTCTCGTGCGAGACGGGTGCGCCCGAGCTCCTCCCCTTCTATTCCGTGATTGTGGGTGAGCCTGCCAACCCGCGTTCTGTCTCCGTGCACAAGCAGCTTGGGTTCGAGTTTGTCACCATCTACTCAGAGAGTCCCGATGGGCTGCTGCGTCACATTTATCGGCGTGACGGCTCGCAGCCGCGTCTGAGCGCGCGTGTCGTTGATGACTTCGTCCCGTCCAAGGCGGACAAGTGCTTCTACACACCGGAGCGTGCGCTTGACCCAGACTGCGTAGGCATCGGCTTTGTGCTGTACGACATCACGCCCATCTCCGAAGTCGGCACCTTCCGCGCGACGTTGCGCATCATGATACAGTGGCGCCGGCCTGGGCTCGAGGACATGGTGCCCCGCGAAGCTGGGCCGCGCACCAAACTCGACTTGGGCGACCCAGCGCTCAGGTTGCGTGTGCCAAATTTCTCCATGAACTCTGACGAGATCGAGATGACGCAAAACTACGCCTACATCGACCGTACGTCGCCGCGCGACATCGTGACTGCTCAGCGCATGTACCGCGGCATGTTCCGCACAAATGTAAAGCTTGACGACTTCCCCGCTGACATCTCCAACCTACCCATCCATGTGCGAATGTGGGACTCAAATCCCGACGACAGGCGCCGATACTTCCGTCTGCTCTGGTTCACCGACGGCATGCCATGGTGCGTCCCAGTGAAGAATGAGATCCGTGCTGTCGACTCGGTCTTCCTGCAGCCCCATTACTCTATCGCCAAGGACAAGGTTGCAGGCACGTCGTACATTCGAATGGCGGTGCCGTGCATCCGCAAGACCAACTATTACCTGCGCATGGTGGCTGTACCGATTTGCATGATCTCGTCGCTCTCCATCGTGACCGTTGCAGTACCCGCGGAGGACCTCTCCGGCCGCTTGTCCAACAATCTGACGCTACTGCTCACCGCAGTTGCCTACTTCTTCATCGCCAACGATGGCCTCCCCAAGCCCGACACGCCCACGCAGCTCGATAAGATTGTGCTGTGCGCCTTCCTTGAATTGTGGGCCGTAATAATGATCCAGGGCGCCACCAAATTCTGGCAGCTCCACGAGAGGCTCGACCGCATAATCAATCTTTCCCTCATTTGTGTTTGCACCGCCATCCAAGCCTTCCTCCTCCTCCGGCTTGTCGCGTACCAGCGTTTTCGCAGGCGGCGCTTCAAGGATCTCGGGCATATCTGACGGATGGGTGCCGATACTGATAACGCCATCGAAATGGGTCGCCGCCCCCCTTCACCTTCAACAGCGCACGAAGATGTGCACAGATCTCGAATGTCCCCCTTATGCTCCCCCCACGCAATGAGGTGTGTGTAATTGAGCCTAAGACCTATGCTTATCCCATTAAATACTAAGCTCATACTTTACTTTAATTTTTAACAATTTTATGCGGCGCGGCAAAGGAACCGGACTAGCGCTCACTCAAGACAGGACTCCCTGCCGCGGCAAGCGCAAGCACTGACGAATTGGGCAGGCCCACGGAAATGAGGGGCAATCTTGCCGCACAGGATTCGAAGGAACATACTATATAAGACGGAAGAAGTGCGACGTGCCTATGGATGGTAGAGATACAAAGAGGTCGCAAATTAAACCTGATTGCCCCCAGAAGCAGGTAAAGAAACGCGGAGAGATAGCGAATTAAACCTATTTGCGAGGCGCCTGGGAGGAAGAAAGGTGGGGAAACTTCCCTTCTCTTCGAGAGAAAGAGACAGGGCAACAGGGCGCTCAACAACCCTAGATCCTAGGCGTCCACGCGAAGTTTTTGACCAAGAACGAGAACGAGAGAATTATAACGATAAATACCGAACGAATGAACGAAGAGAAGAGAGAAGCCGAACGCCTCCTTGAGCGCTTCGGCGCTGGGTGTACCGACGTTGAGGTAGAAGAGGTTGATAGAATCCCTGGTCGTAGAGGGGTGATACGCGGGCGAGGCCCGCTAGCTCCTGTGAAGATCTCGTCTCTCTCCCCGCGCGAATCCGAATCCAAATCACAAATCAGAGCAATGGCGACCAACCCGCTTGACAAGCCGACAATCGCCGCGCTCCAGCGAGAGCACAGCCGTGCAGGGGTTGTGCGAGAACGTTCACGCACCCATTTGGTCCACTTACAGCTGCTGAGACTAGGTGTTCACATGATTTTCTGAGGAGGGGTGTTCACGAACTGTTCATATATATCCGGAAGTTGGTGTTCACATGTGTTCTATTGTTGACATTGTGGTTTCCTGCCGATATGCCAAAACAGGACGCACACAAAAAAAAATCTTCTTAAAAATCTCCGCTACGTGTGCGACATGAGGCAGTGTGCTTGTGGACCTCCCTACCGCCCACCCTTAACCCCTAACAACCCCCTTCCCCTTCCCCAGTTCCCTCTTTAGCGGAGAAGCTGGTTCCGGGGAGACCGCGCGCGCTGCTTCGGCCAGGGGTTGGAGAGAAGGGGGCGGGAGACTATGGCTTCTCCTTTGCTCCGGCTCGGCTTGAATTTCCTTCTCTTATATCTCCTAGCGTCACTCTTGCCGTCCGTTGGGGTCTCTATTAAGAGAGGTTAAACTACTTTAGGCGATGTTGCGCATATCCAGACCTCCCGCCGCCTGCCGGAGGTCTTCCGATATTTCTAGGTTGAAGTCTTTATCCACCGCGTAGAGGGGGCTTATCATTTTCTTAATATGTTTGTTGCTCGGGGCGTGTAGCCCCATATTCTCTCGTTGTTGCTTTAGTCGCTGAAAGAATCCGACTTTCGCCGTTACTAGTAAGTGGTATCTCGCAAGGATCGCTCTTAAGATCGACTTAGCGGACCTCCCGTCCGCGTTACCGTATTGTATGTTATAGAAGTCCGTTAGGATATACCTCCATGCCAGGATACCTAAGTATCCCGAGGAGGGGTGCGGTCTATCCACTTGATAGCAGAAAAGGCGCTGGGCTACTTCAGATCCCGGCCTAAGGTTAATCCCTAAAAGTCCCTCTATGAATTCGAAAACGGGCTCCGTCGCGATACAGGAGGCTAAATGCGTGGAACTCTCGGGTGCTATGCCGCAAAAGCGACATGTTGGATCGTCAGCAAAACGATTCGCTGTAGCTATTCTCCTGTGTAAAACGTGTTTGAAGTGCATATAGGAGTCCCTTGGTGTCAGAAAGTTATACTTGTATAGTGCCCTTATGATTTTTTCCGCTAGAGGCGGGGCCGGTGAGAACGTACGCCTTTTATCTACTACTTTACGGTTAAGTTCAGCTATGGAGTCTAGCCGGGCTACGTTGGGGATTGCCTCCATCTGGGCTTTCCTAGCAGCCGCTACAGCGTCTACTTCCATTTGGGCGTACGTTCGTCGTTTGCGAAGCTCCACCGCTTTCGCGAGGAGGATCGAGGATACTTTCCTTTTAGATTCCGTCCACATCGAGAGTTTGCCCCTAGCGCCTTCTCCCGGGGGGGCCGTATATAGTCGTCTCCAGAGGAGGTTAATCATCTCTCGCGTATCCGGGTCCTCCAACACCTCCAGCGGTATCTTGGCTTCTATCTCCGTCGCCCGTCTAGGCGGGGCTTTGCGAACGTCGCAACCACCGGGTGGTGATCCGATGCCGCCATGCCCGTGAATAGTTTGACGTCTATGTATGCTTTATACCATCTCCACGTGGAGTAGTATTCCGCCGCGTATACGCGGTCTATCCTAGTGTAGGTCTGGTGCCCGCATCTCGTGTATTGGCCTTTAAGGCTCGGATTGACTAACAATTGAATGTCCGTGAGGCCGTGCGTGGCGAGCGCCCTCACAAGGGCTCTGCCTCCCGAATTCGCGTAAGGGGCCGCCCCCTCGCTAGACCTGGTATCTCTATTAACGTTCCCTCGCGGAGCGCGGAGAGACCCCCCACGAGATATCTTGGGGACCGGAGAATGTTTTGGACGAATCTTCCTGTCGTCGGCCGAGGAGATGCGGACGGAGAGAGAGAGAGAGAGAGTCTCGCAGAGCGACTGCAGAACGAGAAGTCGAAGTCATGCCGGTTTATTACCCTAAACGAGCCAACAATTATAGTAACAGCAAAAACAAAATTCGAATCGCAAATTTCGAGACCAAAATCTGCAAACCTGGACTTGAGACCATGGGGAATCCGAATCTGTGTGTCTTGTGCGTCAGCGGCAACACGGGGAACTGTTCAATTGTAATTATGAGCGCGTACCTTACGGCGCGAATATTCATGCCTACAGCCTTCAGATGGGCAGGAATACAACATCTCTAGCGCAAACGCAAGCGTTCGCGGAGCAAGCCGCGACGGAATACCGTATTGTAAGTACTACGTACTACTAAAATCAATTTTTTCGAGGGTCCTTTCCCCCTACCTAGCCGCTAGCCGCGGCCCCCCTCTCTTCGAAAAAGGCGGGGGGCGGGGGCGGGGGGGGGGGGGGGGGGCGAGGAACGTGGGTGGGGGAGCGGCGAGCGAGCGATGGACCCCTCCCTCTCCCCCGATGAGTACACTTGGTACTTTTGCCGGGGGGAGGACGGCAGCAGATTGGCCGCGCGCCGCGGCCCGCCCTCAGCGAGCCAGTGCCGGCGACCGGCGATGCCGTCGTGCACGAGATCACGGGCTGCGGCACGCTGCACGCTGCGCGCGTCGAGGGTGGCAACATCAACATCTACTTCACGGTCGAGAGCACGGGCGATGAGCAGCAAACGTCGAGCGGCCATGTGTACGTCGAGGGCGCTAGCGCTAGCCCAGTGCTGGAGCGGCCGGCACGGCAACCGCGCGGGAGGCTGAGTTCGTGTTTGGCGGCAAGTTCTCGGCAGAGAAGGGCTAGAGTCGGTCCTTGCGCCCCCTGGGTGGAGTTCAACAAACATGGTTTCACCGAGGTTTCACCCCGACGTTTGAAGCCAAACGCGGAGTGAAACCTCGGAGAAATGTGAGTGAAAACCCTGCAACCCCCCCCCCCCGACTATTTCGGGGCTTCTCGCCGCCCATAAAGAGTGAAAAGGGTCTGCACATTTGAACTGCGCGACAGCTCGGCGACTCCGACTCCCCGACGGCAGCGAGGGAGAGAGAGAGAGAGAGAGAGAGAGAGAGAGAGAGAGAGAGAGAGAGAGAGGAGAGAGAGAGAGAGAGAGAGAGAGAGAGAGAGAGAGAGAGAGAGAGAGAGAGAGAGAGAGAGAGAGAGAGAGAGAGAGAGAGAGAGAGAGAGAGAGAGAGAGAGAGAGAGAGAGAGAGGAGAGAGAGAGAGAGAGAGAGAGAGAGAGAGAGAGGGGGAGAGAGAGAGAGAGAGGGAGAGAGAGAGAGAGAGAGAGAGAGAGACGGAGGGAGAGAGGGGGGGAGAGAGAGAGATAGGGGGGAAGGAGGAGGAGGAGAGAGGAGGAAGATCTCTCTCTCGAGTTCCTCTTCTTTATTGTTTTGAATTCTCTTTTCTTCTCTCTTCCCGACGGCTCCTCTGTGACGCTCCGTCTCCCCCCGTCGCTCCCCCTCTTTTCCCCTCCCACCCCTCTGGCCCCTCACCGCGACCCCTTCCCGACGATGGTCTGGCTCGATCGTGCCGACGTGCTCGTGCAGACACTCTGCGTACGCAGCGGCCGCGTCGTGCGCACCCAGTCTCTCAAGGCGACCTCAGTTGGCTTCTGCCTCGATGACTCCAATAGACCTCTTCTCCTTGTGGGTTCCCGCCAGAGAGAGCGCGAGCAGCTGGAGTGGCCCGTCGGTGGTGGCGTGCAAATCCTTGCACGCTTCGTTGCGGAGGGCAAGGCAACACTCACCATACTCAGACAGCATAAGGTGCTGCTGATCTCGCGCGCAGAGCCGAGAGAGCTGAGTAGTTGGCTCAATGCTCTGCGCAACGGCGGAAGCCATTCGACCCGGGGAGAACCGCCCGTGCGGCGCGAGGGCGAGTGCGCGCCGCTTTCAAAGCGCACGCCCGCGAGCGCAAACGTGCCTGCGTCTCCCTCGCCATTCTCGCCGGGAGCTGCGCATACGCGCAAGGCGCGCTACCTTGCTAGCGCGCTAGACAGCTCAGCAGAGTCACCCTCTCTGGCGCTCTCGCCCGCCAGCACGAACCGCCTCTCGGAGGAACAGCAGCGCGTGATAATAGCAGCTCTGCGCGGTGAGTCCTTCTTCTTCACCGGCGGGGCCGGCACGGGCAAGTCCCATCTGCTGCGCGAGATGCTGCGGAGGCTGCCCGCGGCGACGACCTTCGCGACGGCCACCACCGGCATTGCGGCGTGTGCCATTGGCGGCGTCACCATTCACCACTGGGCGGGTATCGGCGACGGAGAAAAGCCGATGAATGAGCTAGTGCGCCTCGCTTTCCGCAAGAGCGGGCAGCAGTGGCACACCGCGAAGACGCTCGTTGTCGATGAGGTGTGGCATGCTAGATGCTGCCTAGTGCCCACTCTCAGCGAAGCACTATTTGGCGGCGAGCAATGTTCGACGTGCGCTAGCCCTCCTGCCTGCGCCGCTGCAGGTGTCGATGCTGGATGGAAGATTGCTCGACAAACTCGAGAGCGTGGCGAGACTCGTGCGCGGCGACGAGAGGCCGTTTGGCGGGCTCCAGGTCATACTTTGTGGCGACTTCTTCCAGCTACCGCCTGTGTCGCGCTCGGGGGACTACAAATTTGCCTTCGAGGCTGCGTGTTGGCCACGCGTCGTCAAGCGAACGTTCGTGCTGCAGCAAATTTTTCGCCAGACGGACCAGGGATTCGTGCGTGCTCTCTCACAGATTCGTTTGGGTGAATGTGACGATGAGGCGCAACGGATGTTGCGCTCGCGCATTGGTGCCCGGCTCGACGAGGTAAGCCAGCGCGCCCATCATCTCTCGTGCGGAGCCGTAGCCTTGTCGGCCGGGGGGATCTGGTCTCACGCGCATCTTTCGTCTCTCCCTACACCGTCCCCTCTTCTATCCTCCGACTGCCGAGTCTATCCGCCCCGGCAGACGGATGGCATCGCCGCGACACGATTGCACACACACAAGGCCGACTGTGCGTCCGTGAACAAGTTGCAGCTCAGTCGACTCCGGGGCGAAGAAGCCATCTTCACGGCCAGAGATTCGGGCGACAGCGAGGACTACTTGCGCATGCTGCGCTCGTCGTGCGTGGCGCCCGATCGGCTTGTCCTCAAAGTCGGCGCGCAGGTAATACTGATCAAGACGTTGGATGCGTTACAAGGCCTCGTGAATGGTGCGAAGGGCGTCGTCGTCAAGTTCTCGTCGTCAAGCCGGCTGCCCGTCATCCGCTTTGATAGCGGGTCGGAGCACGTGGTGCGTGCCGAGCGCTTCTCGTTAGTGCAGCGGGGCCGCCTTGTTGCCAGCAGAGCTCAGTTGCCACTCGACCATGGATGGGCCATTTCCATCCACAGGTCGCAAGGGATGACCCTTGATCGTGTGCAGATGTCGCTCGGCCGTGTCTTTGAGTGCGGCCAGATGTACGTTGCCCTTTCGCGGGCGCGCACGCTCGAGGGGATCTCGCTGGTTGATATAGATTTTTCCAAGCTGCGCGCTCACGAGAAAGTGTTGCAGTTCCATCGCGGCCTCATTGGCGATGAGAGTACTTCTTCCGCTATTTCGCTCATGGACGATATCAACCTACTCCGCACGGCGTCGGCAGACGATACTAGGCGCGCATAGCCAGCCCCCCAGAAGAACATCGCGTCAACCCTCATTTGATTGTATTATTAGCCCCTAGAAGAATATCGCTCCTACCCTGATGAGATGATGAGATTGTATTACAACTACTAGTACTACTAGGAAATCGGCGGCATACGGCCTTGCCTTCACAAGATGATAGCTATCTCTTAAGGGGCGGCTTGAAGCACCTTTGAAGGTGCTCGAGAGTGCTCTGATGACAAATTGGGATGGCCCATAGGGCCTGAGGGCAATGAGGAAGGAGGCATGCCGGCGGCAGGCGCGGCGGAGGAGACGACTTCGGAGGTGCTGACGGGCTGAATCCCGTTAGCGGGGGACAGCCTGCGAGCTCTTGGGCTCCGGCGGCTTAGGGCGGCCCCGGTGGGGCGTCGTGACGGCGGGGGGCTGGGAGGTGGGAACGGTCGGCGCGCGCTCCATCGTTCGAACTATAACAATAGTTAAGGAACTCGGTCTTCAATATCAATGGTGCCTTGCCCAGCATGGTGTTCAGGATGGCGTTGCGCACGTAGGTCATGGCGAGCTCCGTCTGCAAGTTCTCCTTGAACTCGTCGATCTTGGAGGGGGGTACACGTTCCTCTCCGACTCCCACGTGTCGCCCTCGGGCCCGTAGCCACTCGCAACGGACCGCGATGTGGTTGTAGCCGCAACGGCGCACCACGCCCACCACTTGGTCGACCTGCCAGTCGCCCTCCAGGACCGTGCTCGAGGTGAGTGCGCGCTTCGTACCTGATGGTCATGCAGACGGAAACATGCGAGCAGCGAATTGTGTGGCTCTCATGCTCGCGCATGCGGGGCCGTGATATGCGTGCCTATGCATGTATATGTATACCTGTACCTGTCCGCCCACCCACAAAACTCGCGTTCCGCGGCTGTGGGTCGCTCCCCCCCCCCCCCCCTCGTGAGCGTGCGTGAGCAGGCATGCGAGGCAGGGCTGGGGAGGGTGTCTCGTTCAGGATTGCTCTTCTGCCTTTCTCGTGGCTTGCTTGGAGCTCTCCGATGTCCGTTAGGTTCTCTTCTTTCCTCGCGGGACGCTCGATCCTAGCAGGGGGGTGTCGCATTCGCGAATCGACACTCGTTAGGCTTCGCTCTTCTCTTTGTCGTTCGGTATTTATCGTTATAATTCTCTCGTTCTCGTTCTCGGTCAAAAGCTTCGCTTGGATGCATGGGATCGTGGGTTGTGGAGCGCCCTCTCTCTTTCTCTCGAAAGAGAAGGGAAGTTTCCCCACCTTTCTTCCTCCCAGGCGCCTCGCAAATAGGTTTAATTTGCTATCTCTACAGCGGTTCTTTATCTGCTTCTGGGGGCAATCAGGTTTAATTTACGACCTCTTCGTATCTCCCCCTTAGGCACATCGCACTCCTTTCGTCTTTTTTGGTAGGTCTCTTGGAATCTTGTGCGGCAGGATTGCCCCTCGTTTCCGTTATGGTGCGATTCCCCTTCCAGACGGGATCGCCGACAGATCGCCTTCTGATCGTCGTCCGTCGTCGTCTGGCCGGAGTGTTTGGGTTTGATTTTAGTCGATAGTCGAGTTATGTGAGAAAGTCGTGGGGCGAGAGTCGGAGTGTTTTCCTGGGTGTCGTTGTCCGTCGTCCTGTCGTCAGTCGTCATCCGTCGTCGCTCTCGCTTTCGTCGCTCTCGCTCTCGTAACACTCGTACCCAACAAACTCGCCTCGCCTCGCCAGCCCCTGCCATCACAGCCCTCCTCTCACTCGCCCTCGCCTCTCGCCGCTCGTTCCATGTCGTTCTCGCCGCCGTCCTCGCCCTCGCTCAAGCCCGCCTGCCCGCCTTCCTCTGCTGACGGGCTTCAGCCCGTCATCGTCTCCGAAGCCGTCTCCTCAGCCGCGCCTGCCGCCGGCTTGCCACCTTCCTCATTGCCCTCAGGCCCTAACTAAGGGCCATCCCAATTCGTCAAACCCAGGACGCGCTTCAAATACAGCCAAATACATATGTATTTGGCCTCTGGCCAAATACGTATTAAATACGTAATATGTACTTCCCATCTAGGTTGGGCCCTGTTTTCCTCTTATTTCCTCTCATCCCGCCCTCCCCTTTTTGTCCTTCTATGTCTAGCCCAAGGTGCAGTCCAGTTCCGTACCACCTAGTTATAGCCTAAACGTTCCCCCCTCTACAAAAAAAGGGGGAGGGAGAGAGAGAGAGAGAGAGAGAGGGCGGCGAGCGGCGCCGCGAGCACTCTCCCTCCCCTCCCCTCTCCCCTCTCCCCTCTCCCCTCTCCCCTCTCCCCTCTCTCCCTCCCTCCCTCTCCCTGGCTGGCTGGCTGGTTGGCTCTTCTTGTGTCGATGCTGGCCGCGGACAAGCTGCTGCTGCAGTCGAACGTTAAGCAGCGGGCGATCCAACTGCGAGAGAAGGAGCTGAACCTCTTCAATGAGAAGTGGGTGGGGGGGAGGGGATTGGGGGGCGGATGGGAAGGAGGAGAGGGGGGATCCAGCTGCGAGAGACGGAGCTCGGCCTCTTCAATGAGAAATGGGTGTGGGGGAAGGGGGGGAGGGTTGGGAGGGCAGGCTATAAAGGGGGGGCGGGGCAGAGAGAGGGCGGAGGGAGAGAAAGGTTGCAGGTGAACGGAAAGAGGCAGGATGGAAGGGAGAGGGGGGCGGGCGAGTGTGAGATGCGGCGAGAGGGAGAGAGCTGGTGGAAAGGCGGGTGGGAGGTGGGAAGAGTACGTGTGCAAGGGAGAGGGGGGAGGGGGAGGATATGGAGGAAAGGCAGGGACGCAAGTACAAGAGAGAGGGGGGCTAGGTAGGCCAAGGTCGAGAGGGAGAGGATTCAAGATGGAATGGGATGGAGGAGGACGGGGAGAGAGCAAGTGTTAATGTAGCTGGCGCGAGAGCTTTGAATGTGGATGGGAGGAGCGGAGGGGAAGCAAATGGATAGGAGAGAGCGAAAACGAGGGCCGAGGGAGTGATGGGGACGAAGGTGAGAGAGGTGCCGTACGATGGGAGTGAAGTAGTGATGGAATGGCGAAGGAAGTGGCCGCGGGGCACGAGCAATGGCGTGTTGGAAAATGAACGATCGCTTGATGACCTTATGGGTCCGTGCTCCCCAGTACTCCAGCGCTCACTCCGGCTCGCCCACCCGCAGCTTCAATGCCGTCGGTACCCAGTCTGCGGTTCTCGCCGGGTTTGCGATGACTAGTTTTGCTGAGATCGACCTGCCACACAACGCCTTCTACGCGCAAAAGGTAGCGCTTGCTCGCCAGGCCAGCCCAGACTACCAGTTCTGAGCTGCCACAGCACTCCGACGCGAAGGTCGACCCCCTCGTCGTGCAGGCCTGTTTGCACCTCTTCGTGACCATCTCGATATGCGCCAACCTGCTATGCACCGCGTCGACTACATTTGTGTCTGTGTGGGGATCCGGCAAGGCGTTGCGAGGCAAGGATGGGTCAATGGATAAGGCGGTGGACGGCATGTTGGCCGAGCGCGGCTTCATCTTCACTTGCTTTGGTGTTGGTGTGTGCTCGCGCGGCTCTCAGTAATCTAGCCGAGGGCAAGGGGAAAGGCGCTGGCCATGCTGTGGCCCAGCATGGGAACGCCCCGTGCTGCGAGCAAGCGGTGCGACACGGCCCCCGTCTGCCGCTACTCTTTGCTAGGTCTGATCACCACGCTGCTCGCCCTTATGTCGGCTGCGTGGATTTTGATGACCCTGGAGGTCGCCGTCGTGGCGACCATCGGCATTAGTTGGGCCATTTACGTCATCTGTCGACAGGTGCGCGGTCCTATCATACTTGCCAAACCAGCTGTGCTGCTGCGGGAAGTGTGTGGCGCCGAGGGCGATGTGGCGCCGTGGGAGTATGACGAAGCCGTAGGACGCGCCGACGCTCTGGTCTGCTGCTGGCATAGTGGTCAGCGTGTTCTCTCCACGCCGGTGTACACTCTTCAGGCGCGCCGCATTCACGACAAG
This sequence comes from Isochrysis galbana, assembly GCA_018136815.1. Classification (NCBI taxonomy): domain Eukaryota; phylum Haptophyta; order Isochrysidales; family Isochrysidaceae; genus Isochrysis; species Isochrysis galbana. The sequence goes on from CM030932.1 coordinate 2,227,988, forward strand.
TTCAAGCTTACTAAAGCGGACACGGTTTCGTTTGATGACATTCTAAACTCGGGTGTGATCCCGGGCGCCAGCGGGCGACGGCTCTCTACTGCGGAAGACGACGATGACGACGAAGTGCACGCCTTGATAGCCAAGGGGGGTGCCCGAGGCCGGGGGACGTACGATGTGTGACGGGTCGAGGAGGAACCCCTTGGGCAAAGGCAGATCTCAGTCAGGTGCCTAGTGAGCTTTTGGTTTAGGCAACTACTGAGAGATGCGCCAAGATCCGGGGGGGGGGGGGCGTTCCATCGTGGAGTTATGTGCTATTCGCGCTGCAGCGGGCGTTGGCGGTCGGACCGCGCGCCTCCTCATGTCCGAGGGAACGTGGCCAACTTCTGAGCATCAGCACAAAGCGGTGTCGAGGAAGATGAGGGTGGTAGGCACGATTATGCTGGCGTTGGCCGCGGCTCGCGCTGTCTGCACCGTGTCGTCGCATTATTCAGCAACCCCCTGCACCTTGTGGTTGCATTACTCAGCAATCTGTCTGAAGCTAGGCCCTGACTAATATTGCTTTGTGCCCAGGCCATGGGAATCCGTGCTTTGTGTGCTGCAAATTCCAACATTTTCAAAAAGCAAATCTTGTATTTGCGCGATCGCGAGCTGCAAGCGCCAAGGGCATGCGACTCCAAGGCGTCCCAAATGACAGGCGCCTTCATAGGCGCAAAAATCGAACTCACACGAAGTCGAATGCGGGACTTCAACATCCGTTACGTCGGCTTCTAGGCCTGTTCATGCTCTCATTCGCAAGTTCCGGCAACCTACTTTTATATATAAAACATCTGAAGATTCGGGCTACTCACGCTAGCTAGGTCGTTTGCCTTCATTTGGTACCCCTCGTTTCCAAATACGCGATGCGGTTCGTCCCCCTTGCACCGCTCCCTCTTGGTATAAATTTGGGCTAGACAGGTAGGCGTAGGCGCCTCTTGGGTCGACGAAGGATGCATGGTCACCGGCAGGCCGCCGCAGAACCCTTTGTATCCTCTTCTCACACTTGTCTTGAAAGGCTCGTCTTCAATGAGTGCATTGGATGTATACCGCACTCCTCGTGTGTCAGCTTGAACGTCTCAGCGTGCGGAGGGGGGGGGGAGAAGCTGCGTGGCAGTGGAGGGGGGGAGAAGGGGGGCAAATCGCACCATTTCCTGGCGAAGATTTTCGTTGCGGCGGTCGGTCCCCCCTGGAAAGTATTTGGAGCATCGCACCACGGCCAAAAAATATGCAACCCAACCCTTACTAATAGTTAAAAAGCCCTTGTCGGACCACCCTAGTAGAGCTATCGCCGCCAGTGCCCGGTGCCGCTCGCGACGGAGTGGGAGTTGTCCTAGACCCTTTGGTATCGCTTGACGCGACAGCGTCGTTGGTCATGGCCCGATCGGCCGGCGCGGCGGGGGTGGCGGCGGGAGAGGAGGTGAGCGACGCGCGCTCCATGCTCCATGATCCTATCTTTATAGTAGTAAGATAGTTGGGCTGCGTCGCAGAGGGCCTCTTGCCTGGCTGCACTCCATGGTCCATGACGTTCTGCAGCCAGCCCCCCCCCGGCGCAGTGGCAGTGGGCGGCAGCGCAAGCCAGCACCTCCAAAGCAGCCCCTTGTCCGAGCTTGCAAGCGGTGTGTGAGCCGCACCACCCGGCTGCCCCGGGCCCTCCGAAGCACCATCGCCATCGCTCCGCATCACCCTGCGCACGCATCGCCTCGGCACTACCGACTACCGCTCACGGAGTGTCCGCGTGCGAAGCTGACCGATCTCGCAAGTTATTTGCGCTTCCGCTCCCTCTCTTCCTTGCTTCTCGCCGGACAAAACACTAAATCGGCTGCGGCTGGGAAATGATTCGCGGAGTAAAATCCACCATGCCTGTCGAAATTGCTTCGCGCACTTCATGCGCTTGTGAGGCAGACGAGATGCTGCCCGTTGTATCCTCGACCCCAACCCCATGCACAGCACAGGAGCCTATGTAGATGCCCCCCCCCCCTCCCGGACGTCCTACGTACTGCACACACTCTAACTGGCTTCAACATGCACAGCTCCTTCACCAATCATCAACATCGCAGCAGCAATAGTGATGAGCGAAACGACGAGAGGTTAAGGAACAAGAGGGGCGCAACAAGGCACAAGATGAGCCCGCTAGGAGGATCCGGCCAACAAGCAAGAAGTGGCAGTTGTAGAAGTAGTGCCTGATTTCTGGCTCGCGTCATGCTCGTGTCTCCCATTGCACATCACGGTACTGAACTCCCACGCGGGCTGGCTCAGCTTTCGGGGTCCTTCACATCCGTCGCCCTACTCCCGCTCGCACCGCCAGTCGCCACCACGCCCTCACCATGCTTGGCGCGCTTCTCCTCCCTCGCCTTCTCCTTCTGCCGTTGGCGCTTCGCCGCCTTCTTCGACATCTTCTGGCTGAGCTCCGCCTCGCGGGCTGCCTTCTCCTCCTCCCAGGAGCGCTGCGCCTCCTCTGCCTTGCGCTCCTGCTCCATGTCCTTGAGCCGCGCCATCTCCTTGGTGCGGTACCCACGGTACGTGTGGAAGTCGCTGCGGGAAGGCGTGGGTGGTCGACCGGGTCAAGAAACGTGGCGGTGCACACGCTACAAAGGCTAGTGCTGCGCAATCTCTTCCTCGCCGCCCCGCCCCCCGCCCCCCTTCCCTCTCTTCTCTCCCTCCCTCTCCGCTCCTTCCCGCCCCCCCACCCCCACATCTCTCTCTCTCTCTCTCTCACCCGCTCCCCGCTCCTGCCGTCGAGCCCATCACGTTGATGACGGCCTCGGTGTGGAGTCTCTTCTCTTTGGCCTTCCTCTTCTCCTCCAGCTGCTCGAGCTTGTGCTCAAAGGTGGCCAGGGCTTCAAAATCCGGTTGCATCGTGTGGAAGCTCTGCCTCGCTGCCCTCCCCATCGGAACGCTCGTCTGACTGGCCGCAGCACGCTCCTTGGCCCAGCGCTCGAGGTCGCGCGCCGAGACCACGCTCGACGCCATCCCTCCCTTCTCTCTCCTCTCCTCTCTCTTCTCTCTCCTCTCCTCTCCTCTCTTCTCTCTCTCTCTCTTCTCTCTCTCTTCTTTCTTTTCTTTCTTCCCTCCCTATCTTCTCTCCCTCTCCCTCCCTCTCCCTCTCTCTTCTCTACCCTCTCTCTTCTCTTCTCTCTCTTCTCTACTCTTACTCTCTCTACGTTTTCTCCCTCTCGACTCACTCATCTCTCTCCCTCCCTCCCTCTCTCTCTTCTCTCTTTCTCCCTCTCTCTTTCTTCTCTCCCCCCTCCCCTCTCTCCCTCTCCCTCTCTCTCTTCTCTTTCTCCCTCTCTCTCTCTCTCAGCGGCAAGGGGCGAGCGGTTGGAAATACCGCGAGGGGGGCCTTGCTGTTCCGCCGTCCCCCCCCCCCCCCCCCCGAGAGAGAGAGAGAGAGGAGAGAGAGAGGGAGAAAGAGAGAAGAGAGAGAAGGGAGAGAAGGAGAGAGAGAAGAGAGAGAAGGGAGAGAAGAGAGAGAGAGAGAGGGAGAGAGGGAGAGAGAGAGGGAGAGAGAGAGAGAAGAGACAAAGAGAAGAGAGAGAAGAGAGGAGAGAGAAGAGAAGGAAGAGAGAAGAGAGGGAGAGAGAGAGAGAGAGAGGAGAGAGAGAGGGCGCGAGGCGATGCTGGCGCAGCTGTGGAAGCGCGCGGGCGCCGCCTACAGGGCCAAGGTTGGGAAGGAGCTCTCTGCGCACGGTGAGCGCGGGGCGTGGCGGACGGCAGAAGACGCCTGAGTCGTTCCGCCTCCTCTCGGGCCCTCCCCCTTTTGCGCCCACAGCCACAGTGAGGCAGAGGGTGGCCCCTGCGCTCAGAAGCAGAGAGAGAAAGGGGGGGGGGGGAGGGGAGGAAGAGGGAAGGGGGGTAGTGAGATCAGAGGGGAAAGGGGAGGGGAAGGGGAAGGGCGAGGGGAAGGGAAGGGGAGAGAGGGGATAGACAGGCAGGGGGGGGGGGAGCAGGGTTAAGGAGGCTTGGAAAGTGGGGTGGGATGGAGTGGGGACTTGAGGAGACGGGCGCGGAGAAGAGGGTTGGTGCGCATCCAAAAAGGGGGCGGGGCGGGGGGGGGGGCGGGGGGGGGGCAATTCGCACTGCTTTGTGTGCGCGCCTAGGGACTGAAGGGGGCAGGGAGGAGCCAATGCGGAGATGGAGGGTGAGAGAGGGAGAGAGCGCGTGAGGCAGGGAGTGTGTGTGGTAGGGGTGGGGGGATGTGAGGGACGGGCGTTGACGACGTCGTGGGAGGAGTGGAGGGATGTGCTGCTCGACTTGCCCTCGGGGGCGAGATAGGGCCAGGAGGGAAGGAGAAACACAAGTGGGCGGGCAGTAAGTTAGGAACAGAGGCATGCAGGCACTGCGTGCTCTCTCAGTGCTGGCACTTGCTTGAGCGCAAGGCCCTTCCCCTGTGCACCAGGCCTCATGTATGAGGACTGCTTGATCGAGACGGAGGAGGTCAAGCTGGCACTCAAGCGGCTGCCACCCGAGCTGCTGAACGCGCGCGAGCAGCGCCTCAAGCGTGCGATGGTGCTGAGCAGCCAGATCAAGACGGTGAGCTAGCCGCCCACCGCTCACGCATCAACTCGCACGCGTTTGCGGCATGGTCTCGTGCAGCCTGCGGTGCGCGTGCTCCCTTTTCACACCCCTCCCCTTGCTTTCGCACAGCTGCCGGAGGAGGTTGCGGCGAAGTTGGACCCGTTTGAGTCGTACCTCGGCCCCTATCTAGAGCAAGTGAAGAAGGAGAAGGAGGAGCAGCTGAAGCTCGCTAAGTGAGCGGATCTCGTGGAGTGCGTCCTATACAAAGGGGGGGAGTGTCGAGGCAGCGCGCGAGTCCACTTTAGCTCAAATGGCTAGGGTATCCGTATGTTGAGAGCAAGTGAGTCACGTCGGTAGCTCGCAGTTGCGAGGCACTTCCGGCGTAGAGACCACCGTGGGCACCCAAACAGCCGATGTGGCGCTCGCTTTCACACATCCTGTTGAGCCTGGCCCAGGTGTGGCCACACGCGAAGGGCAGGATGCGCCGAACCTACATGTATGTCGCCACGCCGGTTTTGTCAGCGCCCTGTGGCGCAAAGCTCGGTCATGCAACCCTCGGTGTGCCGCCGGTCGATGTTTGACACAAGGAATCAGGCGCAGCATGCGCGATCTCTGTGGCTCCTCTCCATTTTTCGATGGGTCTGCCAACCTTTCCGCTTCTCTCTTGCTCGGACCACTGCAACGTAGTACACGGCATGACATGCCTACACGTTAACGATCTTAAGACTACATTGGTTCTCTCATGAATGTCATGCATTGGCCATGGGCTGGTGCGTCGTATGCTCACTCGTATGACAACCAGAGCGGCCTTGGTCACACTGTCACACTAGATTCTAGCTAGATGCACCCTAAATATTACTGGCCCGGCGCACGTGGAGTTCTAGGAAACCGGCCAAGCCGATGTGGGCTGCATTCCCGTTTAAGTGCCAACGGCGCCTTGTGGTCCCAGATGGGACAACAATAGGCTTCTAATAGGTTCTATGAAGAGGTGCCCAAGAGGTCTACCAGACCTGTTACCTGTTAATAGGTAATAGGTAAAAAAACTATCTAATATTAGAGGGATTTTGAAGGTGCCAACAGGGTCTCAACGGGGGGGGGGGGGGGGGCTCAACAGGATTTTCTTCTCCGTTGAGTGACTGTTGAGTCCCTTTCACAAAAGGCCGAGTTCGCTTGCGGGGGCGGGCGAAAGTACCCAACACGCGGTGTGCTCTAGGCGGCCCGGCAGAGCGCGGCGGCCATGCCCACAAGGCCATACACCGCCCGGGAGTTGCGCAGGTCGAAGCTGGCGATGTTGCTGGCGATGGACGAGGTAGACGAGCGGGCGCGGAAGAGGGCGCGATGCACGATGATTGGGCCTGAGTCAGGCCCTGGGGATGACTGCTTTGGGAAGTCCTGCTGCTGGCTGTCGCGGCTGAGCCGTTGATGCGGACCACGCGCTCGCGCATTGGCCCAGAGCGCATGTCCATCGCGCGTTTGGAGCTCGAGGCGGCGAGGGCTGGCGGGGGCAGGAAGGTAGTGGTGCGCGATGTGTACGCGCGCTTCGGCGTGCGACTCGAGGACCTGCGGCGCTTTGTTGATGCGCTCCAGATGCTTGCGGGCCTCCGTCTGCGCGGAGGCCATCTGATGAGTGGAGAGGAGGCCATCTTGATCACCTTGCGCAGGTTTAGGCACGCAGGTGAGACCTAGTTGGGCTGTAAGTACTGATATTAGTACTGATGCATTAGTGTAAGCTCCCTAGGAGCTGATATACTGATGTTAGTGCCTAGGCTGCCAGTTCAAAAATAAAACTGATAACAAAACTCCGGAGCGGGAACGAGCCCCCGCGAACAAGAACAAGCGCAGAGGCGCGCCCGCCCGCTCCCTCCCCGCCATCTCTCATCTGTCCTGCTAGCTGCCCCCCCCACGCCACCTTGGCCTCTTGGCGCTGCCCTCCCCTTTGCGCGCGCGCCACGCGCCGCACGCTGAACACCCCCCAGTAAGTATAAGTATAAGAGTATAAGTATAATAATAGCGATACTAGAAGTTATAATAGGGGTGTAAGCTGATGTTAGTACTGATGTAAGTACTGATGTAAGTGTAAGCTCAAAACCACCGTAAGCTTACGGACTGACAGCCCAACTAGGAGGTGAGATAGATGCTTTCTCACCTGCCGCATCAAGCACCGCGCACTCCTTCTCACACGCTCACTCCCTTCTATCTAGCCTCAGGAGCTGCGGTGATGCTCACATGGGAGCTTGGCCGCAGTGAGGCAGCCATTAGTGCTGCACATAACGCGGTTGTCATTCCCTTGCCCGTGAATAGCGCGGGATAGGGGCCTAGTGTTTGCCACGCAATCGTCGATCTAGCGTTGGGGGAGTATATGCGGTCTATCCTCGTGTGGATAGAGTTCGCTAGTCTAGTGTATCCGCCCTTTTTGTGGCCGTTAATAAGTGTGTGAGCGTCTATGAAGCCTTTTTCGTGTAATGTGTCTCGTAGTTTGGCGCCTCCGGCGTTTTCCGTATGTGGCCTGTTCGTTTAGCGGACGGGTGTCTCTTTCGGCGTCCTCAACGCAGTTGAAATCTCCTCCGATGATCGTGTTTAGCTGGGTGCCTAGGCTGGCGTTCGCTAGTATGTCTATCTGGGACGATCTTATGCTGGGTATCGCACTTAGGTAGATTGATATTACTTCCATTATACTTTCGTCCATCCTACATTGGACCTTGAGACATCTACTTTCTAGTATCGCTTAAGCTATGCAGGGAAACTAACACGAGGGAAGGGACCCTGGGCTCCCCGATATGGCATAACTGCTTTCATAAAGCACAGAGAATGCCGACAAGAGAGCGACGGGGCGACGGACGATCCGACGGGGCGACAGTTACGCACGGGAATAAGGAGGGAATCTTTCGAAAACCCTTAAGTGATTTGATGAAGACCGAAGTAAAATAGCGCCACGGTATAATCCAACGGCCAACACCTGAGGGGGAATCAGGGTCACACATGGGGGCGGTTCCTTGCACCGGCGATACCTGATCGCGCGACTTAGCCTAAAACGCGAGGAGCACGCAAGGAGGTAAGGCAGGTGAGGGGCAAGCAGGCGACAAGGGAGGCGACAAAGGAGGCGAGGGCAACAAGGGCGAATGGGCGAATGTAGGATCCTGCGACGGTGACTAGTGACTAGCCTGCAAGGAGGGGACATAGAAACGCAGACAACTTCTAAAACAAAAAGGTCGATCGCGGATGCGACAATCTCGGGCCTTGAATGCATACTCCCCCCTTGGGGCGTTTGGCGAGAGGGATTCCCTCCGTGCGTGGGAATGCGCATGGCACTAGGCATTTCACGCTCAACGGCAAGATTTCTTCGATCGCAAGGATATCTCGCTGCGATCTGTGATCTGTATCCAAAGTGATCGCCGCGGTCGCGCGACATAACGTTCCTCTTCGGACGTTCCGCCTCGTGGGAAATCTAAAACGAAGACACGCTCCGGCCATCGCTGCGGATTCTCTCTCTCTCGCTCTCTCTCTCCATCTCTCGCGACGTGTTTGAGTTATCGGCGATTTGGGGATCTCGGTTATTTCATGTTTTGCATGGTTTGGGTGAACGATTCTGGTGCGTTCGTGAGTCGGTGTATCCTGTTGTTCTCAGCATCGTTGGATCCGACGTCCTGTCGTCAGTCGTCAGTCGTCATCCGTCGCTCTCACTCTCGTCGCTCTCGCTCTCGTAACACTCGTACCCTACAAACTCGCCTCGCCTCACCAGTCCCTGCCAACACAGCCCTCCTCTCACTCACCCTCGCCTCTCGCCTCTCGCTCGATGTCGCTCTCGCCGCCGTCCTCGCCCTCGCCCAAGCCCGCCTGCCCGCCTTCCTCTGCTGACGGACTTCAGCCCGTCAGCGCCTCCGAAGTTGTCTTCCTCGCCGCGCCTGCCGCCGGCCTTGCCCCTTCCTCATTGCCCTCGGGCCCTATGGGCCATCCCAATTCGTCAGGAGAAGGAAAGGGAGAGAGACAAAGAAGATGAAGACGGTTGACGGTTGCGGATTGATAGCAAGGAACAAGGCTCTTGGTAGTGCATCGGAGTCGGACCCCGGAGACCGAAGAAAAAGGAATGAAGGGGGGAAAGGGAGGAGGTGGAGGGAGGGGATGTAAGGGTGGTGTCGTAACAGTGACAGGGTAACCTAGAACTAGTAGGCGAGTAGCCCAGAATCTTCAGTTCTGTTTTAGTGCTTGTGGCCACTGCTAGTGCTAGTGGGGTTGGGGTTGGGGGTTGGCTAGGATATAATATTAATTACTTTATTATTAATAATGTTGTTGCCGATAGGCTAACCTCTTCGCGAAATGGACGAAATCCGAGGTAGAAAGGAGTAGAGGGAGGGTGGTGAGCCCCTCACAGGGCCAAGCTGCCAAGCTTAGAAGGGGGGCCAGCTACTCGCTGGAGATTTTTTTGGTTTCTGAAGTCAGACGTGAGGATCAAAGAAGTTTGAATGGGCATGCATGGCATCCTCAATAAGGCGATATGTGATTCACTACAATTAGCAAAAATACCGGACTCGAGACCCACGTTCGACGGAACGCGACCTCCAACCCCCTTTGTTAATTTAGAGATGTCTTACACATACAGCATACAGCTTGAACAGCCCACAGCCCAGATACCCAGTCGCGCCAGCACCGCTGAGAAGGAGTGACGAGCAGAGGAGTCAAGCCTCCTTCGGAGGGAACGGGTGGTTTTACTGAAGCAGAACGGGGAGCTCACAGCAGCTCTCGCAACGTTCATTGATGGGTGTATGGCACTTCTAGCGTATTTGAATTGCAACTGCGTCGACAAAAGGCACGCAGGGCCTCTTTAGCGGTGACGAGTGAAAGATTTTCGTGGAGCAAAGAGGTCACATGATCCAATGATCGCGTACACGTACATCAAACAGGACTGAAGTGAACTGAAGATTGCTGACGCCGCCTTGCACTCCTGGCCAAGTTCTTACCCTTTTCAGTCAAAGCTGGCTGAGGAATGAGACCAGCGTGGCGTACTTCGACTTGTACTTCAGGGCCCTTCGCCATAGAGACTCTTTATCGTAGAGCCGCCCTCCAGTAACAGGGATGACGTGATTCTTGAAAAAAGGTTTGTCCATGCATACAACAGGCCAACCGAATACATGCGACACTTGAGTCAAGGCGCCATAATTTGGGATGAAGGGAATGACCATTTCTCCATTACTTTTGACGAATAGATTGGCCACCATTGGGCGTGACGTCTCCACGTCATTTACGAGAGCGCGCATCGAGAGTACCCATTCTGCTGAAGGCCCGTGCATATGATTCCTTTTGAAGGTGAAGTTGGTGACAATGAATGGAAGCACCTTTGGGAACGTCTTCTTGAATCCAAATCCCATCGCCTTTTGGTCAGCATTAAGGCGTCTGGGCTCTTGTTCCAGGATCCGATCGCGATGCTCTTGAAGCTTCGGGATCATTTGATGCAACAAAGTATGCATGCTCGAGAGCGAGAAGAAATCTGCGAACACCGGCGGCATGAGGAAGTCGCATGACAGTAAAATGGTTTGGTTGAGTGTCGACATGGAGGGTCCGACATCTACCAGGATAAAGTCGGCTTTTGAAACCTCGGCAGTGGACAGGAAGAGCTGTCGGAAGGCACCTAAGTAGACAGCAGCAGTTTGAGCTTGAGCGTCAACCAAATTCAGATTCGCCTCAAAGTCGGTAATCATAGGGTTGCCTGGGATGATGTACAGATTCTGCGGACATGACACGTCGTCAGGTAGCTTAAGGAGCTTTCTCGGAGGTTCTGCGTCACCATAAGATCCGGTGAAGGGTGCACGCAGCAACTCATAGATATCGGGGATATCTGCATTCGCCAAGCGCAAAGCTACCCTATCAAGGTAGGCTTGATCAACAGCCGGGGAAATGTCTTCCTTGATGTCATATTGACATATAACAGCCGGTTCTGCAAGATCTTGCTCCGTCTGCTCTCCAGTTTCGGAGTCTGCTTCCTCGTCTGCTTGCGACTGCTGATCTGTGCTGTCCGCATCCAACTCAAAGGCGATGGGTGGCAGGAAGAAATTGGTCAGGTTGCACTGTGGGTCCATGTCGAACACGACAGTAGTGTATCCCTTCATGGCAAGCGATGCAGCAGTATTGATTGTGTTCGTCGTTTTGGCAACGCCGCCTTTAAAGTTGTAACTCGCGATGATCTTGCAAACTTTCCCATTTTGTCCATTTGTCCGAGGCAAGGGCTCCGCCTCCTTCACGGTCTTTCGCCCCTGGTCCTTCTTGCGCACCTTCAGACAGTGAAGGTAGTCGTCCGTAGCCTTTGATACGTCCTTGATCATGTCTGCGGGGATGGAATCCCTGGCGATATTGGCCGGCCTCACAGCGGGCGTGCTATCGCGTCTGCTTCTTTTTGCGGGCGTCATCGATGCCCCGGGGTGGGTGGGGTGAGGGGGTGCAACGCAAACCGTATGGGAAACGACGCGACCGCTCGCACAGACGGCCGCAGTATTACATAATCAAGGTCTTTTTTGATGTGTTTTTTCGAGGTGCAGTCTAGTGAGTAGTCATGTGCGCCGACGCCCTGTCGTCGCTCTTTCAGCTGAAATGGTTCCATTAACTCAGATTTGGAGAGGTCGATCTTTCTTCAACGAAGGGGGAAGGGGGCGGTAGGTAGGGGGTCCCTTGGAGGAGAGGGAAAGGGGGGGTCCGATATCGGACAAGGGAACGCCCTGTGTGTCCTCTCCTCGACATTTGGCGAGCACGAGCAATAGATGAATGAGGGGAAAGTGTTGGGACGGGGAGGCTGTCACGGCGTCACGGCTCGTCCCCGACCACGCGCAATTTCATCGAAACAAATGGTGGGCGACGCCCTCTGCTCTGTTGGATGGGCGGGTGGCTATCTATCAAGATAGCTGATAGCTGTGATGACAAACGCGATTAACAACCTATTAATGGCCAATACACCGAGCGACAAGGCTTACGCGCGCTGCTGAAGACATATATATCTGATGGAAGACGGGGGCTAGCTATGCGCGCGCGAACCACACACAACAAGCCCTTGCTCAGTATCAATATGCTGCCGGACTGCTCAGCCTGTATAGTCCTCTTGACTCTTGAGAAGAACGAAGAACATGGATCGACATCAACGTGTTGGATTGGTGGCGTTGTGCGTTGTCGCGATCGTCGTCGACCGTTGGGTGCCGAACTTGGCCCCAAGATGGCCCGCCAATATCTCGGGCGCGGCGTGGAACGCGCCTTCTCCAAAGCCAGGAAGCTGCACGACGACTTGAACCTATACCTATACATACCAATGTACCTATATACCTATGTATACCTACTAACCTAATATCTAATATTCAGATAATAGACAATAGTGATAATAATACAACTGAGCTTATAATTAATTCGCTCATGGGGGGGGGGGGGGGGGGCACGAGCCCGCCGCCCCTCTCTCCTCTCTCCACTCTTCCCATGCAAAGGGGGAGGAACCACCCACTCTCCACTCTTTTTTTAAAACAACTGAGCGTTAGTACCACTACTCCCACTAGCCCGGTACTATCACGACCCCCCTCAGCGCACTTGCCCGTACGCCATGAGCCATGACGTGCGTTGTCACTAGACATACGCATTTGCACCCCTACGAATCTCCCCCCTCGCAATCGCAAACCCCCGGCTCCCATTATAACTCCCCACAAGCTACACAATGAGGGAAAACCCATTGAGGCGGACCGACCTACAACGGGCGACTCTCCGGGAAAAAGCACCGGGGGGGGGGAGGGGTCTCCGGCGAAATTTTCGAAAAATACCGAATTTCAGACCTTCGAAGACGATGCGCGAAATACAAACGGGCCCCCTCCGGTATATTTTTAGTGAGGCCCTTCAGCATGCGAGGCACAAACATCGAATAGCGAGGAAGCTTGTGACGCCAACTCACTAAGTCCACAAGGCGTGGTTCTATGTTCTATGCACACTGGACCATCAGTCAAGCTCGTAATTTTGCACTTCAATGTGTACGACAGTATCACAAAACTCAAGACGCTTACGTGAACCACTAGTCACTAGTCACCGAGGGCTAGAGCGGCTAACTTGGCACTTGGCACCGCGACCGGGCGGACGGCATGGTCTTTTTCTTATCCATTTCAACTAGTGACAGCACAAAACGTCAAATCAAGATATGCTGCCCTAGTTGCCGAGCCAATTGCCCTCTCCAGCCTCGCACATCTTGTCGAATATCGGCATTGGCGCAGAAACCGCGTCAACGTTAACGTACCGAGATGCGCTCGAGTACCCAACTTCCCACCGCTACCGGGCGCGCTGCCGGCGCTTTCTCGATCTCCCACTGGGATAGAATGCCTCACCAGGCACCATATCCGAATATGCCGCCCTAGCAGCCACACCAATCGCCGCCGCCGCCCGCGTGCATCGCGCCATAGTCGGCCATGTGTGGCGCCGAAGACTACGCCCTGTTGTATTCCTGCCCATCTGAAGGTTGTAGGCATGAATATTCGTGTAAGGTACGCGCTCACAATTACAATTGAACAGTTCCCCGTGTTGCCACTGACGCACAAGACACACAGATTCGGATTCCCCATGGTCTCAAGTCCAGGTTTGCAGGTTTTGGTCTCGAAATTTGCGATTCGAATTTTGTTTTTGCTGTCACTATAATTGTTGGCTCGTTTAAGGTAAACAACCGGCATGACTTCGACTTCTCGTTCTGCAGTCGCTCTGCGAGACTCTCTCTCTCTCTCTCTCTCCGTCCGCCTCTCCTCGGCCGACGGCAAGAAGATTCGTCCAAAACATTCTCCGGTCCCAAGATATCTCGTGGGGGGTCTCTCCGCGCTCCGCGAGGGAAAGGACGCGATCTCGCTCCGAGATCGGCCTCGCGCCCTCCCACGCTGCCCCGCCGTGCCCTCGGTCCCTCCGGCCCCCCCCGCGGCAGGTTCTTTCCCTCGGCGTGCCGTCCGTCGCCTCTGGCCGTTATATTAATCCCCCCCCGCGCGAGGTTCTCTTCTCCCCCGCGCGTGGTTCGTTTCCTCCGGCCGTCGTTGTTCCCCCCCTCGCTTCGATTCCTCTCGCGGTTCCTTCGATGATTGCCTCCATCTCGTCCGTTCTTCTTCGCGATCCTCGCGGAGGGGGCACCGACGTTTAATGTTAGTTTCGTCGCGGTTTCGATGAAAGAAAGGAAGAACGAATGGCACGCGCCTCGCGCCTCGCGTCTTGTTTCGTCGCCCCTTGCTCGTCGCTTGTCTAGAAGGTCTCTCCGCACATCGCCTTCTCCCCCGCGCGAGTTTGGATCTCTCCTCGACCCTCCGCGTTGGCTTCAGCGGACGAGTTCCACTTTAACGATAGTTCGAACCCTTCGGTGGCGTAGTTATGCGCTCTCTTTCCGTATATCTTCGCGCATGACGAGCGATCGCGACTTCAGCCTTCGCCGCGCGGGGAGGGGTTTGTTTATCGTATGATTCCGGAGTGTTTACGTTAGTTTTCTGAGCCCAAGGACTTTGGTTTTTGGTTTCTTGTGAGTGATTTTTGTAGCAACTTCGTCGAGTCCCACCGTGTTCCCAAACGAGTCCCCCCCGAGTTCCCGAGTCTATACCCCGAGTCAACGAGTCAATACAAGCCAAGCACGCGCCTGAGCCACCCCCAGTCGCCTGCCACCACCTCCCTCAAGCCTCCTTCCGCACTTCCGCGCCCTCCGTGCGTCGTGCGTCGTGCGTCGATCACCATGCCCGTAGTCATCCCCGAGGAAAGCTCCATGAGCTCCCCGCAAGAACTGCATTCCGCGCTAGCTGCCGGCGCGCCCTCGCAGGCAGTCTCCAAGAGTGAGAGCAGCCTTGCTCTGACAAGCACAAAATCTTCGCTCGCGCCTTCGGCTCCGGTCGTCACGTCGAGTTCTTTCCTTGAAAAATCTTCATTGTCCCCGCGTCATGAGCCCGTCTCTTCCTCTTCTATTCTCGAACCGTTCGGGTCGAAGTCTCCCGAGGAAGAGAGCCTCGTGGGACCCCTCCCTTCTTCAGAAGAGAGCCCTCCCGAGCCAGTTCCCCCCTCCTCTCGCCTCTCCGCGCCGATGGTCGAAGTTCCGCCGCCTCCGCGGGCCTCTACTCACACCCCGTCAACTGGAGCTGGAATGGGTCCTATAGCCTCGTCCGTTGCTCCACCGGCGGCCTTTCCTCTCCTTTCTTTCGCTGATCCTTTGCCAAGTGTTCCTTCCTCTCTCAATCCCTCTGTGGTTGATGCTGAAGATGATGTGGATTCCGTCCGGTCCCTCCCTCCTTTCGAGCCCCCACCATATGAAGAGTTTGTTCCACCCCCGTCGACGTACTCGTACCCGTAAGCTCCTCGAGGCAGCCAAGATCGACCCCGAAGGCCGTCTCTCGATGCCCCAACGTGAACAAGTTCGTCGTCTACTGGCCCGACGTATCGCTGCTTTCGCAATTGACCCGACCAACCCGAATCACACTCACGTGATGGAGGTAGAGCTACCGCTCAACCCCGGAGCCGAAGCTCACCGCCACGCACCGTCTAGAGTTGGACGAGAGGGTGAGAAGATCATAGAGGACGAAGTTTGCAAGATGGAGTCCGCGGGCATCATTAGGAAATCAAAATCGTCGTGGGCCTCTCGAGTCGTGCTAGTCACTAAGAAGGGAAGTTCACATTTCCAATCTTCGTCCGTACTTCACCGTCACCGATTCGTCTCCGCTCGCTGAAGATGAGTACTTGGTCGAAGAGTTACTCGATCGCAAGGGCGATGGAGTTTCATTCAAGTATCTCGTCAAATGGCGCGGCTATCCTCGTTCTGAAGCTACTTGGGAGTCTCGAATTGAGTTGCTGCGGCGTTGTGCTGATCTAGTTGAGTCGTACGACGCCACTTTCGACAGCCGTCCGGTTCAACCTCAAGCTCTCTCCAATTCAAACTCCTCTTCAAGTCCAAGTTCAAGTTCCCAATCAAATCAAATACCACGTCCAATTCAAGAGCCCAAGCGTATTCCTCCTGATCTGCCTTCAAGTCGTACCCGTTCTCGTTCACGATCGTAGCGCTAAGTCGACCGGAAGTGGATGATTAGCGTCGCGTCAGCGCCTGACCCAGCGCAACTGCCCGAGCAAAACTCCTGTAAAAGGGAGAACGTGGTAGGACGTGACGTACGAAATCGGGGGCCGCCGCGCTAAGCTGCCGATTTTGTGCTCGCTTTGGATCCATGGGTTAATCCTCCTCCTCTAGGTCTCTCGTCTCGTATGGTTAAATGAACTCTCTTGGCTCGACATCGGGAGACGTCTCGATTTAAGTCGGGGGGTGTTGTATTCCTGCCCATCTGAAGGTTGTAGGCATGAATATTCGTGTAAGGTACGCGCTCACAATTACAATTGAACAGTTCCCCGTGTTGCCACTGACGCACAAGACACACAGATTCGGATTCCCCATGGTCTCAAGTCCAGGTTTGCAGGTTTTGGTCTCGAAATTTGCGATTCGAATTTTGTTTTTGCTGTCACTATAATTGTTGGCTCGTTTAAGGTAATAAACCGGCATGACTTCGACTTCTCGTTCTGCAGTCGCTCTGCGAGACTCTCTCTCTCTCTCTCTCTCCGTCCGCCTCTCCTCGGCCGACGGCAAGAAGATTCGTCCAAAACATTCTCCGGTCCCAAGATATCTCGTGGGGGGTCTCTCCGCGCTCCGCGAGGGAAAGGACGCGATCTCGCTCCGAGATCGGCCTCGCGCCCTCCCACGCTGCCCCGCCGTGCCCTCGGTCCCTCCGGCCCCCCCCGCGGCAGGTTCTTTCCCTCGGCGTGCCGTCCGTCGCCTCTGGCCGTTATATTAATCCCCCCCCGCGCGAGGTTCTCTTCTCCCCCGCGCGTGGTTCGTTTCCTCCGGCCGTCGTTGTTCCCCCCCTCGCTTCGATTCCTCTCGCGGTTCCTTCGATGATTGCCTCCATCTCGTCCGTTCTTCTTCGCGATCCTCGCGGAGGGGGCACCGACGTTTAATGTTAGTTTCGTCGCGGTTTCGATGAAAGAAAGGAAGAACGAATGGCACGCGCCTCGCGCCTCGCGTCTTGTTTCGTCGCCCCTTGCTCGTCGCTTGTCTAGAAGGTCTCTCCGCACATCGCCTTCTCCCCCCGCGCGAGTTTGGATCTCTCCTCGACCCTCCGCGTTGGCTTCAGCGGACGAGTTCCACTTTAACGATAGTTCGAACCCTTCGGTGGCGTAGTTATGCGCTCTCTTTCCGTATATCTTCGCGCATGACGAGCGATCGCGACTTCAGCCTTCGCCGCGCGGGGAGGGGTTTGTTTATCGTATGATTCCGGAGTGTTTACGTTAGTTTTCTGAGCCCAAGGACTTTGGTTTTTGGTTTCTTGTGAGTGATTTTTGTAGCAACTTCGTCGAGTCCCACCGTGTTCCCAAACGAGTCCCCCCCGAGTTCCCGAGTCTATACCCCGAGTCAACGAGTCAATACAAGCCAAGCACGCGCCTGAGCCACCCCCAGTCGCCTGCCACCACCTCCCTCAAGCCTCCTTCCGCACTTCCGCGCCCTCCGTGCGTCGTGCGTCGTGCGTCGATCACCATGCCCGTAGTCATCCCCGAGGAAAGCTCCATGAGCTCCCCGCAAGAACTGCATTCCGCGCTAGCTGCCGGCGCGCCCTCGCAGGCAGTCTCCAAGAGTGAGAGCAGCCTTGCTCTGACACGCCCCGGATGCCCCTTCAGGCTGGTATCAGTTTCTGATATTAGGTTATCAGGTCTACTAGACCTGATAACCTAATATCAGATATCAGGCTGATATTATTGCTACTAACTTTAGAATAAAATAAAATTCACCGGGTAGTCATCGACCCGAACCGCGAGCGAGCGGCTCTATGCCTCTCAGTGAGGATGGATGATGGGCTGCGAGGCTGGGTGCAGGCGAGGCTGGAGGCGGCGAGGCTCTCTGAGGGCGGACGCGGCCGCTTCGCCAGCGACTGGTCCATGGGGGCAGGGGGGCCGCCCTCGCCCTCGGCAGGGGGCCCGAACGAGACAGAGGGGAGCCACGCCGGCGCGCTCTATCGCAACCAAGTATAAACTTAGTTGTCATCCATGTTTACAAAACAACGCCCCTCTGGCTGCCCCCCCCCCCCTCTCTCATCCATAGTCCCTGGGTCCCCAGAGAGAGGGCTCCGCCCGCTGCGAAGAGAGGCTGAACCCGCTCTCATTAATTACATAAACGTACCCTTTATATAAATTGAAAGGACCCACCACCGCCCTTTCTTTCACACGTACGTCCCCCCTCCTGCACTCCCTCTCTTTACCATATCTCCATCCTTCTTCACGTAAATTCTCTGGCGATCCTCTCGCAGTTCGCCATGTGACTCTCTCTCCCCTTTGCTTTCCTCTCCTCCGCAGCGCAGGGCGTCGGCGCCGCGCCGCTCCTCTCCCCTTCCCCCCCCTCCTCCTCCCCCCTTTCTTCCCCCCACCCTCTCTCCCTCCCTTGCTCTCCCGGGCTGCGCAAGATGTCCACTCTCAAGCGCGTCTTGTACGGTGTTGGCAAGGCCCTCCGCGACACGGGGCAGGCCCTAGAACGAGCTGGCTGCCGAGCTCAGGACAACTGGCTCTTCCAACAGAAAGAGTGCCGCCATCGCTCTCTCGTCAATCTCTTCGATCAGAGGCCTTCCCTCTCTCCCTCGGTGTTTGTAGCGCCAAATGCGGCACTCGTCGGAAATGTCACCGTGCGGGACGAGGCATCCATCTGGTGAGAGGCGGTAGCCGTGTGTAGGGAGGGACGTCCTTCCCCCCATCCCCTTCTCCCCCCTCCCCCTTCCCCCTCCCCCTCCTTTACCTCATTTGCCCCCCCCCCCCCCCTCTTCTCGCCCCACTCCGCTCGTTATTCCTGCGTGTCCGGGGCTCTAGCAGGCCTGGGGCCGAGGCAGTGACGCAGAATTTGACTGCACAACCACTCTGTGACTCCCGCTCGCTCTGCCCATCTCCCCTCATCTCTCTCCATCCACTCCCCTGCCCTTACCCGTTGTCTCCACCCGCCCGGGCTGCGGCGACGACCCTTTCCGATGCGCCTCACCAACCCCCGTTCCCTGCGTGCAGGTACGGTGCCGTCGTCCGCGCCGACCAGAGCGCCATCACCATCGGCGGCCGCACGAGCATCGGTGACCGCACTGTTATCGCCTCGTCGGCCGTAAACCCCACCGGCTTCGCCGCGCGCACCGCCATCGGCGACTGGGTCACAATCGGCGAGAGCTGTGTGCTGCGCGGCTGCTCGATCGACAACTACGCCGTCGTTGGCGAAGGATGCATTATCCAGGAGGGGGCGCTCATCGAGTCCAACGCCATCCTCGAGCCGGGTTCCGTGCTCCCCTCAGGAGCACGGGTCCCCTCAGGTGAGGTTTACGCGGGCAACCCGGCCGCCTTCGTGCGGAAGCTCGAGAAGGATGAGATCACGGCTATTGAGACGAAGGCGGATGAGATGTTCCAGCTGTCGCGAAAGCACGCCGATGAGTTCCTCAGCTACTCTACCAACTATCAGCTTCGCGAGCAGATGGGCAAATAAGCTC
>CM030932.1:2247133-2278220 GCA_018136815.1 Isochrysis galbana
GCGCCGGCCGGCATGGCACGATTGCGCGCCCGGCCGACGTGCCACGAGGGGGATCCCAGGAAGACGCGATCGGGGGACCCCGAGTTGGTCCCCCGCCCGAGTCTTTGTCGCCGGCGAACACGTACCCGGCCGGAGCGAGCACGCGGGCTGCCGTCTGAGCTCTGTGCACCTCGAGCGCCTACGCAACACTTTTATTGGCGTGCGGCTCTCGGCGCCTCCTCTTGCGCCGGCCGGAAGCGACAGCAACCGCCGTTGGCAATTTGTGCCGGGTGCGGGCCCGCGCAATGGCGGTATCAGGCTGCAAGCTCGCAGCGAGGGGCACGCCAAGCAGAGATGTACGGAGGTGCGGCTCGCTTGACCAAAGCCGGGTGTGTGGTTGTACAGCAGTGCGTGAAGCTTGGCTGTGAACGGGCAGCTTTGAACGAGCATTGGAGAGAGGAAGCGTGCTCAGTGTGCCAAGTATTTGTCTTCTTTTATGTGCTAGTTTTGTATGTGTGCGAGCGCACGCGTACTGCGTACTCCACGACACTCCACACCACACATCGCAAGCCTAAGTTCTAAGTTCAGCTAACGCACTATAACACATTGGTTCCTCTATACACGGTGGACAAAGATTTCAACCTAGGAATATCGGAAGACCTCTTGCAGGCGGCGAGAGGTCTTGACATACGAAACATCACCTAGGGTAGCTAAACCTCTTAGTAGCAACCTCAGCGGATATCAATGTAAATCCTACGAGGAATAAGGCGGAGGGAACTCGAGCCAAAGCTAGATCTAAAGGAGGAGCGCCACGCAGTCTCCCGCCCCCTTCTCCTTCTCTCCAACTCCTGGCCGAAGCAGCGCGCATGGCCTCCCCGGAACCGGCTTCTCCGCTAAAGAGAGAACTGGGGAAGGGGAAGGGGAAGGGGGTTGACGGGGGTTAGGTTTGGGTAGTAGGGAAGTTCACTAGCACTCTGGCCCTCACGCCGCACATGTAGCGGGGACGCTTTTAAGAAGATTTTTTTTCTGCTTTCATATTCAAACGCTACGCGCACCTACTCATACTCACACCAGACGGAGCGCGAACTTGGAGCCTGTGATGACTGATCACATTGAGACACCTGTCGACAGGCTCGGCGCCTGCGGGCAAAAGAAACGCGCTCAAGCGTGCACACACTTTAACAACCACAACCACTAACCCACGACCACAACTCCCCCTCCACGAAAACAAACGAAAAAAGGTTATCGAAGTGATGTATGCGTACGTTTACAAGTCTACATTTATTCAAATAAGCCGTCAACGACAAGGCACAAGCGTGATCCGTCGACTCTATGGCGCGTCTCGCCGGTGGTGACCGCGCCGTCCGTGGCGCGAAGGGTTGCTACTTGTCGCATCTGGCGCGCACTAGCCCCGTTGTGCATAGAGGCGTCCCGAGCCTCGATTCTCCTCTTCAAGCCGGTGAGAGGATCTCGTCGTCGGATGGTGCTTCAAGCTCACCAGCCGTGTGGGCCGCGTGCGCTGAGCGTCGGAGTTCCCTCCTGCGCCGTGCGATGGCGAGCAGCCGCTCGCGCTTGAGCTGCGCGTCGGCGGCGTCGCGCTGTGACTTGGCGACTCCAAGCTGCCTACGCACCGTCACGAGCTGTGCGGTGGTCGCCTGCGAGTGTGCAAGCTCTGCGTCGAGCGCCCGGCGGAGCTCGGCCACCTCACGCTCCATAGCGCTCGGCGGCGCGCGCCGGCGCCGCTGCAACTCTTGCTTGAGCTGTTGCGCCTTGCGCCTGTGTTCCGTCTCGGCGGTGTATGCCGCCCCCCGCTCGAGCTCGATGGCGCGGCGCAGGGCCTCGGCCCCGATGAGCGCCGCCCACGCTCGCCAACGCAGCAGACAACGCGCAAGCGCGAAATTCAAGGCTTCCGCGAGATTCAGGAGCACCGAGCGCGCTGCATGCACGCGCGTTTCAGCCGTACGCATAGCGAGCGCGCCCGCGCTCCAATACCAGCGCAAAAGTGCTTCGCGCATCCGGCCGCGCAAGCGTACAGCGAGCTCCCGAGCGGCGGTGCCCCATACGGCCGAGCGTGCAGTTGCAATCGCAAAGGCCCGCGCCGCCTCCGCGCGGTGCGCGGCCTCGAGAGCCGCGTTCGACCGCCACAGCAAGAGCGCCTTGCATACTGCCGCATGGAGTCGCGCCAACAGCTGGCGCGCAACCGTCTGCCACAGTGCTGAGCGAACCGAAGCGATCGCATTTGAGCTCGCCGCTTGCGTTTCGCGCAACTCATCCTTGGCACCAAGCGAGCGCGCATTCAACTGCCAACGGAGAAGCGCCTTGTGTATCGCCGTGCGGAAGCGGGCGAACAAGTCCTGTGCAATGGCACGCCACGCCACACCACGTGCAGATGGGAGCGTGCGAGCCGACGCATGGGTGCCCAAGCCGTGACGGAGGGCGAGTATGAGCAGCGAGGCGCCTCCGTCGGCTGAGCCAGCAGGTCGAGGTGCTCCCTGTGGCGTGATGAGAGCGCTCGCGAGCCGCCAGCGCCACAGCCCCCGCACAGCCGCCTCGCGCCCACGCCGGTGGAGCATGCCATGCAATGCGCCAGTGCGCACCGGCACACTTGCAGGGAGGCGGCGCGTGCGGCGGGCGCCGCTCGCATAGGGTGTGGCGCGCGTGGCCGCCCTCGCTGCGGTTGCCGACAAGGGCGGCGAGCCGCGTGGCTCCTCGGGTGTGGCATGTTCAGGAGCGAATGTCGCGCCGCCCAAGGCGCGGGAGAGCCATGAAGCGCGACGTGTGCCGGGCTGCACAGGTGCCGCAGCCCAGCGCTGCAGTGCGCGACGCACGGCCAGATGCGCACGCGCCAAGACAGTCGCGCGCAGGACGGTCACGCGGTGCGCGGCAAGTCTAGTACGTAGCTGCGAGTGGAATTCGCGTGATGCCCGCTTGGCGCTCTCCTTCTCTTGGAGCAGCCTCGCCTCGCACGTAGCGGCCCGCTGTTGTGCGATGCGTAGTGCCGTGGTTGCCGCTTGCTCGTTCTCGACCGCCGCGGCTGAAATGCGCCGCGACTCTTGCAGATCCGCCTCGACCCACTTGGGTGTCCGCTTGGCGCGCCGCTCAGCCGCCGCAAGAGCCTCGCCGCTCTTGGCGAGCGCCGCCTCGATCTCCGCAAGCCGCGCCTCAAGGGTTGCGCGTTCGCCCTCGACGATGAGCGAATGTTGGCGGCGCGCTCGGTCTAGCCGCGCCGCAGAGTCCGCGTCGAGGCCAGCGCACGCGGCCAGCCAGCTACGCATGGCGCGCGCCAAGCATATGCGCGCCACGCCGCGTGCGGCGCGCTCCACCGCCGCCACTCGCAGTGCATCAATGGCGGTGGCAGAGCGCGCCGCCCTTGCCTCGTGGAGGAGGGCGCTCCGCCACACGCGCAATATTTCGGCCGCGCGGCTCGCCCTGCAAGCTAACCAAATACTAAGCGTCCAGCTGGCGGCCATCCTTTGGACCCTCTCGCGCTCGCGCCGGGCGGTTGACGGATTCGAGCTCACGTCAGTGGGCGCGACGCCCAATGGCGTCTTCGCTGCTCCGGCGGACCGACCGAGCGTGCTAGCACGCGCTTCACCAAGCCGGCGGGACGACAGCTCGCCGCCGCTCGCTTCGGCACGCCAATCCTCGAGTGCGCGCCGGAGCCGGAGCGCGCGACCCGCGCCGATCACGCTTCGCAGCGCGCGCGTGCGATCCGCTCGACGATGCTTCTCCGTTGCGCGCCGCAACTCAGCACGCGCGGACGCGGCGCGTGCCTCGGCGTTCAGCACCTCCGAAGCTCGCGCGGACACGGCGCGGCTTGCGCGCGCGAGCTCGGCGCGCAGCCGTTCCACCTCGGCTGCCTCGGCCCGCCGCGCCTCTTCCGCCGTCCGGAGCCGCGCCTGCGCCGCACCACGCGACCGGGCTGCAGCCGAGCTTGCGGCCGCTAGCGCCAGAGCGTCCGCCTCACCCTCTGCCCCCGCGATCACGGCCTTGGACTCGGCCGACATGGCAATAGCAGCGCTGATCGCCTCGACCGCCGCCGCACCCGCACAGCCGGCGTGCCAGCGAGCGAGCGCCGCCGTCAATCTAGCGTGGCGTACGCGCTCTCCGTGGCAAGTCACGAGCGCGAACGCCCAGGCACCCGCGCGTGCTGCCTGCGCCGCCGCCGCGCGCGCCTTGGCCATGCCTTTTCGTGAGGCATCCCGCACGGCTGATGCACGCAAGGTGACGGCGACACCCCGCCACTTGCTCAGGGCGTCTCGCACGAGCGAGCTGTCCTCGGCCGACGCTGAAAGCAGGGCCCCGTGCAAGACGGCAGCGCGGCGCAGCTCGATCCTGTCGTGCTCCCTCGCGGCCGCCGACGCCTCTAGCCTTGCGGCAAGGGCGGCCTGCATGGCGAGAAGCGCATCGATGTCGCCGCCAACAACCTCGCGCGAGGCCAGGGCGGTCGCCGACACGAGCCACCGACCGAGGGCGCGGCGCAGCGCGCCGTCGCGCGCCGCCCGGCGTAGCGCGTGGAGTACCATCAACGTCGCCAGTGCGGCGGCCTGCCGCCGACGCGACCGCGCATTCGGCGCGGAAATCGGCGCGTTCCCCTCTTTGCGGCTAGCACTTGACAGGCTGTCCACCGCCGGGGCGCACGCCACGCGCGCCGACATAGCACATGCCGCCCCGGGCTCGCTCGCAGCGTCGCGACGCCTCGCCGTACCTCCGGTCGCTAACTCGCCGTCCCACGCCGAGGGCCTCCCACTAAAAGAGCGGCTGCGCCCTAGGCGGGCTTGGCAGGTTCCCCGCCGCGGTGGAGCCGGTGCACCATCGGCACCGCCCGCTTCCCCGGCCGAGACGCGGGCCAGCTGCTGGGACGCGCGTGTCGCCGCCTCCTGCGCCGCGATGCGCCGTGCCTTCTCCGCCTCAGCGCGCACCTCAGCCTCGACGACCCTCCGCCGCGAGCGTTCCGCCATGGCATCAGCCTCACTTGCTGCACGGTCTGCCTCTTCGAGCTTGAGCGTGGCGATCCGCGCCTTGGAGGCGGCGTCCGCCGCCTGGCGCGCCTCAATGCGCAGGCGCGACCGCAGAGCGCCCATCTCAGCCGCCGTAGCGTGTGCTTGGTGCATCGACAGCGCGGAGCGCGCCCACTGCCCAACGGCGCCGCAAAGACGTCGGCGCACCGTAAGCGACGCTGCGTGCGCAACGACCAACGCGCCCAGCCGCCGCCTCGTGCGCGCCAGCTCGGCGTCGGCGGAGGCCGCGGCGCTGCGGGCAGTGGACGCCTCGCGCGCCTCGAGCGCGATCCGGCGTCCCATGTGCGCCAGCTCCTCATGCTCCGACGGGCTACGCGCCCATTCCGTGCCATCGGCCACCGTACACTCGCTCGCCGCGAGCGCTGCCTCGGCGTCACGCGCACGCTGCTCGGCCGCTGCGATGCGCTCAGCGCTAGATATGCGCAGCTCGGCGAGCCGCGCCTCGGCGCGCCGGTCTTGAGCATCAGCCGCTTCGGAAATGGCCTCGGCCACGAGCAGCGCCAGCGCACACAGCCGCCAGTCGAGCAGGGCCAACTGGAGCAGCCGCATCCGCCGGAAGAGCGCGACCCGCACCGCCGCACGCACCGCGAGCCGGCGCAGCGTGTGCACGGACCCTTCGGGCGCGACCGTGGTGTATGCCCCAGCGCCAGCACTGCGACTCTCCTCCCGGCCGGCCGCCTCCCCGCCCCCCCCTCTCTCCGCCAGCCTCCACCTCACAAGCCAGCTCGTAAGCTCTCTCCTCTCTCTCGCATCCAATAGGCCCGCCAGCCTTCTCCCGGCCGCCAGCGCCTGTGCGGCCTTCCCCCAAGCGTACGGATCATACGAGGCGGAGGGCGGGCTGATAGCCCTCGTAGAGCCGTGGGCCCCACAGGCAGCCAGCCAGAGAGAGAGAGAGCGACGGAGAGAGAGCCGAGCATAGCTTCTCCCCACCGCCTCAAGCGCGGCGAGCCGCAGGCGCATCGTGCGCTGGAGCGCGGCGAGGCGCGGCGAGGCGGCCATTGAGGCACGAGTGGCACTTCGGAGGCCAGCAAATGGAAGAGGGGAGGGGGGGAGGGCGAGAGAAAGGGGGGTGGGGGGGGTGGCACGGACGCCGACGCCGCTACTCGCCCATCGCTTCTCAACGTTTCGCGCCCAAATCCCCCCCCAATCCTAAATATTAGAATATTAGAATGATAAGCGATTTTAATCACTGTGTCGGTCTTACTATAAATAAGTAGAGGAGGGAGAGAGAAGAGAGAGAGGGAGAGTCTCCTAGATGTGGAATACAGCAGGAGGGGGGGCTCCAAACACTGCAAACACGGCCTGGTTTTGGCTTTTCTAGAACAACTATCGTTAAAACGATAGGGCCATGGAGCGCACCACGCTCCCCTCCTCTCTCTCCGCCCACCCCGTCGCGCCGGCCGATCAAGTGATGGCCGACGTCACGCAACCGCAACCGCAGTGGCCTCATCCTAGGACCTCGCCCACCCAGGTGGCCTTGAGCCGCCCCTCGCCACATGCACAGAGCCACGCACAGCCCAACAAACAACAGCACCCACACACCACAGCACCCATACCAGCACACCCACACCCACCTCACCAAGGAGAAGGAGTAGGGGAACAGTTGGAGCCTCCGGGCACATCCTCATCCTCCCATAGCCATAGGGAAAGCCTCCAGGCTGGGCCTCTCCTTGCGTATGTGCTTGTTGCGTGTATTGCTGGGAACTTTCTCCTGAAAAAAATCCCCTCAAATTTCCTCAACTCCAACTCCAACTCTGACTCTGAGATGGTCATATTTTACCGGAATTAAACCTTTTAATAGTCTCACCGCACACGCGGCCGTGGACCCTCTACTTTCTACTCACGTAGGGAAACTTTCTACACCCCCACTCCCCCGGCCCTTCTCCCCCCGCCATAAGGCGACTCCCCCCGTGCACTACTAGGGGGATAGATAGGGGTGAAGGGCTTAGATATGGTCCGGTGGCCCGCGCCTCCCCCCGGTGATCATTCCCCCCCTTCCTCCTGTGTCTCCGAGTGGGCGGCGGTCTCAGCCCCGACTTATCCTGTAAACAGGTGCGGGACTTACCTATTTTCCGGTGGGCGGGGCTCTTGCTCCGTCCACCCCCTTCTCCGCGCTCTCTCTCCCCTCGCTCCTGCAGGCACGCGCGATGGCGCGCCTGCGGCAGGCCTGCAGCTCTCCCTGGCGAGCCCTGGAGGCTCCTAGAGGCCAGCTCTGGGGGCAGAGGAGGCTGGGGCTGGGCCCTGGCCTCCCCTGCCTCTCCCTCGCTGGCGCTCCTGAGCCTCTGGGGCCCCCAATCTGCACCTGTCTGCCTGTCGACCAAGGGGGGGAGGGGGGGTTGGAGCGATGGGCTGGCCACGACAGGCCAGGACGCGCGAGGCAGGCGAGCCTGCCAGGGAGAGAGTGGGTCAGTAGGGCACAGTGGCCTCCTGGCAAGCCATCAGGCGTGCCAGGAGAATGGGTGGTTCCTCCCCCATGGCAGGGGAGGAGTGGAGAGGGGGGGGGGGGCTCGTGCCCCCCCATGTGTCAACCAAGTATAAACTTAGTTGAGATGGTCATATTTTACCCCTACCCCTAATAAAAAACCCTGTTTCTGTTTGACCTTGACCGCCCCGCCATCTGCCATCTACATCTACCATGTGAGCCACGTTATAAACTTAGTTGAGTAGGTGGAGCAATAGCAATAGAGTTCGCAACAGTTTGACGCCCGAAATAGAAATCAAAGTTTTGCGAAGAACTCTTATGGCGCCCTTACGGATTTGCCGATGAGTACCGTCCAACTGCCGCGAGAGTGGACTATTTTTGCTCATTGTGATTGTGGTCTAAGAATAGTTGATGAGCGCGGCGTGAGTGGTCTATTTCTCTTCATTCGGATTGCGTTCTAAGAATAATTGATGCGCGTGGCGTGAGTCGTCTATTTATGCTCATAGTGATGGTATCTTAGAATAGTTAAATAGTTGATGAGCGTGGCGTGAGTCGTCTATTTTTGTTGATCTGGAGTACGGTCTAAGAATAGTTGACGAGCGCCGCGTGAGAGAAAGGGAAAGATGGAGAGAGAGAGAGAGAGAGTTGTGAGTATGACACGAGCGAGGCGGGAGGCCCCTCGGTGATTCTTTAATCGTTTGTTGCGTTTTTATTCGCTCTCGTTGTCGGCATTCTGTGGTGAGGCATCTCGCACTTGATCCGTCCGTCCGCACCTCTCCCAGAATTACTTTTCTTTATCCGACTCGATTTATTCTGTCTCTGCAGGGTCATCCTTGAGCCTCCTCGAACCGCAGCCACCCTCTCTTCCGCCCCTCCCCCCTCCCCCCTCCCTGCCCTCCCGTTCTCTCTCCCTCCCCTTCCCCCGCCGGGCGCTGCCCTGCATGCCCTCCCTCCCTCCCCTCTCCCCTTTGCTCCGCCTGGTCGGCCCCACCCTCTCCCTCTCCCTCCTCTCCCTCGCCCACCCCCTGTCCTCTCTCTCACTCTCTCTCGCTTCTCTCTCCTCTCGCTCATCTCCCACTCCTCTCTCTCCTCTCTCCCCTCTCTCCCCTCTCTCCTCTCTCGCTCCTCTCTCTTCTCCCTCTCTCCCCTCTCCTCTCTCCTCTCTCCCCTCTGCTCCCTCCCTCCCTCTCTCCCCTCGCCTCTCTCCCTCTCCCTTTCTCCCCTCCCCACGCTCAGCCTCTCTCTCCCCCGCCGTCTCTCCTGCCTCTCCCGCGCTCTCCCCTCTCCCTCTTCTCTCTGGGCAGGCTGTGGCGGCCCTAGGCGACCCACGGGTGCGGCGCGAGGGCTGGGCACAGCGGGACGACGCCGGCTCTACCTCACACTCCACCCCCCCCGCTGGCTCCTCGCCGCCGCCGCCGCTTGGCCTTGCTGCCAGCTTGCTTCTCTTCCTCCTCCTCTCTTCCCTCTCGCTACTCGCCTGCTCTTACCTGCTCGAGGTAGGCGACCGCGCGAACGCGATCCAAAACGCGCTTGGCCGCCCACGCCGGCTCGTGCTTCACGCCGACGGCTCTACCTCGGCGCTGCCATCACCGCTCCATTTTTGTCGGCGCCAGCCATCTGCGCCATTCGCCGGCCAGACGCTCGCTACGCTTCGCGAGCCGCTGCTTCATGCCGAGCGCGACGAGCGTCTTGACGAGGCCCCGGCGACACTTGAGGACGACGAGGCCGGCTCACACCAACGGCAGCTCGACGAGTACCGCGCTGCCTATCGCTCGTGGCGCCAGGGCGGCCACTGCGGCGCGCGTGACTCGGAGCTCCGAAAGCTGCGCCCGCTACTGCGATACGAAGCGGGCCTCCACCGCAAGCTGCTGCCACTCCAGCTGCTGCCACCCCCGCGCCGGCCGCGAGTGCCACGCCCTGGTCGGCACGCCGGGCAGTGGGCTGGCACACCTCGACTTTCCACGGCGCTCTCGTGCAAGTCACTCGAGGGGATGCTCACGGCGGCGGGTGGTGGTGCAGCTGCGGCGGCCACGCTCTCCGCCAACGGCAGCGCGCCGGCGCCGGCTGCGCTCCCGCAATCGGGCTCCTTCTCCGTCGACCTCAAGCTGGCGCTCGAGCGCTTGCGCCAACCCTCGTGCCGCGCGCTTTCTGAGGCCGGCAGCGCCGCCGACGAACCGGGCGGCGACTCGAGCGCCGTGCTCAGCTCCGAAGCAAGCGATGGCTCCGCCACGCCCATGCTCGATATGTGGACCATCCCGCGGCTCGGCGACATGTACGTCGACTCGCCGCCATCGACACCCTCCATCTTCCGCGCGTGCCGCGGCGAGACGGGGCTCTACTCGCCTGGCCGCTCAGCCGGCTCCCTCACACCCGGCTCGTCGGCAGCGCCCTCGCCCAAGAGTGGTGGCGCACGAGGGATTCCCGGCTTGGCGGCGGGCCCCCACCCGCTAGCCGGCGGCGTCCGTGCCGTTACGCCGCCCGGCCCTACACAAAGCGGGTGCTCCGTCGCGCTCCGCTCCGGCGCGCCCACCCACGCGTGGGTCACGCACGTCGCCAGGGAAGAGGGTGATGGCCCGGCCGCTGCGCCACCTCCGCCGCCCGGCCTGCCCTCCGGTGCGCATACCTCGCCCGGGCGCACGCACCCTTCTGACGCGCCCGACTGGTCAGTGCCGCCTATCGCGAGCCTTGAAGTAGCACAGCTCTGCACAGTCTTCCTCGGCAATCGAGCGCGCACCGTCTGGATTGTCAGCGTGTGCACACTTCACTTGTGCGCCATGTGGCTGTGTGTGGCTGTGTGGCTGGCCACCATGCATGGTGTGCTTGCAGGCGATGCGGATGCCGGCGAGCTAGAGGGCGACGCCTCCCGCGAAGGACGCTCGCCGCTGCTCCTGCTGCTCTGCGCGGCCGTGCTCGTGCCTGCCTCGACGATCGGAGGCTCAGGCCGCCTGCAACCGCCCCTCGCCGCCGCCGCCGCCGCAACTGCCGTGCTGATGATCGGCCTCCTCGCGTGGTCACTCGCCGTTGGCGAGCGCGCGAATGGCGCCGTCGCTGCAGCCGTGCTACGCGTGTTTGATGGCCCGCCCCCATCCCATGGTTCGCCCGGTCGCGCACGCCTCGCGCGCTCGTCCGCCGCTCTTGTCTTCCCGCATGCCATCCAGCAATCCATCCCCGCGCTCCGCCGTGCAACCGCCGGCTGCGCTACTAGTGCATGCCGCACCATCCAGCTTGCGCTTGGCCTGAGCGCCGCGCTGAGCATGCTTCTTGGTGGCCTCGCCGTCGCTCGCTTCGGTGAGGCCACACTCCCGTTGGTCACGATGCACTTCCATCATCTACACGCCGCGCCGCCAGAGGCACCCACGCCCATCTGGGCGAGGGTGGTCGGCGCATGGATTGTCTTGTTCCCCATACTCGTGGCGACAGCTGCGTTCCCCCTCTTCAATGGCGTGCTCGCCGCCAACCTCGCCGCGGTACTCCCCGGCCACTTCGGCTCGCGTCGCCTCGCTGCGCCCCTGTGCGCGCTGCCACCACTTGTGGGTGCTGCACTACTCGATGACGTGCCCACACTTCTCGCGCTCTGCGGGCTGCCCAGTTTCGTCATCGTCTTCCTCATCCCCGCCGCGCTGCAGCACGCCTCACTCCGCGCCTCGGTGCTCAAGTGGGGTGAGGCGGGCCGGCGCACACCCCACTCTACCCTGCTTTCTGGCCACGTGCCCGTCCTCGGCCTGCTCGGCATTGTAGGAGTGGCCTTCGCCGCCGTGATCTTGGGGCTGCTTGCGGGCCTCACCGCCCCGCGTGCGCTGGGTTGATCTCGCCTGCGTGCTGTGCCGTGTCGCCTCGAAGCCACCCATGCGCGCCGACCGCCACACGCCCATTGCGCCCTATCTTCACCGCCACTCGTGCCGAGCCACCTAAGCGGTGCGTGCGAGTTCGCCAGCTTGCGTCGCGTGCACGCTTGTCCCTACCCTCTCCCGCCCCACTCCATGCTCTGAGGCCTGCCGACTACGATTTGCACCTGACGGCACGTTGCACCCCCAGCGACGGATGCCGCCGCTGCGCAAAGCGCCTGTATCAGGATGAAGTCAACTATTGCGACAGGACCTAGCACTCAGCCTAATCGCGCCCGCCCGCCCATTCTTCCCGTGATGCCGAATCGATGTGCGAGCAGGCGGCTCGTATATTCCTCTTCTGTCGCTACAGTTGCCGCCCGTAGGCGGCTACATAGCGCTCTTCAACGCGCCCAACAACCACAACATCACGCGTGCTCCGCGCCACCATCGTCGTGCTACATTACCGCTCTGCCAAATCGTGTGTTGCGGGGAGAGTGTTTGCCTTAGACATCGAACCTGTGACGCGACTTATGAGGGAAAGCGAATCATAGTCAAGGCCACGACTTGTAACGACTTGACACAACATGACAAAATATCTGCAGATTCGACGAGGTGGTTCCCCACGATGGTGGACGCGTTGGCAATGCCGCAGACTAATGTGGTATTTCAAAGTGGCGCCATAGAAAATCAAAGTGGCGCAACGGCAGATCAAAGTGGCGTTAGATTTGCGTCGGGTTGTGTTAGATTGCGCGAGGTGGGAAGGGGCGGTGGGTCTGGTACCATGAATCCCGGGTGGGCGGCGTATACCTCGGGCGGCGGGTCGGCGCAGGGGGGTCGGGTACCACTATCAACGAGGTAGAGGTAGCATTTTTGCCCTACCAACTTGATCAAACAACATAGTCTTGAAGGCTCCGGAGCCCCCCCTGCCCTTGCTCACATCCTTGACAAGCACTGAACGAACTTGAACTTGCAAAGCTCGCAACAAAATCCTGCGCTTGTCCCATGTGGATGCAAGGCGTGCATTCTCAAGCTCCAAGCCGAGGGGAGATGGTGCCAAATGGAGGCAAACGACCGGCTGCAGTAGCTTGCTTGCCTGTGAGGGCGTGAGCGGGCGCCAGGGCGTACGATGCCAGGCGTGCCTACATGGGAGGGTCTTGGCCAGCGGTGTGTGCTGAGCTTGCATATGAGGTATGTCAAGAAGGTAGGTGGTTCCCCCCCCACAACAAGGGATGAACGAAGAGAGGGGGGCCTCGTGCCTCATGACCATGATCGAACCAGTGGTAGAGGTTATAATTATAAGTTCTCAGTTGGCGTTATATAACTTAACGGAGTGAGCGACCGGGCTTTCTTTGGAATGCAGGCGCAGGCGCTTAGAGGTAAGCATGAGCACGGTTAAAGTAGGACGATAAGGCTACTAAAGCTGAATAGAGGCACACAGCACATCCAACATGTGCCTCGTTAGGCCTTCATTCACACAAACGACACAGCATGACGAAGGACAGACAACGGATGGCTGGACGGACCGACGTCGTCTCGTGAGTGCACAAACGCACGAGTTCGTTGCATGGCAAAATTAGACTTCTACTTCCACTAGCATACAAATATATAGACTCTTACCATAGATGAAAGAAATGAGAGAGCAGATCGAAGAGCGGCGGCTCTCTGGGCCAACCGTCGCAGATGATTCAGCTTGAGCTAGAAGATATGAGCTTTATGGCCTTCTGGATCCACGCGAGCGGCAACAACACGTTGTGCAGAAAGGGGTGGTGGGCGGTAGGGAAGGGGGTGGCGGAGTTGAGGGGAGGGCGCTCTCAGGCGAGTGGCGCCACGTCCTCGCCGTCGACTGCGTTGCCGATCAGCGCCTCGGCGTCCGCACGGCGAGCACGGAAGATCTCCGTGTCGATGGTCGCGTCGACAACGAACCGGTAGATCTGGACGGTGCGAGACTGGCCGTAGCGGCGCACGCGGCCGACGGCCTGCGTGTCGCACGAGTCGAACTCCTGCTGCGAACCGACGAGCAGCGGGTGGAGGAAGATGCAATGCGACGCGGCGGTTAGGTTGGCGCCGGCGGCCGACTCGTCGCGCAGATTGAGGAGGAGCACACGAGGCTGGCCCTTGGCGAGCTCCGTCTGTTGGAAGGCCTCGATTGTGGCTGAGCGCTGGTTGGGCGTGCCCTTGAGGAGCGCCACCTTGATGCCGGCAGCTTGCAGAGCCTCTTGCACCTTGACGAGCAAGTCGGGGAACTGCACGAAAACGAGCACGCGCTCATCCTTGGGCACACGCGCAATGAGCTTGGCCACTGCCGACAGCTTGGCGCCGAATGCGCCGCCTGAGCGCGAGGCCGCCTCGCGGCCGAGGTCGGACACCCGCACCACGCAGCCAGCACGGGCCACCGCCTTGCAGCCCTCGTGCGGGCACTCCTGCCGGTCGGCCGCCTCAAGCATCGCTGTGAGCGGCCCGGCGTGGCCGCAGCAAGAGAGCAGGCCGAGCGACTCGGCAGGTTGGCCAGCGGCGAGGCCAGGGAGCTCATGCCCGTGCTGGACGGTGCGCACAGCTTCGAAAAACCGGAGGGAGCGAACGCGCCCGGTCAGCTCCTTCTGCAGCCGCCGGAGCAAGTGTACTTGGTCCCGCACCCACGCCATCTTGTCCTTGAAGGTCTTCTCCTCTGATGGCAACGATACCTTGGTCTTAGGCCTTTTCAGCCCCGCCGCCACGAGCCGCGCCATGCGCTCGGTGGCCTCGATGTCACCACAGTCAGCAATTTCCTTGGTCTGCCAGTCGTGGAAGTGGTTGCGCGGCATGGCCCGGAGCTCGATCTGCTTTTGGTCGAGCTTGGCCTTCGGGTGTTTCTCCTCGAAGAGTGCGATGGCGTCGCGCGCGTAAGCCGTCTGGCGCTCGATCTCTTCTTCGCACAGCGTGCGCTGCTTGGTGCGCGTGGCGACGATGGCGTCGCATGCGGCAGCCGCCGACTGAGCGCGGCCTGCCATGTCGAAGTGAGCGCAGCGCTTGAGTAGCGCCTCCTCGGGGGAGGAGGAGCCGCCGAGCACCTGTGCCAGCCGCGCCTCGCGGTCATTCTCCGACTTACACTTGGACTTGATGGTCTTGTGCGAGTTTTTCATGTCAAGCGCCTCGAGGTGGTTCTTGAGCTCGACGTACAGCGCGCGCTCTGAGGGCGGGAGCGAGACGAGTGCTGCCTGCTCGCGCCACGGAATCTCGTCAATCTCGGCGACGTTCTGCCGCACAAAGCGGTCCAGAAAACTCTGTGCAATAGCGTGGCGCGTCGCGTGCCAGGCGGGTGTGTGCACTTCCTTGAAGTACTGGAAGCGCTCGAGCGCGGACTGCTCCTTGCGGTCAGCCTTGGAGAGCTCAGACGCGTCGGCGGAGCCGAGCCGCAGGCCGAGCCATTGGGCCGTCTCGGCCACGGCCGCAAAACCCGACACGTCCGGTGTGCCTGAGAGCACCCAGCGGGAGGCCGCCTTGACGCCGTGCACGATGGCGACGTGGTCGCGTTCCTTGTTGTAGGTGAACTCGTCGATGACAAGGCGATTCCAATAGAACATCTCAAGCGGTGCTGCCGTCATGTGGCGCCAATCCTTGGAGCAACGCGTGCCGAACAGGCCCCAAGGGTCCCGCTCCTCCACCTTGGAGCCCTTGACGCCCGCTGTCCGGCCTGAGCCACGCTTACGCTTAGGCTTGGACGCCTCCTCCTCGGACTCGTCGTCCTCAAGGTCGGAGGATGAACCCTCCTCCCCATCGGAGGCTTCGAACTCGTCGTCCGATTCGGATGGCGCAACCACACGCTTGCGGCCGCTGCTCACTCGTGTGGCAGAAGCACGCTTGGGTGCCTTGGCTGATGGCTCGCCGTCCGTCTCGTCGTCGGATATGACCATCGGCTCGGCTTTGGGCCTCTTCTTGGCCGCAGTAGCCTGCTTCTTCTCGGCCGCGTACGTCGCCTTCTTGCCCTTTGGCGCCGCCGCCATCTCCATAGAGTCGAGAACACGCCCGGCGCTCACGCGGTTCGCAGTGTTGCCCAGGGAGCGGCCGACGTGGCTCGCGCTGCCGCGCCGAGCGGCAGCCCGACGCTCGCGGCCCTCCTGGATACGCTCGCGCACAGCCGCGGTGTCGCCACTCTTGATGAGCTGCACAGTGTCGCGCAGCCCGCTCATCGCCTCGTCGTACGCCTGCGTGAAGTGGCGGATGGACGACTTGGATGGCAGCCGGTCGCTAGCCGCCAGGCCTGCGAGCCGCTCGAAGTAGAGGTCATTGCGAAGCACGGTGATGGCACACACGACCACATCGGCCGTCTGCAGGTCCTTGATCGAGTACTTATTGATGTCGGACATCGTGGCAATGACGAGCGTCTTGAGCGCACCGCCGGTGAAGCGGGTTACCTCCGATGGCCACTGCTTGAGCAGGTGCGAGGGCGCGAGGACGAGCGTCGCCTTGAGCGAGTGGTACCCCTCGGGACGCAGCGGGGGTGGCGGCGGCAGCGGCACACGTGGCATCGAGTCAATGAGGGCGACCGTGATGACGGTCTTGCCGTAGCCCACCTCGTCGGCCAACACGCCGCCGCGGACGTGGCGCGGCACGCGCGAGCGCGCCTCGAGTCGCCAGCCGAGCGCCGGAAGCGTTGCTTCGGCTACCTCTTGCTCAACGAACGGCGGCGCATCCTCCGCCTCCTGCCGCAGCATCCATGAGAGGGAACGCTGCTGCTCAGGTCGGAGCGGTAGCACGCGGCCCAACCGGCCCTTGAAAGTGCAAAAGTGCGGCGGTTGCTCTGCAGCCGGGTCCGTCTTGTTGGAGCTGAGGCGGAGCGGCGGCCGCGCCTCGCGCGCGTCCGAGTGCGGCACCACGCGCCAGTCGAGCGTCGCCGCGCTGGCGTCCCCGCCCGTCGGCATCAACGCCAGCGCGCGCATGGCGAGAGCCATTGGGTTGACGCTCACTTCGATCGAGCCCACCATCGAGCCGCTCTTCCTCTTATCGGCGCGCAGCGACACGCCAAACGGAGCGGGGCGGCGCTTGAGCGCCTGTTCGTACGCGCCAGCCTGAACTGGGTCCTCGAGGGCGGTGACCTGTCCGCGCGCGTTGGCCACCCACCGAAGGCGGGGCATGGAGGGCGCGCTCGCCTCGCAAGGCGAGATGCCGCTACCCCACCGCTCGAGCGCCACGACCGCGTCGAGGCCGGCCCACTCGCGCACCATGTCGGGCAGCGTCAGCCTCTCTGTGATCCACGCGATCGACTCGAAGCGCTTCTTCGACTTGCACACGGGTACGCGGCCCCACTCGCCGAGCGGCCAGCCGGCGGCCGCCCCTGCGCCGCTGAGGGGCACATTGCAGCGCAGCAGCGGCACCGCTGGTGGCGCCTCCGTTGCGTCGGTATGCAGGCGGATGTGCGGCGGCTCGGAGGGTGACGCCACCGTTGCGCCGGGGAACGAGGTCGAGCATAGCGCCAGCGAGTCGACAGCCACCCACGAGCCGCGCACGAGGCACGAGACGTGTTCAACTCGCTTGCTTGGTGGCGGTTTGGGCGTCTTGCCGACGCCGCGCTTGGACCAGGGCCGCCACACCGGGTCGAGCGTGCCCAGCGTTTGGCGCACGGTGCCGTAGCCGACACGGCCGGCGCTGCGCGCGAAGACAACATGGTCGCCCTCGGCCGGACCAGTGCGCTCCGGGTCGAGGAAGAGGTAGAGCGTTGGCCCACCAGAGCTCACACGCTTGTGGAGGCAATTCATTGCGCCGCCGCAGCGCTCAAGTAGTTCGTATTCGCCGCGCACGTCAACATCAAAGAGCTTGGCGTCCGCATCGCTGGCGTGCACCTTCCACCGGCCGAAGCGGGTCGATTCCTTCCACTCTGCCTCCAGGCCGATAGACGCCTGCCACGACTCGATCGCATCGCCGATCGATGAAATTGTGAGCAATACCTCGCGCACGGAGGGCAGACAGATCTCCCATCGGCCCTCGAGAAGGCTGGCGGCGTTCGGCGCGACGCGCATTCGCGCGACAGGCTGCTGTAGCAACTCGCGTAGCACGCCGCGCGACGTCGGCGCCTTGGCATACGCGAGCCACTCGGCGCCGTCAGAGCGGAGTACAAGCAGCAGCCGGCCAACGTCCGAGCCGTATTCGACGGTCCACTCTTCGCCGCGCGTGGCTGTCTTGAAGGTGAGGCGTGCCTTCTCCATCTCGACCACTGCGGCCAGCCACGACGACCAGAGCGAGTCGTCGCCCGAGGCGGCGCTCGATTTTTTACGCGCGGGCGTGGCGGGCGGCGCCACCTCCGCCTGTTGTTCGGCGAGTCGCTTGGGCTCAAGCGGCGGCCGCTCAGCAGCGGCCGGTTTGCCAACGAAGCGGTCCAAGGGGCCCGGCTTGGCCGGGCGCTCGCAGGGCGTGTCGTCTTCATCATCCTCGTGGCGCACCGCTTGGACGGGCGAGAGCAGCTTCTCAGCCACGTCACCAGGCAGTAGCGCTCCAGCCGGACGCATGTCGCGCGCGGCCACGAGGCCGTCGAGCGAGACGCACATCGGGATGGCGGCCGCCAGCTTGCCCTCAAAGTCGTGCGGTGCAAGCCGGGCGTCTCTGACCGGCTTCATATCCACGTGCTCGGGCCACGCGAGGCAGCACGCGCGTGACGCCGTCGCGCCGCACTTGGAGCAACGGACGATGTCGGGCGCGACGCCCGTGCGCCCCTCCGAAGGGCACATGCGCGCCGAGCCTGCGGCGAGTGTGAGCAATTCGGCCAGTGGGACGCTGAGCGGCTTGGCCTCCAACTCGAGCGGCGACGTGCTGAGCGGCATCTCGTCGGCGGCGTCCTGAGCCACGGCAGCAGTCTCGCCCTCGCCGATGCCTGTTGAGGTGAGCAGGCCGCCTTCTCCCGCAGCGTCGGGCGCGGGCGCCTCGAACGCGATGAGGCTGTCGCGCGCGAGGAGCAATGCGGAGAGGATGCAAGTGCCCACGATGGTGGAGGACATCGCGTTGCCTGCCAGATCGGCCATCTGGTCGTTGTTCTCGCGCGTGAGCAGCAGGTCATCGATTGGAATGCCCTGGAGCGCGAGCACCTCGGGGCCGACGATGGGTCCGCCACGGTTCGTCAGGTAGGGCACCATGTTCGGCGTGAGGCACGGGCAGAGGCCGGGTCGGACGGCGCCCGTCGATCGGTCGACGTTTTGAGAAAGGTTCCACACGAGAGTTTTGTAATTGGCGTCCTCGCCCTTCGCGGCAAGGCGGAGGAAATTGATGTCCATCAAGTCGAGGACACGCTCGACCTGCGTCTTGTACCAGTCGTGCCACGCGAAGTCCGGGCCGGCGCAGTGGCCCTGTGACTCCCACATTGTGAGTGGCCGCTTGGTGCCCAGCTCTTCTTCGGCGCGTGCGCGTTGGTGGCGCGTCTCGCAGCGGCCCCAGTCGACAACACCGCGCTGCTTGGTGACGTCAGCACAGGAGAGGTCCTCGCGCGCCGAGTGCACCCGCGGGTCGTCACTCGGCAGCAGGAAGGCTTCAAGAGAGGAGGACGAGGGGCGCGAGAGCTCATTGATTGATGCGTTCCAGCGCGCGAGGTGCTCGGTATGGAGTGCCTTGCCGGCGGCCTTGCCGGTGGCGGCCTCGCCACCGAGCGCAGCTGCGCGGCGGTTGGGCGCGCGCATGTCGAGCGCGAGGAGGTACACGCGCGTGCGCGTATGCGGGATGTAGTGGTTCTTGGTGTCGACGCGCGTGAAGACGGCCGAATAGCCCTCCTTTTCGTAGTAGCGCACCATCTGCTCCCACGGCGCGCCGCACACGTTCTCTTGCACGACGATTGGCGGCCGGTGGCGGCGGACCCAGGCCAACATGCCCCAGAAGGTCTGACCAGACTCGCCCTTTTCCTCTATGGACTTCTGCTTGTTGTTCATGTTGGAGTAGTCGACGCATGACGTGCCGGCGATCAGGATGTCGACGTTGCCAGGAACGATGTGCGCCGCGCCGTACGCGGTCGTCGCCTCCTCGTTGCCCAGCTCGCGAATGTCGCGGAAGAGGAGGGGCGGCGCGAAGTTACGCTCGATGTATGCCTGCTTGAAAGGCTCGATCTCGCACGAGAAGACGTGCTCGACACCGATGGAGACGCCCGTCTGCTTGCGCAGCGCCTTGCAGATCATGTCCAGCGCGAGTAGCGGCGACTCGGTACCGGAGCACATGGTCGCTACGCGCAGCGGCCGGCCAGCGAGGTCGCGCGCGAGGCCAGCGAGAGAGCATCCCTCGAGCGCCGCGCCCTTGATTGAGGCTTGAGCCTCGGTCCGCTCCACCATGTCATCGAACATCGCTTGCGGCTGCGTGAGCACCGGCAGCGCATCGACCTCTTCGATGGTCCACTTCTTCTTGTGCTTCTGCTCCCACACCGAACTCGGTGCGGCGGCGCGCGCACGTGCCACCGGCTTGGGCTTGGCGGCGGCGCGCCGCGCTGCCTTGGCCTCGAAGACGTCCTCCTCCTCGTCGTGGTCCTCTACGTTCGCGCCGGCCTTGGCTTTGGACGCCCGCTGGGACGCACCGGCCGCCTTGGGCGGGTGGCCGCGGCGCTTGGGCGGCGGCTTGGCGTCTTCCTCGGATTCAGCGGACTCGGCCTCAATCGACGACTCGCCCTTCTCTTCCTCTGAGCGGTCCTCGGGCTCGGTCACTGAGGCGTCGGAATCCTCGCTTGCAACGCGCTTCGCGGTCTTGGGCGCCCGCGGTGAGCGCTTCGGCTTGGCCCCTGGCTCGGAGTCGGAGCACGAGAGGTCCATATCGTCCAGCTTGGACTCGGCCGCTGAGTAGTCGACCTTCTTGCGTTGGCGCATGCTGCGGCCAGCCACCAGCTTCGGGCGTGCCACCTCCTGTGCGAGGGGCGGGCGGGCGATGAGCTAGCGAGCAGGCAAGGCGGTGGCCACGCCAACGAGCGAGCGATCAGCGGTGAAGGCCCCTGCACCTCCTCATCATCCGAGACGGGCTTGTCGGGTCGGCGGCGCTTGCTCGCGCTTCCGAGCGTCTTGCCGGCGCTGGCCACCTGTGCGGGCGAAACGGGCCGTGCATCGATGCGGCGGGCTCAACAGGCTTGGCACACGACTGTGGAGGCCAACCCACTCACCTGCGCTTTGCCGACCACCGCTTCGGGGCTCTTTGCCGTCTGCTGCAGCATCTTCTCGATCTGCGCGAGAGTGTAATCTCCTTCCTCGCTGCGAGCGCACAGTGAGAGAGAAGGAGGGGAGGGGCCTCAGCACGGGTGCAGGCGGGCGCGAAGTTGCATGGCATGATCCCCTCATCCCGTAGATGCCCCTCTCTCCCCCCTCCCCCCTTCCTCTCCCGCTCGCCCATTTCCCTCGTTCTTATTGGCAGCATACCCATCTTCCCACTCGACAGTCAGGCTGTCTCCGCTCGCAGAGACGACCTTGCCCGAGAAGACGCCGTAGCCGACGAACTTGTGGCTGACGGCACTGCCAACGAGCGAGGAGGCCATCTCCAGAGAGACCGAGAGGGCGGGACGGGGCGGGGCGGGGTGTTGGAGAGAGGGTGGAGGTGGGGGAGTGGGGTGGGGGTGGGGGGGAAGGGGAGGGGAGGCAAGGGAGGGAGAGGGTGGGAGAGGGAGAGGGAGGAGGAGGGAGAGGGGACGGAAGCACAGGAGCCCACTGGTCTCGCGAGGCTTTCCCGCCAAAACCGCGCGGGCGATCCCCCCCCTCTCTCTCCCCCCTCTCCTCTCTTCTAAGATTCTCTCTGCCTCTTCTCTTATCTCTCTCTCTCTCTCCTTCTCTCTCTCTCTCTCTCTCTCTCTCTCTCTCTCTCTCTCCACTCTCTCTCTCTCTCTTTCCCTCTCTCTCTCTCTCTTCTCTCTCTTCTCTCTATCTCCTCTCTCTCTCTCTCTCTCCCTCCCTCCCTCCCTCCCTCTCTTCTCTCGCCTCCATCTATCTATAATTCTAGTACTACACCTATCTCTCTCCCTCTCTCTCTCTCTCTCTCCACTCTCTCTCTCTCTCTCTCTCTCTCTCTCTCTCTCTCTCTCTCTCTCTCTCTCTCTCTCTCTCTCTCTCTCTTCTCTCTCTCTTCTCTCTATCTCCTCTCTCTCTCTCTCTCCCTCCCTCCCTCCCTCCCTCTCTTCTCTCGCCTCCATCTATCTATAATTCTAGTACTACACCTATCTCTCTCCCTCCCCTTCTCTCTCGCATCTTCCTCCTCTCTCTCTCTCTCTCTTCCTCCGCCGACTACATGATGTACTGACTCTCTAGACTCTAGAGTACTCGTTCTAAAGTATCTCTGAAAGCGCCGGGGGAAGCACCCGCCAAGGTGCTTCGAGGCCCCCTCTTTTGGCCCATGAGCACGCCGGCCGCTGGGGGTCTGGAGGGCAGTGAGAGGGGCGTGGAGGGGGGCATGGACCAATGGGACGAGGGTCCACCCTCAGACGACGAGGTCCCGCCCGAAAATCCCGAGCCATACCTGTTTGCGGGCGACGAGGACGAGGACGAGGGCGTCGAGGACGCCGTCGAGGTGGAGGTGGAGGTGGGGCGATCGAGCGCGCGCCATGGCGAAGGCGTAGGCGGCTGGGGACGTCTTGTCAATGAGATGCTCGCCGCTAGCAGCTCAGAACCTTCCGCGGCAGCAACGCCTAGCGAGCCTCCCCCCGCCGCCTCTGTCGCGGTTGTTGCCGCTGCCGCGGACAAGACGCACCAAATGGCTTGTCCACCCGGTCTCGAGACGCTCACCATCGAAAAAAAAACTTCTTAATAATCACACCGCGCGCGCGACTCTATGACGCTCACCATCGAAAGGGTGGGGAGCCTGAAGGTGGCTGAGATGAAGATGCATCTCATGCGGCGCGGCCTCTCAACTTCAGGCGATAAGACCACGCTCGCCGAGCGTCTTCGCAGTGGCATTGCCAAAAAAAAGTGCTCCACTACTGCGGGCGCTGCCGTCAAAGAGCTGTGCTCGGCCCCCCGAGACTCCTTGGCATTGGGAAGCTTTGAGTAGTGCGACGAGGCCTATCTCGCGCACCCCTTTCCAAGGCGAATCCAATTGGGCACCCGTGGCCCAGGTTGGTCTCGATGCGTCATCGCATCCTTTTTCTCGGTTCAACAAGATGATGCACGTCAGCATGCGTGAGAAGATGGTCGCCACCACCAACAAGTACCAAGGCTATCTCATTGCCTTGGGCAAAGAGAAGGTCATCCGGGCGGCGCGATTCACACTCACTGACGTAAGTTGGTACTTTGCCGTGCTCATCTTGAACGGACTGAATCCGGTGCCTTCTATGGAGATGCTACACTCAACAGGTTGGGCGCTGAAAGGCACACGCGCTGGCGATCTCCTTACACGGCAACGATTTCGAGAACTCACGGCGCTTTTTCACATTTCGGACCCGATGGCAGAAGTGAAGAAGGGTGTTTCACCCAAATGGGATGTGCTCTCAAAGGTGCGGCCATTGCTCGATCATTTTCTCGAAAATTCAATGAAGTGTGTGATTCCGGGCGAGAAGGCTTCAATTGTGACGAGATAACGTGGGGCTTCCAAGGGCGGATGTCTGACTTGAAGCAACGCTCAGGCAAGTATAAGCGCGCGGGCGACGGCATTCAGGCGGACTCTCTCGTTCTTGATGGTGGCTACATGTATTACTGCGTCTTCCGCGGCGATAACACGGCTCCGACCTTTGTCAAACAGTGGTCGCCGTTGCACAATCGTTGCTTGCTGCTGCTCTCCAAGCTCAAGTTGGACGGCTCCAAGATTTATCGGGACAACTTGTACCCATCGTTGGAGGTGTGCTCAGTATTGGCAATAGGAGGGTCGTACACAACTACGATGCCGGGCGGCCCGGAGTATGGTAAAGAGATCTCCATCAAAGTGCCCAGGGTCTGAGGGGACTCAGCCCTCAAAGGTAGGAGGAGCGGTGGAGAGAACGACAGAGAGAGAACAGACATACATGAGTGAGTGGGTGTCATTGATGGGGAAGGATGAGGGGCAGTGGAAAGCGGAGGCTTGGCGAGGCGGAGGCGAGGCGAGAGGCAAGCAAGGGAATGGCGGAGGAAGGCAGGCTGACCGCGCTCGTCGCCGCAGAGGTGAGCCATGCTCACCCCATGGCCCCATGGGTCAGAGCGGGGTCGGGCAACGGGTGGTGTGCAATGGGGCTGGTACGCAATGTGCATGTGTGGGCTTGTGCACGACGCGATGGGCGGCGAGGCGTGGCGAGGGCATGCTAGGAAGTGAGGGTTGTCTTTAAACTGTCGAATCAAGCGGATGCTTGTTCGTGTCAAGTCTCATTCGGGGCACAATCTTGAGAGAGAGAGAGGGAGGGCGCTGCCAACGTCTCCTTCAGGTTGAGCACGTCGTACCCACATGCATTCGCCGGCGCATCGTTGCACACCTCCGCGGCCGGCGCGCCCTCCTCCACCACCGCCTCTTCTTCTCTGCCCGGTCGTGGAGGCAGTGGAATGACGCCGCGCCGAGTGCGGTCCAAGGTCTCCTCGCCCACGTGCTGCTCCCAGTACTGCATGCGTCGCCTATCCACGCCGAACTCCTCTGCCCACTGCGCCTTCGTCTTCAACTTGGAGTGATCGGCGCGCGGGTGGTGCCACCAGCAGAGGGCGTTCATCGCCCTCTGCCTGGTATCCTGCGACGGCTGCGCGAGCCCACCACTGGAATATGATACTGGGGCCTTCGCCCGTCGACTGGGACGCCAGTTTCGCGCCTCCCCTGACTCCTCCTCGCCTCGAAGGACGTTTTCGTCGCCTCTGCGGGCCGACGCCGATGCCGGGTCTGGCGACTCGTCGGGCGCGCCCTGCCGGTACATGGCGGTCGAGAGGTGCGCAAGGGATGCCCCTGGCCGGTGGCTGCTCGCCCGGCGCTGTGTGCAGCCCTCCTAAGGAGCCAGGGGTCCGAAGGACACCTGAAGCAGGAGATGGGCACGCGCCAGGAGTTGGCTACCCCCGGAGTATATAAGGTGGAAATGGACAGTAAGGTGCCCTCGCGGGCGGGGGCCCCGCGGCCGGGGGGCCGCTCCGGACGCGCGGTCCGGAGCGGGGCGGGGGCGGTCCGGAGTGGTGTGATTTTTGAGTTTTGTGAGGTGGTCACGTGCGCCGTCGTCCTGTAGCGCGTTCCCCTCTCTCTCCCTCTCCCTCTCTCTCTCTCTCTCTCGATTGTGCCCCCAAATGAGACGTGACACGATCAAGC
This sequence comes from Isochrysis galbana, assembly GCA_018136815.1. Lineage (NCBI taxonomy): Eukaryota > Haptophyta > Isochrysidales > Isochrysidaceae > Isochrysis > Isochrysis galbana. The sequence goes on from CM030932.1 coordinate 2,271,535, forward strand.
TACCGCTTGATTCGACAGAGTTGGACGAGAACTCCCCGCGCGCGCGCGGGGGGGGGGGGGGGGGGGCGCGTAGCCTTCCCATCTTCCCAAAGTTTGCTTCCCGTGGGACACCGAGGTTCAGTTCTCAGGCACTTCCCGCGCGCGGGGGGGGGGGGGGGGGAGCCTCCCATTAGTGAGAGTTGGACGAGTACTCGCCGCGCGCGCGGGGGGGGGCGTGGCCTCCCATCTTGCCAAAGTTTGCTTCCCGAACTCCGCGCGCGGGGGGGCGGGGGGGGAGGGGGGCGGGGCGCGGGGGGGTGAGAGTTCGACGAGAACTCCCCGCGCGCGGGGGGAGGGGGGGGTGCTGTGAAGTAGCGAGAGTTGGACGATCTCCCCGCGCGGGGGGAGGCCATTAGGGAGAGTTGGACGATCTCCCCGCGCGGGGGCGGGGGCCATGGGACGCGCCGTATTGAGAGAAATGGAGCTAAGTCTCCTCGGAGATCCAGATCTCGGAAGTCTCTCGCACTCGGCAGAAGAAGCCGACGAGCCGCGCCCGTCTCTCTCTCTCTCTCTCTCTCTCATCTCTCTCTCATCTCTCTCTCTCTCTCTCTCTCTCTCTCTCTCTCTCTCTCTCTCTCTCTCTCTCTCTCTCTCATCTCTCTCTCTCTCTCTCTCTCTCTCTCTCTCTCTCTCTCTCTCTCTCTCTCTCTCTCTCTCATCTCTCTCTCTCTCTCTCTCTCTCTCTCTCTCTCTCTCTCTCTCTCTCTCTCTTTCTCTCTCTCTCTCTCTCTCTCTCTCTCCCCCCCCCCCCCCCTCCCCCCAAAACTTCTTCTTCTTCTTTGCGCCCGTCGGCGGAGAAGACCCTCTGTTCGGACGACTTTAAACAGAGTTTTGGAGCCGCAGAATGTCACGTGGGCGGCTCACACAACGGACGCAATCTCATCGGGTCTCTCTTCTGTTTCTTTAAGTATTCGCATCTCCGAACTCATAGCAAACGTCGGTGAGCCGGAGTCCGCCTCTCGCCTTGGGAGAGGAGGAGGAGACCTCGCGAGGGGAATCTTCAGTCTGCACTGCCGGTCGAGGTGCCCCTCTGCTGCTCCCTCGCCGCCCGAGCCTCCCCCCCCACGCCCCCACGCCCCCACGCCCCCCCCCACTCCACCCCACCCCCCACCCCCCGCGCGCGCTCCTCCCTCTGCGCCACCCGCTCACACAGCATGACCGAGCCCGAGCGCGAGGCGGCGAGTGCACTCGATCCAGAAAGGCTGCTGCGGACGCGCGTGTTCGTTCGAAGCAGGCAGTGCAACCAAGCCGCGCGCGGCCAGGGGAACAATGCCTCCTCGCCCCTCGCACCCTTCACTGTGACGCACGGCTCTTCCGTCGGAAAATGCTATGACGCCTGGTCAAGTGAGCGCCGGTTTGGAGGCCTGTCGACTGAGCAGATAGAAAGCACGACCATTGCACCGCCCTCTGAGCGCCACTCGGGCTCTCTTCCTGACTCCAAGCGACACATTGGCAGCGCAGCGCGAGAGACGCCATCAGCGAAAGAGAAGCACAGATCGCACGGGCTAAAGTACGCGAGCGGCGACCATCGAAGCACTCGTCCCATTCACTTTCTCATGGAGCGCGCCGATCTGGCCGAACCCACCACAGGGGCAACGGCCTCCAAAGCCTCGCCCATCGTTGGGCCTGGCATCAGCAGTTTTGTCCGTAGCACTTCTTCTTCCGGTCCAGGTTCTCCAATGCAGAGATCAGTGACACAACTGATCGAGGACCATGAGTGGGACTCGAGGTCGTACATGTCGGCCGCTTCGCGGGTTCACAGCCCTGACGAGAAGGGCTACCGAATTGAGATGGCGATTGCGGCATGGACTAAAGCATTCGATCTTGCCAAATCTGTGGAGGATGCGAACGTTCCTCGTCTAGTGTCGCTCTTGCTGGGTAGAGGGGCTGCTTACTTGCAGCTTGCAGCCTTATCGTTCGGCACTCCGCGCTCGAAGGCGAATTTCGAGTTTGCATGCATGGATTCCAGCGCAGTGATTGAGCTCGACGCGTCGAATCCTCAGGCGCGGTTGCTCCGTGCACGCGCATCTATCGCGCTCGCCTGCTCCGATTTCACCAAGGACACTGCCGTGCGTGACTTGCGACTCAGGGACGCCACCCGTGATCTGAACGCCGTGAGGGCGCAAGGCACAGCTGCAGAAAATCTGATGGTACATACCGCGATCACGTGGGAGAATGCAGCACGCACGATAGCCGAGCGCTTCACCGCTGCACTGAGGCTGCCATTTCCATGCATCACTACTGATGTCACCTTGTTGGCAATTCGTCTCGAATGCGATGCATCTCCGCATGCAGTCGCGGATGGCAGGACTGAAAGCGAGCGCGAGCGTGGTATGCGTTCAGGCGCGCCCGCGAAGCAAGGGTTTGTGTGGCACTCTTGTGACTATGCGCGAGTCTTACTCTGGTTGTGCGGCCTCGGAGGAATCCTGATGAGCCTGATTGTGCACATGTTGGCCGTTGACGAGCTCGTACGCTTCTAAACCTGAGCGCTATAACCAGCCAGCCGCAAAAGCATGGTCGCAATTTTTGAGATTAACATCACACAATCATTCTCACGACTCACACACACACGCACGCGGTCTTGCGTTCTAACTTGGCAGCCACGCCACCACGCCCTTTCTCACTACTCTCTACTCTGTCCCTACATCATCTTGCTGCTTGCCAAACTAAGTCTATACTTAGTTCGCATGGGACATGGAGGGTGCGCCATGTGCCCTCCCCCCCGGGCTCAAACTCCCCTCCGGGGGACCCGTCGATCACGCCACCTCCCCCGCTCCTGTCCCGGCTGAACACGAGTTAGCCCCCCAGGAAGATCCCGACGCGCACGCACGACCTGCTAGGAGAGGTATACGTTGATTCGGAGCTTAGATTTTTCACGCGCCGGAGGGGTGAATATTACGAAACTAAATTAAACGTCATAGGAGAGCCGCACATCTACGACAAAGCGGATCCACAACCAACGCCGGACAAACTATACACCCCACTCAAATGGGGACGGGCATACGACGGGCCGGCCGAAATGGCGGCCTACCCAAAATACCCCAAGAGTACACTTTTCAGGGCTCGCGCCACACAATCACACAATGGAGGGTATAAGCGTAGCGCCAAGGCGCTGCCCCAGGCATTCCTCGCAATGCGGAAGACGGAAAGACGGAAATCCACGATAAGATGGGATAAAGAGGCTACCGGCCCTAGAGGGGAAATGGAAACAGGTATCGCAACTATATAAGTACAACTTTCTAACTCCGCGGGACTTAACCTACTTTTATAAGTGGGGGTCAATGGGGGCCTCGCGCCCCCCTCTCTCCATCGCGGACACCCCCCGGGGTGGGCCCGTACATTCAACCTCAGCCCTCAGCCCTTGCCCTCTGGCAGGGGCTGGGCAATCAACATTCTGGCCCAGACCCCTAGTGGGCGCGGGTCGCGAGCCGCACTCCCAGGCCCGCATTGGCCAGCTCTCGTACTGACTCCCCCCCCCCCATCCCTGGTCGCCAGTCGCCAGGCGGACAGGGGACTCAGGGCGGCACCCAAGGCCAGCGAGGCGAGCGAGGGAGAGGCAGGGGGGCCAGGGGCTGAGCCCCAGTCTCCACTGCCCCCTGAGCTGCCCCTGCTGGCCCTCTGGGCGCCCATGAAGGACCTCTGAGAGTAGGCCGTGGCGCGCCGCATGGCGACGCGCCGCAGGGACCGGGGCGGAAGAGAATGGAACGAGGGAGAGGGGGGGATTTGCACCCCCCCCCGATGGAGTGTGGTGAGAAACGAGACCCGTTTGCCTTAGCAAACGGGCGGAGGGTGGCGGCTAGCGACATGAGGGAGATGGGAAGGGAGCGGCTCAAGACTCAAGACGTCTTGGGATACACCTGTGGCAAGTATCTTCGGGGCGCAGTGGCTTATTTCTCGAGAACCGCTCGCGGCGTGAGCTGGTAAGGGCCGTTCTTCTTCTTTGACGAGAGGTTCCTCCCCCCTCCCCCCTCCCCCCCCCCCGGTGCTTTTTCCCGGAGAGTCGCCCGACGTAGGTCCCTTGTGCCTTGTGTGACCCTGATTCCCCCTCAGGTGTTAGCCGTTGGGTTCTATCGTGGCGCTGTTTTACTTCGGTCTTCATTAACTCACTTAAGGGTTTTCGAAAGATTCCCTCCTTATTCCTGTGCGTAACTGTCGCCCCGTCGGATCGTCCGTCGCCCCGTCGCTCTCTTGTCGGCATTCTCTTCCTTGTTCGGTTTGTCAGCAGGTTCCTGTGCGTTCCGTGATAAGGATGCGTTAGTGTGGAGAGTGTTGACGTGAGTGTAGTGTCATCTCATCGGTCCATCGGATTCTGGGCCGCGGCTCGCCGCGGCCACTCGCCTCGGCGAGAGAGATTAGCACTTCTGGGCTCCCATTCACGAGTGCCCCCCCCCCCTTGCCCCTGCGTTGTTTTTACCCGAAAGGGGTTTTCCCCCAGCGTGGACTCGAGGAGAGGACGTGCTGGGGTGCGCGGGGTCGGTGCGTGCACTGGGGGGAGGACGAATATCGGGGGGAGGGGGCAGTGCCCCCTCCCCCCGGTAGCACTCGGACACCTGGCTCGTCAGGCATGGCGGGATTCCGGGACGGAAAAGTTGTGTCCAATTAGCTAGTGGGGTTGGCTAGGATATAACATTAATTGTTTTAAAAAATCAAATGGGGCAGCGCATATGACGGACCGGCCGACACAGCCTACCCTCTACCCCAAGAATATACGCTGAAAGGTACGCGAAAGACGCTCGAGGAATGCGATGTCAAAGCGCTAACTAACGCCTACCTCGCGGGCAAGAAAAGCAAACGACAAAAAGCAAAAAGCGACCGTCCGATGGGAGGAGAGACTCCCTGTCTTAAAAGAGAAGTGGAAGCAGATATCTCAACTATACAAATACAACTTCTTAACACCTCGGGACTCATACTTACACTTTAAACATGTACTTCATAGACGGATCGCAACGGCCAACAGATTCGCCGGCGACCCAACCTGCCGCTTCTGTGGGGAAGCCCCCGAGTCGTCCACACACCTAGCGCGCTGTCGCGCGACGGAACAAATTTTCACATACATCGAGCAACTTTTCAAAACGCGAAACACATTGCAACACGTGACGGCACAGCGGTTGTTCTGCTACCAGGTCGACAGACCGCACCCCTCCTCAGGATATCTAGGAATCTTGGCATGGAGATTAGGGACAGGCCAGAGTTTCGTTTGAGACCTGCCCAAATTTCGTTCGATATTTCGCCAATATTTCGCGTTTCCCCACCCAAATTTCGACAATATTTCGCGGCGAACTTGTGGAGTTGCGCTCACGTGTACACGCGCACTCGTGTACTGTGTACTGTAACTACGCCTACGCCATACGCCGATCGACGATACGCTGTATGCTATATCTAGTGTTAACTATTATAATTAGTAGTATAATTAATACGACGTGTTAGTGTTAGTGTTAAGTTTAATTAAGTATTAAGATGTGCGATATCTATTGCCTATTATAACTACATACATTACTTTGATTCAGTAATTTACGCTCTGATAAACAAACCACAAGCCACAATTCAGACCTCACACCTCACTTGTCCTTGTCATCATTTACGTGTCACGTTGGTTGTACGTTGTACCAGAGCATCAATGCGCACACTGGAGCTGATCGGACAACGAATTCATTTGCACGTCTCCCAAGATGCAAGATGCACTTCAATAACGAAAACACACGCTCACACGACGCGGAAGTTAGGTGACAAAGCAAAAGAAATACGGGCATCTCGCGACCAAGCTGGAATAAGCTGAGAGTTTGCCCTGCACCAGCCACCAACTCCAACTCATGATGGAGGATACGTGAAAAGCCGCGGTTTTGCCGCGCGTCACGCGTCGGGAATTTCGCGCCAGTCATTCTCGACCCCCCCCCTTCCCAAAATCGTAGTATATGTATTGATTTGTTGCCCATCGACCGATCGACCCCCGCCCCCCCCCTGGTATTGTGTCCATGTCCCTTAGACGGCCCAAATTTCGCGAAATTTCGAACGAAATCGACGCTCGGAAAATGAGCCCAAATTTCGAAAAAAATTTCCGAAATCCTGGCCCGTCCCTAATGGAGATACATACTGACGGATTTCTACAACGTGCACTACGGCAACGACGAGGCGAGATCGACGAAAGCCATCCTAAGGGCCGTATTTTCGAGGTTCCACTGGCTGGTCAAGGCGAAGGTAGGCTTCTTCCAACGCCTTAAAGCTCAGAGAGAAAGACTTGGACTTCACGCCCCGAGCAACAAACACCTGCGCAGAATGATTTCCCCGCTGTACTCAGTGGATAAAGATTTTAACCTGGAGATCTCTATCGAACTAGCGCAAATAGCGACCGAACTAGGCATCAGAAGTATTACATGAACCCCCCGAACTAAGAAGAAGGTTTCTTCAGAGGGCCGACCCCTTAGGGGGCGGTCAAACACACCCAAACAAGGACTCCACTCACTCCTACCCCCACTATCTCACGCCCCTGGTCGAAGCAGCGCGCGCGGCCTCCCCCTCTCCATTTTCTAGGAAAGGAAAAGGGGGGGGGGGAAAGGGGTGTGATAGGAAAGGGAGAGTAGTTAGGAGTAGCACTAGCAATCTGACCCACGCCGTGCACGCAGCGGCTAGTTTTTCAAGATTTTTTTTTT
>CM030932.1:2278320-2555601 GCA_018136815.1 Isochrysis galbana
AATGGTAGCGGAGTGGGCGCGCCAAAAATCGTTCCCGAGCAGAAGCATCGCGTTTCCTTCGATGACCGCGAACGAATGACGAAGAGGCGACCGGACAAGGAGAAGACGAGGCTAGCCCGGCCCCTAGTGATGAGAGGAAGGCCGTCCGGCCCATGTAGGTTGGGGACGGTAGCGTCCGATACGCGTTCGACGCAAGCGTCTTCAGGTAGTCGATCGAGAAGAGCAGTGGTGATTACTGACGGCCCGCTCCAGTGTCAGCCAGGGTGCTGTTCACCGTGAGGGCAACGTCCGGGAGAACGAACCCTTGAGCTGCGCGGTCGCCATCGGCACGGCAGACCACGAGATCGCGGACATAGAGGCAGTGACGAGGGTAGAGCGGCGGCGGAGTGTCCGCGATAGATTCCACCGGAAGTGAGGTTCCGGCTCCGGGTGACAGGGTGGTTGGATTGGAGGCTAGCCTGGACGGAGAAGATTCATCGACGTGGGGCACTCGCTCGATAGCGGCGGCCACCGTCTGCGGCACGAATGGTATCGAGGAGCGTGGGGATGCCTTTGCTGAACTAGAGGGGTTAGGCACGCCATCATAGCCTAGCCCTCGACGGTCCGTCGGATGCCGAGGTTGATCCATTTGGCGTGACCATTCCTTCTCCAGGGACTTCTGCAAGTCTGTCTTCGGAAGCTTCGACAACTCGGAAAATCCGGCCGCACTGAGGCCCCTAGCGGTAGCCCCATCGCAATACAGTGCCCGTGGAGTATCCTCTCCTTCGGCGGCGTCGGAGGGCTTGGTCTCGAGGGTCTGCATGCTCCGGTGTTCTGGCATCTCGGGCGTGTCATCTTCTCCCGAGTCGGCCCGACATCCCAGGTTTCGAGTGGCCTTTCGGCTACGAACGAATTGGTCAGTTCGGCCACTCCCTCGTCGCCAGCCGTGAAGGAGGCGCTCGGAGATAGTGCATTGATGCCTTGAGAGCCCAGTCGAGACAAGATGGGAGGTTCCGACGGCTCGCAGCTGCCGCTTGCTCAGCGATTTCTTGGGCGATGGAAGGCGTGACATCCGCCACCGATGGACCCCCGAAATTACATCACGGTCGAAGACCTGCCACTTGCTGCGGGCCTTCTTCACCGTGTTTGGAGGGCCTGGCGTTGTAGAGCGGTCCTCTATGGGCCACTCCCACGGCAGGAAGCGGTCTCCTTCCGCCTCGGCTCGTCTTGCGATACGTTTGTTTCCGAGTCCTCCTGATGAAGCAGGCGAGAAGCATCGGCAACGGGGCCTGCGTCCGGGATCACGACAACCGAATCAGACACTGGCGAACCGCTGGGAGGCGTGAGGTGAGAGCTAGAAGCTGCTTCGCCTCTCCCCTCCATGAAACGAGCCAGAGCCGTCCTCGGCTCAGCCAGCTCGAAACCGGTCGGAGCAAAGCGAAGGGCGTTCTCTCAAGCTGGCAGCTGCTTGGGAAATTGCCCAGTCCACCGTGAAGTCGAGCGAACGCGACGCCTTGGCTTCGCGCGCATAACGGCGCAGACCGGCATCCACTGGGCCGCCATTGCACCGGCAATCCCACATAGGTGCGGCGCGAAGGGCGCCACGGTGGGGCGACGGCGATAGATCCGCCATAGCGGATAGACGTCCCTCGACAATCTTCGAAGGCTGCAAGGACGGGAGTGAAGCCGTCAGGTACAGGCCAGTTGCTTTTTGATGGCCCGTGCCGTGCTGCCACGGCTGCACAAACTGCCGCGGTCGCAACCCCCCGACTAAGGCAGAGGCTTCCGCGTGCATTCGAGGATTTTCGACGGCAACGAAAGGCGCGTCGGCGCTTGCCATGGCGAGGAAGACTCTAGCGGCGGATTCGAGAGCCTGGCGTCGTCCCGGCTCCCGATCGAGCCACTGGCAACTCACCGCCGACACATACGTGCACGGCGGATGCGCAACCACGAGGTCCAACCGAGGTTTTGAATGTGAAGAGCATCTCCGCAGAAGTGGGGAATGTAGTCGATCTCCGACGGTCGTAAATCGCACGTCGCGACGTGCGCTCCGGCGAGTAGGAACATCGAAGACACGACCCCGCTAGCTTCACCGACGACTAGAACGCGGGGTGGAGGAATCCCCTCGGCCGCGTCGAACGTCACGGCGTCGTGGATCGCCGCTAACTCAGCGCAAAGCTCGTCAAAATGCGTCGGCAGTACGGCAGAGGGTGATGAATGAGTGCTCGCGTGCGGCCGCCGCAAGGCTAGAGCAGCTTCGGCGAGATGGCGGGGCAAGATGACGGAGGAACCGCTAGCCGGGCACGGGAGGCGGCTAACATTTGGAGCTCGCGCGTAGGGGCGCGGGCAGCTTCAGTAGACTTGGCGGCCGAGGAACAACCAACCACGGCGATCCGGTGGATGGCCTCGGCAGTAGAATTCAGGGGGAGGGGGTCGTCGCCCTGAAGTTTCGGTGGGCTAGACCTGAAGGGGGTTGGCTCCGGCGGGCGATCCCTGGAACAGGGATCCTCCGGAGAGCCGAGAGAAAGAGGAGACGCCGGCGTCCGTGTGGGGCGCGACGAGAGATCGTAATCGACGGCCCCTGCGTCTCCCGAGTCTGGGTGACCACGGCGTGAGCGCGGAAAGCCGCAGCTCCCTTGGAACCTTCAACTTCATCGACCCGGAAGCCGACCCTTCCGGGTCGGGAACCAGGTCAGAAACGAGAACAGGTGCAACTTCGAGACGAGAGAATGAACACGATGACGGAGAATATAACGAACCGGGGAGAGAGGTGAGGAGGAGGCACAAGTCTCCGCCTCCACTGCACGAGAACCTACGGTAGACAACGACAATTCGTCCGCAGAGCGGCTCCGGCTATGGCCCTTGGGAGAGAGGTCTCCAGTGGGGTCCCGCCGGGAAAGAGCAGAAACAGGTAAAGCAGCAACAACGTTTTCGGACGCGGCAGCGGCCACGTCGGACCTATCCATAGAACCTAGAGCAGAAGATGATACCGAATCGACAGCCCTCGAGGGCTTTACAACTGACTGTTTACGAAACGAAGAGACCGAAGACGCGTCGGATCCACCTAGCCCACCCCCTTGGGCAGGGCCGTCGGGGATGAATCCAGGGATGAAGATGCGTCGAAAGACCTAGGAGAATTAGAAGAAACCGAAGACAGCATAGTATCCGTAGAAATAGATTCCAAGAGGGGCAGCGAGCGAGAATCGGCCCCTAACATCCTAATAGCGTGCGGAGTAATAGAAGAACTTGTAGACGTACACGAATTTCGGAGAGTCGGGTCGCGACTATCTCCGGGGCAAACCTGTTTCCAGGAGCCCGGGTCAAGTGTCGACTCCGGCTTCCGAGATAGCCGTTCGGCGGGGGCTTCAGCCGGCGAGGCGGCTCCCACCGTCGAGGACTGAATAGAGCTAGAGACAGGGGGAGAATCGCCGCGTCGACAGCTCTTCTCCCCAAGCGGCGTAGGGATCGGATCGGGATGGTGGTGGTGGCGTTCAGGCCCACCGCCCGCGATGTTCTCCGCCAGGGTTTGAAGGACGGGGACCCGCCGGACCCCTACTGAGGCTTAACCCGGACCATCGAGCGAAGAAGCTTATGAATGTGCTCGTCCGATCCGCACTCTCCGCAGCCAGCCTCACACAGAAAGCGGATATATGGCTGACAGATGACGGGGTTGTGAGCACCGTCTCCCGTGCCATATTTCCAGGCTTCGCTGGATGGAGTGCCAGGAGGAGCTTGAGGTCGGAAAGCGCAGAAGGCACAGCCGTTTTCGTTCGTCCATTCGGTGATTCCCCTATTGATATCGTCCGTCCGTGGAGTTTCCATTGAATTATCGGCCGGTCGGCACTTCGCTAGCGCCGCCGAGACCCTTGGGTGCTTGGCATAGCCTGCTACGGCCCAGAAGCGGGCTCGGGCCCGATTCCAAAGCTCGGGCGTCCACCGGGATACGCCCAAATCGGGCGGTAGCCCTTGGCCGTTCGCCGGCGGATCGCAGCGACGGCTGGGCGGCCGAGACGAGCCTCCCTTTCGACCCGGTGGATCGGTCAGTATAGCCGGCAACGGCGAGTTGGAGTGGTAACTTGCCGGCGGTGCAGCAGCCCGATAATCAGGCTTCGAAGCAGGCGAGTGTCCCTGTCCGCGAAGAGCTTCCGCCACGGTGGCTTGGACGGCTGCCTGCACGGCGGCGACCATGTCCGTGGTCGAAGCGGTCTTCTGGGACGAGGAAGTCTCGTTCTTTGACTCGCCTGAGGCTTTAGTGCGTACGCTAGCCACGGTTTGCTTCGTCGAGGGCCGGGATTGATGACGCTTCACCCGGGCCTGCTCGTAAGGGCTGAGGTACCGTTGGCAGAGGTTGACGCACGAGAGCGCCGACCGCCCTAGCTCGTGGTTCTCTACGCGGAAACGAGTCTCCGCGAGCACCTCCGCAAATTTAATAGCATTATCGACGCCGCGCTGAGGATCAACCTTATCGTTCCGGATGATTTCTTCGAACCTCTGGTTGATCTCATGGGCCATGTTTGGATGATCCCACACGTTGGTGGAGTCAACCGCGGAATCGCCAAGCTTGCGGATGTAGGCGCGAACCAAATTCTTGCTGAGCTCACATAGATCAGCGCCGGCCTCGCGCTCCCTCATGCGGTCCCACTCCATCGACGCCGAGTCTTTCGCGAAACCATCGGCCCCGTTTGCGAAGGTCCCGTCGCATTTGCGAAGAAGGACGTCAGCAGCGAGGACAGGATTGAGAGCGAGGGCGCGGTCCTCCACTAGATCGAGGAGGAAGGCGAAGATGCGGGAATTGCCGCTGGAATTGGCTCCGGCTGCCGCGAGGAGGGAGGTAAATATTTCGCGATGATCGCAGCCGAGCGCTAGTGCCCGCTCCAACGGCTTGATGAGAGTTAGCCGAAATTCATTCCAGGCTGTCGCCGCGGTTTGAACGTTATCGGAGGCGAGGGCCTTTGGGAAGCGGAGCTCCGAAAGCTCTTTGCCCATCCTGACCTGATGGTGAAGGGTTTGCTCGGCTGAGAAGCGGCTACGCACCCATTTGAGCAAGTGGTCCTCCTCCATGAAAATTCGGCAATGCCAAACGTTGCCCGCCAGGGAGAGGTTGCTCTTCAAAATGGTGTGGATGAGCTCATGCTCGTCGGAGTCGCGGTAAAGGGCGGCCAGATCGCGTGAGGGCAGGGCGAGGAGATTTTTCCACTCGCTTACAACTGCCTCTCGCTCATCCATCCCCACCGCAAGGCAGGGGTCGCGAGGGTGGCGGAACGGCACCATCGGGGTCGGGCCCCGGTAAAGGCTCTGATCCTGGCGGCGGGGTTCCGATTTGGAGGTCGGGTACGCCGACCGTGGAACCCTAGAAGCCGGAGAGGCGTGGCCCTTTGGGTCTAGAGCAGGAGGCTCGCCCATGGGTGGTTCCCTCTGAACCGGCCTAGCAGAATCCGCAGCCGCCTCGGTCCGATCCATGGACGGACTTGAAGCGGGCTCTTGGCGGGCTTGGAGTAGCTGAGTCAGGGCTTTGAACCCTGCTTCAACTTGATCCCGGAGAAGCCCCTCCCTCGCCTCTGCCGCGGCAAGGGATGACTGCAGGCGCTCCACAGCCCCTTTTAGGGTGTTGGTCTGCGCTTGAAGCCTTGCCATTTCCGCATCCTGACGCGCCGCGGCCGTCTCGATCGGGGTGATCTCTTGATCAAGGACCCCTTTGATGACGGCGGGGCATAGTCCCGGTAGGCGGGGCTTCGGAAGCTGATCCCCTCCCCTTCACCGACCTCAGACTCATCATCTCGAAGGTGAGGAGGTGGGTCAAACTGAATCAGAGGGAGGGGGCCTTCCTCCACCTCATTGGCCAGCTCAGCGGCACTGAAGTTGGCCTCATGTGGGAGAGGGTCATGCTCCACCATGGCCCACTGTAATTGCACCCGGTGGGTGCCGAAGGCAGCGGACGGAGGCTCGCCATCCGACACGAGCTGGTCGGAGCCAATCATGGGGATAGCAGCCGGAGTGATGGGTGGCATTGGCGCAGCCTCAGTGGTCGTGGGATCACTCGGGAACCCCTCGGGAACAGAAGCTGCAGCGGGCAGAGAAGGTTCCCTGAGGGGTTCCTCCTCTGCGGCCGAGGACGTGAGCTTTGATTTCGTGCTTGTCGAGTCGAGCGGAGCCGGAGGGCTCTGAGCCACTCCGTCGCGAGCAGCACCGGCGGCTAGCGCGGCGCTTTGGCCCTCCTCCCCACCGGGAGTCGGGTGAATGAAATTCTGGACTGGGTCGGGCAACCCCATTTGGGTGTCTGGACGGGGAACGAACGGCGAACGAAGGGCTGTGGGGCGGCGAGGCGCTCCTAGCGGCCCTAGTGTGATGGGTTGTAAGAGATTGTTAGACCTACAAAGAACTCTTCCCTCAGGGAGGGAGCCTAAGCTGCTTGAGTGCAGCGACGCAGCGAACAACGACGGACAACGAAGCTGAGAACAACAGGATACACCGACTCACGAACACACCGGAATCATTCACCCAAACAAAGCAAATTATCAAGCAACCGCGACCCCAAATCACCGATAACTCAAACACGTCGCGAGAGACGGAGAGAGAGAGCGAGAGAGAGAGAGAGACTCCGCAGCGACGGCCGGAGCGTGTCTCCGTTGTAACTTCCCCACGTAGCGGAGAGTCCGAAGGGGAGCGTCATGTCGCGCGACCACGGCGATCACTTTGGATACAGATCGCAACGAGATGTCTTCACGACAGAGGAAATCTTGCCGTTGAGCGTGAACCTTCTAGACGCTTCTAACGAACAACCCTGAGTAGCAACCAAGGGGAAGAAACACCAAAGGGGCCAAGGCTTGCATGTAGCTTGCATCAAGGGGAAAGATTCCCTCACCTAGGAAGCGAACCTACACCGATCTCCAAGGGGAGATGGCAAATTAAACCTCAAATCTCGAGCGGATAGAGCAACCGACTCGCTCGCCAAACACCTTGACCGAGAAGAAAGAAGCAAGGACCTACAAGCCAAGGGTAGCGGACCTAGGGAATGTGAGAGGAAATTTCCGAACGCCAAGACGAACGCCAAACGCCGAACGCGGGGATTCAACGAAACCCTAACCAGGCCAAGCAGAACCTACGAAGAACAGGCCTGGACAACAACGAAAGTCAGCAGGTCCCAAGAAAGAACCGGAACCCAACAAGAAACGACAAGCCTTGCAAGAAGCTAAACAAGCCTTCACAAGGTAACTCGAGAGCCTGAGACAAGCGCGCAGCGAGTGACAGGCGACCTGGCTCCTTTGGGTCAAGATTACCCGAAAGGAGGAAACCTGGAATCTAGACCTGACAAACAGGCTAGAAGGAACGAAACAAGAACTCGAATTCTAGATCGCTAGGGACGAACCCTACCAACCTAGATGTACCTGAGCTTCACCGTGTGGCCGCACGGCGAAGGACCTGGAAACAAGAGCCTGGAAATCGCATCATCTAGGATGAATGCGACACAGCCTCACCTGCCCCCTGAGCTGTGCTCCCAGGCCCTGCAGGCCATCTGGGGACCAGAGCGAGGGGCCGCAGGCGCGCGCCATGGGCCCCCGCCGCAGGGAAGAGAGGAGGAAAAGGGAAGAGGGAGGGGAGGGGGGAGCGGCAGCTCTCCCCTCCGGCAGAAACGTGTCTTCTCGCCCCGTTTGGGTAAGAGAAGACGGGGGCGCCAGAGCCAGGAGGGAAGGGCCGCGGCTCGCCGTGGCCACTCGCACTAGCGAGGGAGATTAGCGCTTCTGGGCCCCTATCTCACGAGTGCCCCCCCCCCCCGCGCGTTGCTTTTACCCGAAAGGGGTTTTCCCCCAGCGTGGACTCGAGGAGAGGACGCGCTGGGGTGCGCGGGGTCGGTGCGTGCACTGGGGGGAGGACAAATATCGAGGGGAGGGGGCGGTGCCCCCTCCCCCCGGTAGCACCCGGACACCTGGCTCGTCAGGCATGGCGGGATTCCGGGACGCAGTTGAGCGGGAGTTTTCGCAATTCAAGCTTAGAGATGGCGAGATGGCGCTTTATTCAGCCGTCCGTCGGCAATTGAGAATGCTAAACTGATGGAACCATCTCGGTGGTGGAGTCAATACGGTAAGCATGTCCCATTACTTGCAGCGGTGGCACAACAAGTGCTAGCACAACCAGCGGCGGCATCGGCGGCAGAACGGAATTGGTCCATCTACGGGGCAATTCAGAGCAACAACAGGTCTCGAATGAGCCATCAGGTCGCGGACAAACTTGTGTATTGTCACGAAACGATGCACACGCGGCTCCGTGTGCAATCTGCGGGGTGGTCTCCGGATGTAGTTAAGTGGGACAGTGACGACGACAGTGACGCAGAAGATGATTGGATGGCTGACGAGGCGATGGATCCGAGTGCGGAAGTGGTGAAGGAGTTGCTTGTCTGATGTCTAACTCTATAACCCCGAGCGCGCTCGCTCGCTCGCTCGCACCTCCGAGCGCTCGCGCGCTCGCGCGCGACCGTCAAAAAACGGTGGCAAAAACGGAGGGTGTTTGAAAGACGGTGAAAAACACTGTTTTTGGCCTCCAAAAAAAACGCTGTTTCTGTCTTTCACATCTAGGAGTAGCCTGGACCTTGAATAGTGTTTTAAACCCTACCTACAGCCCCACCCCTGCGACGATGACCAGCGCGTCGGCCGACGAAAGGCAGCCGGCCGGCTCCCTCCCCTCCCTCCCCCCCCCCTTCCCCTCCCCTCCCCCCTCCCCCCCCGGCCCCCCCCTCTCCCTCTTCCCCCTCTTCCCCCTCCCCTCCCCCCCTCTCTTTCCCTTTTGCCCTGCCCCCTCTTTCTCTCTCTCCCCCTCCCTTGCCTTGCCCCCTCTTTCTCTCTCTCCCCCTCCCCTCCCCCTCTCTTTCCCTATGCCCTGCCCCCTCTTTCTCTCTCTCCCCCTCCCTTGCCTTGCCCCCTCTTTCTCTCTCTCCCCCTCCCCTCCCCCCTCTCTTTCCCTATGCCCTGCCCCCTCTTTCTCTCTCTCCCCCTCCCTTGCCTTGCCCCCTCTTTCTCTCTCTCCCCTCCCCTCCCCCCTCTCTTTCCCTTTTGCCCTGCCCCCTCTTTCTCTCTCTCCCCCTCCCTTGCCTTGCCCCTCTTTCTCTCTCTCCCCCTCCCCTCCCCCCTCTCTTTCCCTATGCCCTGCCCCTCTTTCTCTCTCTCCCCCTCCCTTGCCTTGCCCCCTCTTTCTCTCTCTCCCCTCCCCTCCCCCTCTCTTTCCCTATGCCCTGCCCCCTCTTTCTCTCTCTCCCCCTCCCTTGCCTTGCCCCCTCTTTCTCTCTCTCCCCCTCCCCTCCCCCTCTCTTTCCCTATGCCCTGCCCCCTCTTTCTCTCTCTCCCCCTCCCTTGCCTTGCCCCCTCTTTCTCTCTCTCCCCCTCCCCTCCCCCTCTCTTTCCCTATGCCCTGCCCCCTCTTTCTCTCTCTCCCCCTCCCTTGCCTTGCCCCCTCTTTCTCTCTCTCCCCCTCCCCTCCCCCCTCTCTTTCCCTATGCCCTGCCCCCTCTTTCTCTCTCTCCCCCTCCCTTGCCTTGCCCCCTCTTTCTCTCTCTCCCCCTCCCCTCCCCCTCTCTTTCCCTATGCCCTGCCCCTCTTTCTCTCTCTCCCCTCCCTTGCCTTGCCCCCTCTTTCTCTCTCCCCCTCCCCTCCCCCTCTCTTTCCCTATGCCCTGCCCCTCTTTCTCTCTCTCCCACGCCCCCCTCCTCTCCCCTTTTCCTCCTCAGTTGATGTTCATGAGTAGAGTACTCTCTCCTCCCACCCACGACTCTCCGACGGACGGACCCCCCACTCCCGCCCCTTCTTCTTCTACTTCTGCCTCTTCTTTCTCTCTCCCCCACCCCCCCTCCTTCACTCCCGCCTCTCTCCACGCCGCCCCATCCCCACCACTCGGGCTAGGCCCCCATGCTCTCTCGCAATGACCAGCTCTCTCTGGGCGGGCGCGCCCCTCGCGCTCGGCGATCGTGTTACGTGGATGAGCCTGCGTGCGGTTTCTTCATCACGGGCTCCTCGATCAAGCCGGCCAACGGGGTGTACATCCGGCGCAACCCTAGCCAGAGCACGCTCGAAGCCTACATGGCCTCTGACAGGAGGCCTCTGCTCTACTACAAGCACATGGAGCAGGGCTCCGAGTGGACGCTCGCGCTGATTGAGAGCATTGATCACGAGGAGGACAACGATGAGGACGAGCACTCGTACACCTACTCCCGCTACAGCCGCCCACCGCCCGAGCGATGGTGGAATCTCTCGCAGGAGAAGGATGGAGGCGTCGTCGACCGCTTCAGGCACGTGGGCGACACAATCGTCCCCGGCGCTGGTGCACCACGATGGACGCATGTTCACGTAGCCTCCGCCTCTGAAGCCTCGGCCCGTGCCGCCGCCGCCAGGGCCACGCGCTCGTGGTTTGGCTTTGGCGCCAGCACACCTGCACCGCTCACGCTAGCCAGCGATGACGACGAGGATGAGCTGCCTTGGCAGGTGCGCTTGGGTATTGCCAGGGGCCAGGGGCTTGCACTAGCCAGCTGGGGCCTTTGCCGATCTAGACGATCGTGGCCATCCGACGGCAGGTGATTGCGGTGCTCGATCGAGAGATCCTATCCCAGCTCATTGGTGGCGCAGAGTACCACAAATACAAGTGAGTGCTCCCGCGCATGGGGTCGGCGGCATGGATGCCGATGTTTCGCACTTTTGGCAGTTGCAACCAGTGTTGGCTCCTTACCTCTCCATTGCAAACTGTCAACAGTTGTGCGGAGGCGATGAGTGGCCGAGGTGTCGTGAAGCCCCCTGCCGTCACCTCGCTCGAGGGTCTCGTGCCGCCTGCTGGGATGGCAGGTTGGTTGTATCGCGTGACCTCACCTTCTGGCATCACGGTCCTCTCGCACCCCTCGCTCGCTGCAGCACCCACAGGCCACCGGCGATGCGGTGAGTTCGTGCGAGCTGTCGAAATCTCTCGATGTGGCGGCTGGTTGCGCCTGGAGGCGGCGAGCCGCCGCCTCGGCGCCTTTTCTTCCCACGTCGGTGGGTCGCAGGAGGAGTGGGTTGCGCGGACGGCAAAAGTGGACGATGCGACGGGAGACCCCGACGTACCAGTGCTCCAGAGGATCGAGGTGACCGACGTGCATAGCACATCCGTCGAGGGCGAGGCGGAAGAGGTGGCAGCGTTGTCCGACGAGGCGGGCGGGCGGCGCGCCGGCCTGGCCGGGGTGTTCCTCGACCTCCCTTTTGTTCCTCAAATCGAAGATGAGGGCGGCGAGGTGCCCAGCGCCGCCCGGACCGACGAGGACACCGATGAGGAGTCGGAGGCTTTCCACGAAGCCATTGAAATCGAGGATGCCAGCTCGGAAGACGAGGACGCGAACGAGGATGATACCAGCGGGTTGCCGCAGCTCTCATGGCTCGAGGAGGCCGACCGCGGCTCTGCAGAGGCTGCCACCATTGCAGCGCGTGCGGGCGAGAAGTGTGGCGAGCCATCTCCAACCGCTCGTCTCATGGCGGGCGCAATGGGCGCTGGCATTGCTGCAGCCGCCGCCCGCGCCGTCTCATCCACAAAGGTGAGTGAAACTCAGCTGGGCATTGGCGAGCTGTCGCAGGCACTGCGCGACGAGACGCAGGCCGAGGCAGTAGCACAGGCCATGGTCGGTGGGGGAATGCTAGGTGGAGCTGGACTCGATCGTGCCGTAGCCTCGCTCGGCGGCGCGCTCCAAGTCGAGGGCAGCCACCTGCTCCGCCTTCGACTTGCTCTAGTCCTCGTTCTGCTACGCGACGGCTCCCCCCAATCAATTCAGCAAGCTCTCGCTCAGTCCGCTGAGGCCGAGGCGAGGCATCCATCGGCCGCGGCCGCCGCGCTGGTGCGCGCCCAAAGCCTTCTGCGTGTTGGAAGGCGTGCGGAGGGGTTGGCCTCTCTGTCTCGCGCCTGCGAGCAGGGTTTCAAAGCGCTCCGTAGCCGGCGCCGGGCAGCAGCACGTGCAGCCCGAGGGGCAGCGGAGAACACGTTCGAGAAATCGGCTCCATCTCCATCAGCGGAGCTTTCCACGGCAGCCGAAGATGCCCCTATCGATGTTACCATTTCCGGCGCCACGTCCCATGGTACCGAGAAGCCTGTTTCAGTGGGCAGCATCGATATTGGCGATGAAATATGGGCGGTTGCGGCTAGCATGCCGATGACCCGCGCACTTCGAGCCATCGAGAAGCGTCAGGTGCTCGCGAGAGACAGGTGAGCCGTGGCTTAGAGGCCCCAACACCTCGCAACGACTCCGAAGCATCTTCCTCTCACTGCTCACGGGCGCCTCCCCATGGCTCCCCAACCGACGCCTAACGCGGCATGCTGTTACCATGATGCCTCCTGAGGATCAAAAATCCCCGTCGCCATCGAGCAACCTACCCCCCTTCCCTGTCTCATAACTATTGCTGCAACAGGTACGATCGGGGCCTCTTTACCGAGGCAGCGGAAGCATATGCGGCCGCGGCTGCGTGTGCAGAGGCGGGCACCCCGCACGACATTCATGCTCGGGCCGCGCTGTTGACGAATGCCGCCGCTTGCCTCCGACGAGCTCGCAAACCAGGCGATGCTGTCGCCAAATGCGATGCAGCGCTTGCGCTCCTACCGAAGTTTGGCCGCGCACTCTTTCGCCGTGCTACTTGTTTGCTTGAGGATTCAAAGCCTACGCAGGCCGTTGCCGCCTTTGAAGATCTATACCGGTAAGTGCGGCATTGCATCCCACCCAGCCGCTGCCAACGCATCACCGGCCCGGCTCTTGTCCGGCCCTAGTTTTCTCGATCTTGCCTCTGCACATCGGGTCTCAATGCTTTGCCTTCCTGTGCGAACACGTTCAGGGTGAATCGCGACTGGCCCAATCTCTCCGACTGGCTTCTCCGGGCTCACGCCGCTACGCGCCGCGCCGAGACTGCCTCCACCGGCGCGACCTCCGAGTCGACAAACGGCTCGCGAAGTGCGGCTGCTCATGGAGACCAAGCTGTCCTGGGAGATGACACCCCAGCGGCCGAAGGGCTGGCAAGGGAGCCGGACCATTACGTTGTGTTGGGCGTCACGGTGGACGCTACGGACAAGCAGTTGCAACAGGCGTATCGCATGCGTTCCCTTAAGTTCCATCCAGGTGAGCTGCCGAGGCCCTGCGTCCATGGGCATTAGTTTCCCATGTGTAGCATGGACCTCTTTATGATCCGTTTCCTCATGTCGTGCGCGGGTAGATCGCAAGGGAGGCAGCACGCGCGCCTTCCAGCGCATTGCCGCAGCCTTTCAGACCTTGAGCGATCCCATCAAACGTGCCGACTATGACCGTGGCGGCGATGTGCGCACCCGAAGCCACTGCGCTGACGGCGAAGACAGTGAGGATGAGGAGGAGCACAAGAAGACCTTGCGCGAGGAGATCGAGCGTAAGTACTACCCTGAACGCTACGAATTCTGGCCGTTTGGCGATCCCTTTATCCACAAACGTAAGCGGCAGGAGCAAAAGCGCAGGCAGCAAGGACGACCAGCATGGTACGAGGAAGATGACTTTGGGCTATAAGATTATCGGGTGGTAGATGGCCATCATCCATCTTGTTCTAACAAGTGAACGCCGGCGAAATAGATTCGCGTCCACCATGAACATATAGGACATGTTGTTGGGAGGCATCTTTTATATAGCAATGGTGGTGGCGAATTTGCCGCACATGTACCTTGAACGCAAGGGAAGTTTGCGGGCAACTCGTCCGTCTTCAGATTTGGCAGAAACTAGGCTTTTTGGGTGGCATTCTATACCATGCAGCCTAGAAACACATGAGACCTTCCACACCGCAAACCTGTAGGCGCCATTCAGCTCATCAAAAGAATCAAGCAATTCGTGTGCGGACGCAGCGTTCGGACTTCTGACTTCGAAGTGCGGCACGCACCAACCGCCATGCTTCACGGATGCTTATCGTCTTGCTGCGGTTCGCTACTAGCGCTCGGATCACGGGCCAGCGCCTTGATGTTCAGATCACTAGTATTGGTATTCCTCGGCCAAGTTTGCAGTGTACTTTGAGACGAATCATTACGTGGTCGACGGCTCCCCGAGTGTCGCTACCATTGCACCAACTAGTCCCACCCACCGAGGTTCGTCTTTTGCTCGACGTTGAAAGATCTTTGTTTCAATATCCCCCTTCCCGTTGGCAGCATCCGTCGCATTGTTTGCCCGTTGTTGTTCACGGATTTGTGAGCAGGCGCTATTTGTCCCCCCCCCCCCCCCCCCCCCGACCGTTCCCACCTCACCCGGTACTCCGGGATTCAGAAGGTGCAACTTGAGGTTCCCCTTTTTTGTGCTCACCCCGCCTATGTTGGTATAATAATACTACTAATAAAACATCTGAGCGTTAGTACTTAGTACCACTACTGCCACTAGCCCGGTACTATCACGACCCCGCCGAAACCGCATTGCTCCATTCGCACCTTCAAGGCCGCCCAAGGAAGGAAACCCAAAATTATAAGAAACCGCTAGAACTCAGCTCCCCCATATTCATAGAAGACGAGAAAGGTAGGCTACAAATGGGCGAAAACTTTAGCCTCGTGGCGAAAGTACTCGGTCTTGCCGAAAGGCTCGCATAACACAACGGGACACTCCGCTTTGACTGATCACCCGGACGCGCGATAAATTGATAAACGCCACCGCACAATAAACAACATACAGCACCCAAAAGAGACGAAACCACACAACAGTCATAAGATAAACAGGCCACACAGCAGCACAGGAGGAAGCTGAGAACATGCCGCTGTGGACAGGTGCACTCCGCTCTGCTCGGACCCCCGCATGACCTGAGCCCCGAAGTAGTGCACGAGTGCACGAGGGGAGTTGCCGCAAGGCGGGGAGTGAGGGTGAGAACGAGAGAAGGGCGTGGCTACGAGGATGGGACCCAGTGCCACGTGGGAGGCGAGAATATTAAAAGGTTTTTTTACACATACATACAACCCAGTAAGCACGAACAATAGCCACCCAGAAGGCCGGCCCGGACCGCCCACGCTCCGAACCAGGCCCAAGGTAGCGCACATGGGCCGGACCCCGTAAACCGAACAAATAGGAACGAAGGGGGGAAGCAAATGAGGTGGAGGGAAGGGAGATAAGGGCGGTGTCGGTAGAAACCTAGTCAGTAGTAGGTGTTTAGCCCCGAATCTTCAAGTATTTTTTTTCAAGCGGCTGGATATCAATTGTCAATTGGACACGGGACACGGAGACGATGAGAAATTGCTCTGCGCATTGGCACAACTATCGTTAAAACGATAGGTGCATGGAGCGTGCGTCGACAAACCCTCCCCTCTAGCCGTCATGGGCGCCCAGTACGGGCGACGATGTGCCCATGGACACGCCGCTAGCATCGCCCAAGCGCCCGCGCGCAGACGACCCGCCCAACCAAGTGCGCGCGATCCAGCGCAGGCGCCGGCCCGCGAAGCGGGCGAACAGCACACCATGGCAGCCATGGAAAGCTGCCATGTTAAGGCAGCTCTCACACTTCCACTACACACAGCCACCCACTACACACTACAAACCCACACACCTCCCATAGAGAAGGCCTCCGGGCCGGGCGCGCGTTTTGTTTCCTGTTTTTGCTCGATCGGTCTACGAGGGACCACACGTGTGATTACAAGAATCAATTACTTCCTCCTTTTACAAAAATGGATCGAGCCCTCGACAGGGTGGGGGGCGCCGCGCTCAAACCCCAATGTGGACCATCGATGGAACGTCGCGGGGGGGCGAACGGGGGACTGCCGATGGGACGGGAGCTCCTCACCAGTGGGGGGGAAACGCTGCGCTTGGTTGAACAATCCACGTAGGGGAATGGCTCTCCCGCTTCTCGCAACCATTTCCCTCTACATGAATGAGCCCTCCAGATCGCTCACACGACTCGTCAATCATCATTCATCGATGGCAGCCGATGAGAC
The DNA here is from genome assembly GCA_018136815.1 of Isochrysis galbana. Taxonomy (NCBI): domain Eukaryota; phylum Haptophyta; order Isochrysidales; family Isochrysidaceae; genus Isochrysis; species Isochrysis galbana. Next base: position 2,294,200 of record CM030932.1, read on the forward strand.
CATGAGAACCTGTTGCGGAGTACTTTGGGGGTTTGGGCACAAAGGAGGCGACATGGGGATGAACGTGCATGCAACGGCTCGCCGAGCAGATGCATCAACGAGAATCGTCGTGCACGTAAAGCTCGTGCGTGTCCTCAAAGGTGCGAACGAATGGCTGCCAGCCACCATGTAGAAGCAGCTGAGTGGTGGTGCCCACCGCCCCAACCTTTGTGAGTGTATGAGCATTGCGGCCAGGCGGTGCAGAGGCATCATTCTCGCTCAGCAGCAACTCCCAAGCAGCCTCCGTGTCACCGAGAAGCTGAAGCGCCCAGGCATCCCCACGCCCTTGAAGCCCACCTCCATCGGCCCGCTCTGCGCCCCCGTAGACGACAAATGTACCCTCAATGGCCGTTGCAGAAGCCGCTGCTCCTGCGCGTGGTCCCGGCGAGGCCCCCTCATGTACCATTGGAAGACTCCAAGTCCATGCTTGAGTATCCAACACATGCACGTCATTCATCATCTATGGGCAAAGTACGTGGGGAACCATCACCACCTTGGAAAATGCCGATGCACGCCAAGGGCTCACAGGGATGAGGGCCAAAAAGTAGAACATCGGAGTCCGACAGAGTGCGCATGCATGGGCAAGCAAAGGATGGACAAGCGCGCGGGTCATCGTCACCTGACCATCTTTAGCTGCGCCGCCGAAGACGAACATTTTCGAGCCCGAGGCTGCTGCCGCATGAAGCCCGCGTGACGACGGCGCGGGTCCACTGGTGGGCACTTCTGTCGCTTTGCGTGATTCGGGGTCGAACACAACCACCGAAGTGGCGCACCGGAAGGTGTGAATGATGACGCGCGGCCCGTCCTGCGTGTCCGCGACGCAAGCAACATGGCGCGAGGTGGGCCCGCGTGGCATGCTATCCGCCAGCCGCTCCCACTCCATCGTTCCCAGCCGCAGGCACCACACGTCATCAAGGATCGAGCCTCCACTGCCAGCCACTTCTGGGTCCCATCCGCCAAACAGGAAAAGCTGGTCTCCCACGATGGCGGAGGCTGAGCAGAGGCGCGGGCCGGGGCGAGAGCGATCGGACCGGTCGCTCGCTGGCTGCACGCACTCCCACACGCCGCCACGCCACCGCCAGAGGTCGTTGACCACATCCCTCTCCCCCTGCACTTCTGCGTACCCCCCGAACAGGTAGAGCGAGCCGTCGGTGGCGGCGCATGCCGTGTGCCCCGAGCGCGCGGGCGAGGGTGAGACGCCCTCGCACGCCGACCACGCCGCTCGCAGCCCCGTCGAGCCGCACGCCCACACGAGCAGCAGCAGCAGCGGGAGCCGCGCCGCCGCTCCCGCCATGGCCCGCGCGAAAAAGGAAGGGGGAGAGGCAGGATACCAGTAAACTCTAGATTCCTCTTTACTTATCTAAAGAAGCGCCCTCCAAGGGAAATGATCCCCCCCCCCCCACACACACACACCAGCAGCTGGCGCGCTGAGGTGAGCATTTCCTTTGTACAGAGAGCGCGGCCGGCCCCTGGACGATCGCCAACGCGACGGGCGACGCCGGGACCGCGGTGGGAGTGGGCAACGGACCAATGAATTCCCGCCCATCCCGACTCCTCCGACATGCCTTCCAAAGGTCCAGAGGAGCCGCGCGCTGTGGGCCCAAGTGACCCTGCTCAAAGTCGATTTGAGCAAATGAGAAACCGGGTGTCTACGTGAGAATCAGCAGTGTTTTGTTTTTGTCTTACATATGGTTTTGTTTTGACCTTTTTAAGAAGAGGTATTATTAAAGCACACATTACTAATGTTAATGTACATTAATTACACATTATATTATAGATTATCAGGTCACTAATCTTATGATTGGTCGCCATGGAGGGGGGCCTCGCGCCCCCCCCACTCTCTCGACTCCCCTCATGGGGGGCGAGAACCATCCACCCCCCTGCGCTGCCTCTTGGCATGTAGGGGGGACTCACCCAGCTTGCCCAGACTCTCCCTGAGAGTCGGGCACAGATCGCACGCCCTGGCCCGCGTTGGCCTGCTTCTCGCTCTGACCAACCCCTCCTCCCCCTGGGCCCCCCTGATCAGGAGCCCCCAGCCAGCTCCTGTCGACCGGCAGGGGCTCGAGAGCCAGCGAGGGAGAGGCAGGAGGGGCCAGGGCCATGCCCCAGCCTCACCTGCCCCCTGAGCTGTGCTCCCAGGCCCCTGCAGGCCTCCTGGGGACCTGAAGAGGGGCCGCAGGCGCGCGCCATGGGCCAGAGCCGCAGGGAAGAGAGGAGGAAGAGGGAAGAGGGAGGGGAGGGGGGAGTGGCAGCTCTCTCCTCCGGCGTTTACGTGTCTTCTCACCCCGTTTGGGTAAGAGAAGACGGGGGCACCAGAACCAGGAGGGAAGGGCCGCGGCTCGCCGCGGCCACTCGCCTCGGCGAGAGAGATTAGCGCTTCTGGGCTCTCATTCACGAGTGCCCCCCCCCCCTGCGTTGTTTTTACCCGAAAGGGGTTTTCCCCCAGCGTGGACTCGAGGAGAGGACGTGCTGGGGTGCGCGGGGTCGGTGCGTGCACTGGGGGGAGGACAAATATCGAGGGGAGGGGGCAGTGCCCCTTCCCCCCGGTAGCACTCGGACACCTGGCTCGTCAGGCATGGCGGGATTCCGGGACGGAAAAGTTGTGTCCAATTAGCTAGTGGGGTTGGCTAGGATATAACATTAATTATTTTATTATAGATTATCAGGGTCACATACACAGGCTTAATATGACCGTTGGTCGCTCACCCGACATCCTACGGACACCAAACATCATAGTAGTAATCATGTGTCATGTGACGCTCGACGCGATTTATGCAACGTGCAACGTTTTGCATTTTGATCAATCAGAAGATCAAAAGTGGAAGTGGCAAGTGGCAAAAATCACCGTCGCAACGCGCAATGCAGACGCTAAATGTTGTGAAATAACGTGGTCACGCACACGTACACGCTCGCAACTAGTCGTCATCATAGGTCACGGAACCGAACAAATTCCCCGGCCCAAGTCCATGCGTCACGCAACCTCCATCCACATCGCTCGGCACATCGCATATCGAACCCACAAACACCAATAACACAATGAGCCGACGAAACAGCGGATAGCCCGAAGGCGCAGGAGGGAGTGGAGAACTAGACCTCCGGGGATCGGTGCACCAAGCCGCCCGCGACCGGAAGCCCCACACACCGAGCCCCTAAGTAGAGCACAAGGGGAAGGGGACGAGCCGCGAGGCAGGTGGGAGGAGTGGTAAGTAAAAGTAAGGGAAGCGGGCGTGGCTACGAAATGAATGTGAATAATGAGCAAGGTCGCGCGCGTGGCGAGACTATTAACAAGTTTTATTTTCATTGGTCATAGAACATGCAATCTAGCACAAAACCAGCGGGAATATAATTGGCCCTGCGACTACGCTTGTCACCGCCGCGGCCCGGTCTCTTGGTACCAATTTGGGAATCGCGAATCGCTCGTCGTGTGTGGCGGCGCACTCTTTGCGGTTTGCGGATGCCCTTACCCTTACGATTTTGGCAGACGCAAACCAGCAACGAGGCCATGACCTCGCGTACTGCAGATGCGGTAAGCGGTCGAGGTGTGCATGCCGCAATGCCGCAAGGCAGACCTTTCTGCTGGCGGCCGCCGCCCGCAAAGACACCGATTGATCTGGTTGAAGGGGGTCAGTCCAAATTTGGCTCGTTCGAGGTCCGAGGATGGATGGATGGCCTCTATTCTTAGGTAAGGGAGGAGGTTCACCTCCCTTCTCGCTCGGCCCGCTCCGTCCCCGCTCCCTCTCTCTCCTTTTCTCTCTCTCCCTCTCCCCCTCCTCCCTCCCTCTCTCTCTTCTTCTCCTTTCTTCTCTTGCCGCCCCCCCCCCCCCCCCCACATTCCCTCCCCCTCCCTCCCTCTCCCTTCCCTCGGCTGCCAGCGGCGTGCCCGATGGAGCAGTGGCCACCCTCGGCCACCCCGCTCGGCACACCGCCCGTCTCGCTCTCGCTTTCTCTTGACCGTCCCTCGAGCCAGCCTCTCCCGGCCACCAAGAGGGCGGTGCTCCACGCGGGGCTCTGCCAGCCTCTCCCGGCCACCAAGAGGGCGGTGCTGCACGCGGGGCACTGGAAGGTGGTGATGCCGAGGAGCGGCGCCCGCGCGGACGTGCTGCGCGCCGCAGACGCGACGCCCGCACCGCTCTCGCCCCTCAACCAGTGGCAGTTCGCGTGCGGACAGTTCGGCTCCGCAGCGCTCGTCGGGTTGGTCGGAGTCCAGCTCGTCTCCTTTTATCTGCCGCCAATCGATGCGGCGACTGGGGAGAGGCTGCTTCCCACCACATTCGTCTCACAGGTGCGCGCCCTACCCGCGCCTACCCCTGTCACCTCATAGCCTAGCGCGCTCTTCTGCCGCCCGTGCGTCCGTCCACCAACTCACGTCCCGCCCCGTGCCGCAGGGAACTATCTGGGGAGTCTTCAACGTTGTCTCGATGACGGCAGCTGTCTGCCGGCTGTGGGACGCCGTGACGGATCCGATGGTTGCCAACCTTTCGGATCGACTCTCGTCCAATGCTGGGCGACGCATCCCCTGCATGCGCTGGGGCGCTGCGCCCGCCTGTCTCTGCTGCGCGCTGCTCTTCTTCCCGCCCGTCGGCCACGAGTCGGCGTGGAATGTTGCTTGGCTTGCCATTGTGCAGGTGCGATTTTGCCACGCTGTTGTGCGACCCGGTAAGGCCGGCGTACGGCTGGCTTTCCCAGCTGACATCCAGGCCCGTGGTCTTAGTGTGATAGCCTTCGTTCCCCGACTCAGACATCAGCTTACCACCCTTGTGCACTTGCCCTCACCCTGCCACAGACCCTCTTCTTCATGTTTTTCACGCTTTACTGCACGCCTTACGGCGCGCTCCTGCCTGAGCTCGGGCACACGCCCAGCCTCCGTCTGCAGCTCTCAACGATGCTTGCCGTCACGTTTGGCCTCGGATCTCTCGCGGGCGCGGGCGCTGCGACCATGGGTAGACCCTTCGGCTTAGGGCCGGTGGGAACCGTCCAGGTGTGTATCTGGCTCGCATTGGCATGGAGTGCCGTGCGTGCCATGGCCCTCGTATTATCCAGGCTAACTCGCGTCGGTCGCATCAGTGCCTGCGTCTGTCTCACAAGTTCCCTTTATACTGCACTTGCACAGGTGGGGGCGCTCATGGTCTGCTTTCTTGCTTGTGTATGCATGTATGTGCCGGTCCTGACCATCTCTGAGGCCAAGTACTGTGCTCCGTCTGCGGGCTGCTCAGCGGGCCCCGTCGCAGCGCTCCGCTCGTGTCTCGCCAACGGGCATTTTCGCACCTTCACTTCCGCTGAGTTCGCCTTCTCTTTCTCCAATACCTTGATCATGACCGGTATGCCCTACTATTTGGAAACCCTCCTCAATGTCTCGGCCTCCGACTGGCTACTCCCCACCATCGGGACATTCATCGCGCTCGCCTTCGTGGTACGCGACTCTTAGCATCGTCAGCAGCACCACATCTCGTTGAGCGCACCGATGCATGGCCATCCCCGACGTTTCATGGGCTTTCCTTCGACGTAAAGTGCGTGCACCACAACTGCGCTTTTCACTTTCCTTGCTCCCGATCGCGCCTTGTGATTGCAGTTGTATTATCCCGTTAACCTACTAGCTCGCCGATACAACAAGAAGCCCTTCGTTCTCTTCGCTTTCTCTGTTCAAATCGTCGGCTTCACGCTCATATCTCTCCTAGGCATGCCAAACGACGTTGTTCCACCGCCTGTGCAGCTCCTAGCTGTGGGAGTCGTCGCCGCCCTGCCGATGGCAATTCTAGGGGTTCTACCTACGGCCATCCTCGGCGACATCGTTGTTCATGCGTCGCGCGCTGCGGCGCTGTACGCCGCCAAGCGACCGCGCGAGGCTACAGATTTGGCTGCTGTTGCCACTCGTGCGGCTGTGAGCTCTGCTAGCGGCAAGCCCCACACCTCGGGTACAACGGTCTCTCGATCGAGCTCATTTGTCCCCGACGTCGCGGACAATATTGAGGGCATTGAGGGGATGTTTTTCGCCGCTCGCACCTTCATCCAAAAGCTCGGGACGACGATCGGAGTAGCAGTTATGGCTTCCCTAACATCCTACGGTGAGCTCGCAAGCATCAACCCAACGGCACCTTGCGCCCTCCTGCGCTATCATTCCTCGGCCCCAATGGACCGGACGATCGACCGTATTCGTCTGCAAGGCTGTCACCACACCTCCCCATCCTCCCCCGCATCATAGGAGAACTGGGCATTCGCATGTCCGCCGTTTTTGGTATCGTCCTGGCGGTTGTCACCTTGGCCTTCTTCGTGCGCTATGATGAGGCCACTGTTCTCAGTGAAGGCGAGCTCATGTCCATGCGCTCTTCGGATGGTGCAAATCATGATGGGCGCTGGAAAGATGGACGCGACAAGCGCAACGCAGGAAGGCACGAACCATGGTGGTTTGGCGTGAAGCGTGAACGCTCCGGGGCAAGGCCGGGAGGGTTAAGGACAAGCAGTGGCCGATCCGACGCTCCTTGTCCCCTGCCTCTGTCTAGCCCACACGGGCCACTTGACGGCGGGCGCTCTCCGTGCCATTGACTACACGCCAACATGGATACAGAGAGGAGACCATTCGCTCGGAGCCCTCATCCAGCACTGCCGTCTCCACACCACCTCGAAGCTAGAATCTCACTGCAGTTCACCTCAATCTTACTTATCCGCATGCCTCCGATGTAGAATGAATAGTGAGGACACAGATAGATCACATGAAGAATCAACGCGCCGCGCTGGTCAACGCGCGAATGCAAGGAAGTGGCTCCATTGTTTGTGTCGACGATAGTCGACGAGTACTCTCTTCGGTCTTTCCGCGGTGTTGTCGTCTTTTGAATGACAACTACAACTGCTTTCTATTTTTGGGCGTTTGCTCCCCTCTTGAAATCACCATGCAATACTGTGCAGAGTGCACTACGGCATTGTGAGGTGAAGCAGCCGTGATGATGCACGTCATAGTGGTTATTACACTCGTTTAATGTGTTGTAATACATGCGACAACACCCCTCGCGGACCTCCCGTTCCATCGATTGTCCCCCGTTCGCCCCCTCGCTGTTGCCATCAATGGTCCACACCAAGTCCACGCTCTCGTCTGCCCCGCACGCTTCCCCGTCCGCCGTGGGTGGCCGGCCATTGCTGGCTAGAGGGAGGAATGGGTTGTGTGGGCCATGTTGGCCTTGCTAGTCCTGTTAGTGCTCAGCTGTCCGGGGGTGGCATGGGACGTGTCTCGTGCGCACCTGGGTCGGGGGAGCGCCCTCTCGCGGGCGCCGCTCGAGTGCGTGGCTTCGAGCATGGCCCGATCGTCCGTCGCGGCGGGGTGGGCGGCAGGAGAGGAGTGGAGCGGCGCGCGCTCCATGGCACCCTATCGGATTTAGGATAGTTGTCAACACACACACACACACAACTTTTAATATTCTAAATTCTCGCCTCGCGCGTGGCTATGGCTATGGGGATAACTACTGTAGCCACGCCCATTTCCCTTCCTCTCCCTCACTTACCGCCTTGCGGCAACTCCCCTGCTCGTGCTCTACTTAGGGGCCCAGGTTGCGGGGGGGGCTGGGTTGGGCGGGATGCACCGGCCCCCGGTGGAATGTTCTCGTCTTCCTCCTGTGCCGTTGGGTGGCCCGTCTCTTTTTCGCTGTGGCGTATGTGCCTCGGTGTTGGTGTGTCGCCCTTTCTCTCGCGGCCTAGCTGCTTGCTCGAGCTGGTTGCATGGGAGGGGAGGAGTTGTGATTCGACCTCAAACCTCAAGCGAGCCTCTCGGCAAGGCCGAGCGCTTCCGCCACGATGCCGAGGTTAGTGCTCATCTTTAGCCTACCCTTGTCATCTTCTTTCAAGATTGGTGCGCTGAGCTCCAGCGGGCCCTTGATTGATTTTGGGTTTTCTACCCTAGGCCGCCGTGCGTGTGCGCATTAGGCTCCGAGTGGTACCGGGGGGGGGGGCACTGCCCCCTCACCTCGACATTTGTCCTCCGCCCAGTGCACGCACCGACCCTGTGCACCCCAGCACACCTTCTCCTCGAGGCCACGCTGAAAAAAAATTCTAATATTCTAACCGCACTCGCGGCGAATGGAACCACTACCTACACGTAGCATACTTTCTACACCCCCTTTCCCCCGGGGCCGCATTTCTTACCTTCTTTGATCTGTGTGCGACGACGGTCAATTTTTTGTCGCTTTTTGTGCTTTTCTTCCCTCTCAGATTGTCAGATCGTCGCGTGCCGCCTGCGCGCGCCATGGCCCCCCTTTGGGGGGACCTGCAGGTCCCCCCAGCTGGCCGGCTGGGCAGCTCATGGGGGCAGTGGAGGCTGGGGCTTTGCCCCTGCCCCTCCCTGCCTCTCCCTCGCTCGCCCCGCCGGCCTCGGGGGCCGTCTGAGTCGTCTGGCTGTCTGTGGCTCAAAGATGGTGGGGGTGGGTCAGTACGCTTTGGCATGGGGATGGGCGCGTGGGGTTGCGCGTCGCGGTGCGTGCCGCCTAAGAGTGTTTGGTTGGGTGAGATGTCTGCTCAGCACATGCCAAAGGGCATGGCGCATGAGGGTGTCTGACAAGTCCCCCCGGAGGGGCGTTAGTGCCTGACGGGAGGGACGCGAGGCACCGCCCCCCATGACCCCTACTCTAAGAGTAGGTTGGTTATGTTTACACATATTCGAGTATTTGTATTATTGTATGGACATTTGATGGCTCAACTTGAGTTATGAGTTAGTAGTATGTCCCATATTCGACGGAACGCGACCTCAGAGCGTGAGGGCTCGACCGACCGGCCTCCCGGAGGGGAGTTGGAGCCTGTGAGGGGGGGGGCACGAGGCGTCTCCTCATGTGAACCAAGTTATAAATCCTAGTTTAGTACATTTGAGAATGAGCAACAACGAAACACTAACGACAATAAGATGTGCAAATGTGTTTAATCGCCAAGGTTGGCTTAGTGAGGATGGGGTGTCGAGGCCAAGTAAGAACGCAGGATAGAGAGGTTTTGCTTCAAACAGGATGAGAGTCGAGTCGAGGTGCCCGGCGGTCAGCTGAAGGCAAGACCCCGCAGTGTAGCGTGGCGAGGGACAGCGGGCCAAGTGTCTACGTATAGTGGGAGCGCGCCAGGAATTGCTCTATCGTCTCTTCCCCTTAGTCACCTTGCCCTTGCTAGGCCTGCCCTTGCTCGGGTTCCCCGCGCCACGGCCGCCTTTGCCGATGCCGCGCCCGCTGCCCTTTCCGCCGCGTCCGCCCGACCCTCGCCCAGTGCCCTTGGCACCACCGCCCTTACCCCCACCCTTGCCGGCCTTCTTAGCCTTGTCGCGCCGCATCTTGCCAATCTGCTCCTCGGAGCGAAGCTCGGATTTGACTCCAGAGTTAGGAAGCGCCTTCGTTGCAGTGTGCCAGCGTCCAGCCTTGCGTTTGGAGAGCATCTTCTGCTGAGCGTAGGCGGCGTGCCCGCCCGCCCGCGCCTCCTCCGACTCACCGGGTGCTTGGATGCGCCTCTTCGATGCCTTCATCCACTTGGAATACAACTCGCCATCTGAGGAATCCTTTCCAGCCTTGCCAACCTTAAGAGGGATCAGATTGCCTGACTCGTCGCGCATCCTCTTTCCACCACGATTGGCGAGCAACTCAGCTGCGCCAACACCCACAGCGCCGAGCGTCTCACGAACGTACTTTTTCTTCCGCGCGTCCCAACGCATTACTGAGCGCTTCCGACGGATGCCCTCACGCTCATCCTCAATCAGGTCGAGAACCGCCTGTGGGGTAACGTACAACGGTGGGAACGCGCGCGTCAACCGGCTGACTCTGGGAGGCGTGCGCCAGAGAGATGGAGGTGTGAATCCGATGCCACACCCGAGAGGCCTCAGGAGACCCATGGGTCCGCATCGCTCGAGGCAGTCATGCGCAAACAAGCTACGGGAGGCCGTCCCCAGCTTCAGCTCACCTGACCGAGTGCATCGTGCGCATCGCCTTGGCCGACGCGCAGGAACTCCTCCGCATCGTCCGTCGGCTCGGCATCCTTCGTAGGCGCCATGTAGAATTCGCTGTCGCGAAAGTCGGCACCAACACGTCGCTTCTTGGCTTTGAGTGCAACGCCATCGCGCAGAGTCCCACCAACACTCTCCCCGGCGTGTACCGCAGCCGCGACACTTGTTGGGGCCCCATAGGCGGCTGCTGCTACCCAAGGCGCGCTGCCCCCTGCTGTCGCAGCGTCATTTGTAGCGCTAGGTGCTTTGGCCACTCGCTTCCTCACGGTTCCGTCGGCTCCGATCGCTGCGGCGCCCGGTCGAAAAGTTTGCAAGCGTGAGATGAGAGACAGACGCGAAGCCTCCGCAGCGACGTCGAGGTTTCCAAGAAGAAGAGGGTGGACTCCGAGTTCGGCCGGAAGAGAGCGCGCTCGGGTGACTGACATCTTGGAGGCGACGCCGCGAGTCTTGCGGTACATCTGCGTGGGATTGTGCGTCATCAGTTGTGAATGGGTCATCTGGAATGCGGGCACTCGCTCGTTTGCGGCAGTGATATGCGTAGTTCGGGCCAAACTCCCTGACCACTGTGGTCGGCTAGCTGGCTGAGCCGTGATTTTCCAACATATTGAGGAGTGTGGGCATGTGGGGGCAAAAGGGTCGGGATGCCATAAACACTACGGGGTGTCAGCGCTGGTTACCTGCGTTGCGCGAGTAGCAACTCGTGCCAGTTCCTCCGCATCCGGGTTCTCGTTGTATACTGATTGCACATATTCGACCTCGGCGGCCAGCATTTGAACAGGAAAGCGCCCGATCTGAATCTCGTCTGAATCCCGGGCAGAAACCTCCCCCGAAGTCTGCTTGCCGCCAGCATTGATTTCTGTATGTGCTTCCGCCTCCGATGGCGTCGGCGTTACACGTCGCCCCAAGTAGAGAGCGACATCGTATAAAAAGGCAACCTCGTCTGGCTCGACAAGAGATATGGCAGTGCCGGCGCGGCCGGCGCGCGCCGCGCGGCCACATCGATGAACAAAGAGCTTAGGTTTGGTCGGAAAGTCAAAGTTGACCACATTATCCAAAAGTGGGACATCAATACCACGAGCAGCAACATCTGTTACCACAAGAATCTGTGGCAAAATGCAAGTAGAAGTAGGATCGGTAGAGTGCATTGATGAGGAGTCATAGTACAAGCTGGGACTGGGCCGGCTCACCTTGGCCTTCCCGGCGCGAAACTTGCCAATTGCAATTTTGCGTGCCGCTGGGTCGAGGGTGCCGTATATGGCAGTGGCCTCGAAGCCCGCCTGCAAGCAAGGCGTCGAGGGCATGATGGAGTTATTATGTGGCGAGGCACACTTCAGGCGGCGCTCACACCAAAGCAGTCGCCTCCGCGTGTACCTGCAAGAGCAATGCATACAGCATCTCGACGTGATGACGAGTCGAGGCAAATACTATCGTTTGAGCCTCGCGCTTGAGGATCTTACCCAGCACGATCAAAAGAGCTGCTTGCTTGTCTTGCGGCCGAACGCGCAAGAACTCGATTTGCAGAGACTCAGAGAGCTTCGTCTCAAGATCGAGCCGCAACACAATCTGACAAGTCAGGAGAGAGGTCGGTGATGGAATTTTCGGCGCAACAAGCAGTGCAAGGCGGCCGAGTGCACCGAGAATTCGCTGATTACTCATTTGAGCAAGGGAGGGTGCCCATCGTTGAGGCAACACGAGCCGCGCTCACCGGATCATGTAGGGATGCCCGCGTGAAGTCAGCGAGGATGGCTGGCATAGTGGCCGAGAACAGCAACGTTTGGCGAGACCTGCACGTCATTAGGGTCAGAAGATGCTGAGAATGACACGCATTCATGAGCGATTTCTGCGGAAGGGCCGCCGAAGAGCGGGCTAGAAAGTTGATGAGCGAGACTCACTCTGGTATTGAGGCCATGATGGCATGGAGCTGCGTTGCGAATCCCATCTCGAAGAGACGGTCGGCCTCGTCGAAGACGATATACTCGACCTTCGAGAGCGAAAGTTGAGAATCAAGCAAGACGTGCTGCACGATGTGCACAAAGCGGGGGTTCAGTGAGCACGGGGGCACAAACAAGTAGAGTTATGCATAGTAGATCAATAGATTTCCAACACGAATGAAGGATCTATCCGTCTGGTGCCAGAGATCAAGGGTCAGAAGAGTGCGCGGCGACGCAGTGTAGACGCACAGATCTCCGCATAGACGTACAGATCTTCGCAAGCGGAAGCTACTGACCGCGGGGAAATACCTGCAATCGCCCCGGAGTGGCGACAATCACGTCCGGGTTGGCAGCTAAGAGGCTGTATTGGTCCTCCATCGAGTCCCCGCCCACGAGAAGGCAGAAGCGAAGCGGAGGAGAGACAAAGTGCGACAGCTCGACGCAGAAACGGTGTGTCTGGAGTGCCAACTCACGAGTTGGCGAGAGTATCGCCGCGCGCACGCCGACGATCGTCGAGTGCCCGCCCAGCTTGTCGAACATGGGGAGGAGGAAGGCGGCCGTCTTGCCAGACCCCGTGCGCGCCATTGCGACGACATCCTGCCCCGCCAGGATGGGCGGGATGGCCTTGCGCTGGATAGGGGTTGGCACACGGTACCCCTTCCGCATCACAGAGCGTCGCACTGGCGCCGAAAGCCCGAGCGCGAGGAAGCCCCCCGTCTTCTTCTTGCTTCCCTTCACCGCCGCCGATCCTCCCTCTTGCTCGTCCTCTCCCTCCTCATCGAGCTCTGGCGCGGGGAACTCAACGACTTCGGTAGGCTGGTCGAGCAACTCCTCGCTCCCGCTCGCCCACTCCTCCTCCTCCGCTGCCCAGCCATCGCTGGCCTGCTCCTCCTCCTGCGGTGGACGCCGCGACTCCTTCCGCCGTCCCATCGATGAAAAGGGGAGGGAGAGGGCGCGGGGCTACGTCGCTGTGAACACGCCAACAAGCTGCAAGGCTGTGAAGGATCATCGTCCCCTGTCCCCTGTCTGTTTATATTAGATAAAGTACTATTTGTAGCCCGGTCACTCACTAAGGGGGATACGAAGGGCACCATCGGTATTGGCAAACGAGGGCCCAAATATGCTCCCTATAGATTCTGATGCGAGATCAGCAAAAAATCGGGGGTCCACCGGCCACCGGCAAAATTTAAATTTTTAAATTTCGAAAAATACCCAATTTCCAATTGTCTAGCCCGGTCACTCACTATCACTATGGGGGTGCGGAGGGCACCAGCTACAATGGGTAAATAAAGGGGGCTCGTGCCCCCCCATGGGCGAACCAAGTATGAAGTTAGTTGGCCGAGATGAGGGAGAGCGATCCCATCGCTCGCGCTCTCTCCAAAACAGGACCGGATAAAATTCCTCTTACTCATAATCCCTCACATCACTATCGAACGCGCACTCACAGTAATACGTAGAGAACTCATATAAACAGGACGTGCGCGTGAAGGGTGAGGAGAAGAAGAAAGAGAAAAAGAAGAGAGGTGTTGCATTGGGGGGATGTTGTATTCAGGCCTCCTGGCATGAATATTTCGGCATGGGTACGTGCCTTCGTCGTTATATATCGTCTTCTATGTTCGTCTTGGTCACTCAAGACGTGCAGATTCGGATTCTCCCTGGGCTCAGAGCGCTCAGATCCTGGTCCGCCGATTTTCGTCTCGAAATTCGAAGATTTGAGTTTTATTTTTACCATTACGGTAATTGTCCACGCGTTTAAGGTAAGAAATGCAGGTAACAGAACTGGGCCCCTCTCCTGCAGTTCCCCCTCCCTTCTGCAGTTCCCCCTCCCTTCTGCAGTTCCCCCTCCCTTCTGCAGTTTCCCCTCCCCTCTGCAGTTTCCTCCCCCCTTCTGCTGTTCTCACCCCCTCTGCAGTCTCCTCCCTCCCCCCTCTCCATTCCCTGATTTTCCCGGGCCAGGCCGGGAAAAATACGTGAATGTGAGGGAGGATTGGGTGAGTGTTGTGATTCTCACCCCCCTCGGCAGTTTCTCTCCCCCCCTCCGCTCCTCCCCTTCCCCTCCCCTGTTCCCCCCCCCTTCGCGCGCCGAGACGGCGGCCCTTCCCCCCTCCGCGCGCCGAGACGGCGGACCTTTCCCCCCCCCTCCGCAGATTTCCTTTTCCCCCTCCTCCGCCGCTCCCCGCCCCCCTCCGCGCGCCGAGACGGCGGCTCTCTTCCGCGTCCGCGCGTTGAGACGCCGTCTTCTCATCCCTCAACCCCCCGCGCGAAAGTCCCCCAGCGCGTCCCTCAGCGTTCCCCAGCGTCCCTCAGCGTCTCCCAGCGTCTCCCAGCGCCCCCCCCGTGTCCTTCAGCGGTGTCCCGCAGCGCGTCCTGCAGCGTCCTTCAGTGTCCTTCTGCGTCCTTCGGCGTCATTCAGCACTGTCTCGCAGCGCGTCCTTCAGCGTCCTTCGGCGCTGCCCCGCGAGACTCGAGGCAGGACTCGCGAGGCCCGGATGCCCCGTCAGGTCTCAGGTCATCAGGTCTTGGCGACCTGATACCTGATATCAGGTGATATCAGGACCTGATATCAGGCTGATATCAGGTGGTCCACCACTAATATTATAATTTTCTATTGAGCCATTCTAAGATCCGAGGAAATGGACTACGTCTAGCTAGAAGCGGAGAGGGGGTTCGTGTGGAAGCGGAGGGGAGAGCCCCCCCCCAGCTAATCCCCACCCCTCCCCCCCGCGGGAACCCCCGCCGCCCCCCCCGCGCACCCGCCTCTGCCGCTCCGCCGGAGGCGCACCCTCCCCACACCCCTCCCCCCCCCCAGAGCCCGCCACTGCTGCCGCTGTTCCCGCCCGCTCCGCCGCCAGCGCGTCCCCTGCTACCTCTGCTCGCCCCACCGCCGTCCCCTTCGCAGCCGCCCGCCTCGCTGGCTCACCCGCCTCGCTGCCAGCCTCGCCGCTGCGCTCGCGCCTGCCCCAGCGCCACCCCGCCTCCCCCACCTCAACACCAGTCGCCCTCCCCCCTGGCAACCAGCGTCGCCGCCACCAGCCTCGCCTCCACCCAGCCTCGCAGCCACCAGCCTCGCCTGCACCCAGCCTCGCCGCCACCAGCCTCGCCGCCACCAGCCTCGCCGCCACCAGCCTCGCAGCCACCAGCCTCGCAGCCACCAGCCTCGCAGCCACCAGCCTCGCCGCAACGCCGCAACCAGCCTGGCCGCCACCAACCCCACCGCCACCCCAGCCTCGTTACCACCAGCCTCATTACGACCAGCCTCGCCGCCACCAGCCTCGTTGCGACCAGCCTCGCCTCCACCAGCCTCACCTCCACCCAGCCTCGCCGCCACCAGCCTCGCCGCCACCAGCCTCGCCTCCACCCAGCCTCGCAGCCCATCATCCATCGTCACTGAGAGGCATGGCCGATCGCTCGCGGTTCGGGTCGATGGCTCGTTTACTGACGTGAATTTTATTGTATTCTAAAGTTAGTAGTCATAATATCAGCCTGATATCAGGTTATCAGGTCTAGTAGGCCTGATAACCTGATATCAGAACCTGATATCAGCCTGACGGGGCATCCAGGTCGCGAGGGCACTGGATTTTACTCCGTAGTCCGAGCCGGAGTCCGAATTGTGTTTTGACCCTCGAGTCCTCGTTCTCTCTCTCTCTCTCCTCTTTTTCTGGTGAGCGCCCCTGGTTCTGCTCATCAGAGGGGGTTCGTTTAACATATGTTTCCGGCCTGTTACAGTGAATGTTTGAGTGCAGAGTGTTGGTTTGTGTGGTTTTTTTACCCGCTATATCGCCTGTTGGTGACCTGCAGCCCCCTGAGTACCCCAAGCCCCGAGTCTTCCGAGCCAGCCTTTCGAGTCTACGAGTCCCTACGAGTCCCAAGTAAGCGGTATCTGCTCGCCGCGCCCTTTCTTACATCCTCCGTCCCTCCGATTCGCGTTCCGTGCCACTCTCCCGTCCATTCCACATATGCCCGTCATTTGCCCTCCCCGTTCTCCCGATGAGCCCGTTCCGGGCTCCCCGGACGAACCGTGCGCCGCGCTAGCCACCGGTGCGCCTTCGCGACTCGTTTCCAAAGAGGAAACGAGCTTCGCTCCGACAAGCACAAAATCCGCGCTCGCGCCTTCTTCGGCCGTCGCCCCTCCGAGTTCCCAAGGTGGAGAGGACCTTTCATCCCCCGCCCAAGAGTCACTCAATGCCCCATCCGAACCCGAGCCACCCAAGCCACCCCAAGCCGAGGTTGGAGCTCCAAAGAGCTCCGCCTCTCCCCTTGAAGAACTCCTCCTCCCAGCGCCGCCCAAGTACGCCCAAGTCGCGCCTCCGCCCACCGAAATCATGCCACCCCCGCGGGGCCCCGACTACACTCCCCTCACAGGGGCGGGCATTGCACCACCCGCAGCCGAAGACCCACCACCGGTCTTCGCGCTACTTTCCTTCGCCGATCCGTTGCCCAGTGTCCATTCCTCCCTCGCTCCCTCCGTGGTGAGCGCCGCGGATGACGCCGCCTCCGTGCGATCGGTCGCTGCTATGCGCACGCACGGTGTCTCAATGGGCGCTGGACTCTGTCGCCAAAAATAGACCATAAGAGCACGTGGTAGATTTGTATATGGACATTTGATAGCTCAATTCGACTGATGTCCCACAATTGACGGAACGACACCTTGCCGCGCGATGCTCCACCCTGGCTGCTCCTGCTCCTGCTGCAGCTGCAGCCCTCGCATGCGCATGTAGCGCAAACGCGTGGGCCCAAGCCAGGCCGCCTTCGGGTTTTGCGTCCTTGAACGCCCCGGGCGCGACCGGCTCATTGCGTTGTACGGCCCCCAGGAAGAGTTGCACCTCCGGGCGTCCGAGCCAACGCTTGCCAACGTCAAGCGAGCCAAAGCAGTGGGGCTCGAGCGCAAGCGAATCAAGGCATTCCTGCAGCGCGTGGGGCGAGGATGGGTCAGTATGGATGTGTGCCACCCTCGAGACCCCGCGTGCCCCCTACCGGTGGCCCCCCACACTGCTCGCGACTCGCGAGAGGTGTGGGCTCACCATGCACCATGCCCACTACCTCCAAGCCATTCTTCGGCCGATCGCGGGCGATGGCCCTTCGCGGAAGCTCCGCGTTTCTTATAGTGATGCGCCCCTTATTCATTTCTCTGATTCCCTCCCGTGGGCGACCGTGTCATTCTCCCAAAATAGACCGCCACGCCCGGGGGGAGGGAGGGGGAGGGGGGTCACTCACCGACGCCATTGCCTTTCGTGGGGCGGGAGGGGTTCGTGTGGGGGGGAGACGGTTGCCGGGGCAGGTAGGGGGGGACCCTGCGGAATCCTTGGACACCCAGGGGAGGTGGAAAATAGTGGTTAAAAAGAGTGAGTGACCGGGCTAGTGCAATGGCGAGGGCAAGGAAGGGGCGGGCCTCCGATCCACTGCCCACTCCCACTGCGACGCAGAGCAGAGTGGGCTCTACGCGCTGCCCATTGCAGCAATGGTCCACCGGACATGGTCAGGAGAAGGGCGAAACTATATGATTAGACCCCACACACCATAACATGCGAGAGCACGATGGTAGACGTCACAGCAACCTCCTTGACACCGTAAATGAGGTCCCCTTTCAGAAAGCCGGTGAGTGCACACCATTCGCCTGCTGCCCAGCCGCGCCAGGACATACCATAAGAGAAGACGGCTGGGACATCCGATTGGATGAGCAGATGGCCCGCCCAAGCGAAGAGGTACCATAAGGGTGGCAGCCATACCAACCTGAGCAGACGAGAGGAGGTTGATTTCGTGCCGACGAGAGTACGCCACAGTAAGAGAAAGCTGAGCACATATCCCGCTGCGTGGAGGCAGTTCGACATTGAGTTGTAGTGGTGCACCTCGTACGCCTGGCACAGCTCGGTGTACGGCCTGTTGTGCGCCACATCAGATACATCAGCCGTTTCGACTGCACGCTGCGCCTCTGGTCCGTGGATGAGCCCGATGAGCGCAGCGCCTCGGTTCTGCACCACCCACATCGCTGCGTACGCCATGAGGCCAGCGAGCGCGCCCGTGAGCTGCCGTGCCGCCATCGTCGTTGCAGTCTCTGCCGCCGGCCGCTGGCCGCCGACCCTCGCCCGCGCTCCGTCGGTTCGTCGCGGCGATGAACGCGGCCTGTTAGAAAACGTGACGGATCCTCTTATGTTCACGGACACACGCCCTGGTCCCCGGCCCTTCCCTTCCCTGCCATCAGGCGACTCCCCCCCGTAAACGGGGATGGGCGTCACAGGCTTAGATATGGTCCGATGGTACGTGCCTCTCCTCCCCGGCGATCTAATTCTCAACCTCCCTCCCTCCTGTGCCGACCGAGCAGGCAGCGCTCAGTCCCGACTTGATCACAGAAACAGGCGCGGGACTTACCGTTGCCAATCTTTCGGTTGGCTGAGCTCTCGCTCTCGCCCACCCTCCTTCTCGGCTCTCTTTCCCTCTCCTGCGACAGGCCACGCGTTCTTGGTGGTTTGATGGTGATGCCAAGCCGAGTTTGGACGTGCGGGGGCGGCTCTGACGGTGGCGTTGTGGCTCCTGAGCACCTGGCCCCTGGGGCCTGCGGCTCGTCGCGGCGCCTTCGCGCTTGCGCTTCGTGGCACTCACTCACTGCCTCGGCGATCGGCGCGGCGGTGAGAGATGGCAGCGAGAGAGAGGGAGAGGGGGGGAGAGAGGGAGAGGGAGAGGGAGAGGGAGAGGGAGAGAGAGAGAGACGAGAGAGAGAGAGAGAGAGAAGCCCCACGACCCTATGCTGTTCTATTTCAGAAGAATAGTCCGCACCCCCGAAACCAAGGATAAAGGAAAGAGGGGGAAGAAGGCGACGAGGCGGAGGGAAGGGAAGTAAGGGCGGTGTCGGATAGAAGGTAGAAGATACCTGTCTAGCAATCTTTAGCTGTTAGCCCTGAATCTTCCGTTACTTTTATTTCAGAAGAAGAGTTGCGTGGCGAGGAGATTCACAGGTTCCCCCCCCCAAAATATCCCCGATCATCGCCACCGCCGCTGGCGATGCTTGCGCTGCTCCCACGCAGACATATCAAGCACCTGCAAAGGTGCGCAGTCGTTTAGAAGGGATAGGAGACGGCAGAAGGGAGCGGGCCCAAGGGGCTTGGTGAGGATGTCAGCAAGCATAAGGTTACCGGGGACATGTCGCATAGCGAGGGCGCGCTTAGCATCGAGATCGCGGAGGAAAGCGGCGGCGCGCATTATGTGCTTGGTCTTTTTGAAGGCAACGGGGTCGAGGGACATGTTGATGGCAGACTTGGAGTCGGAGCACAGAAGGGTAGGGCCATCCGGCGGGAGAGATAGGTCGACAAGCAAATCCCGGATGAAGAGGATGTCGCGGGCAGCAAGCATGGCACCGAAGTACTCGGCCTCGGCGCTCGACAACGAGACGGAGCGTTGGGTCTTGGAGAACCAGTGGACAGGACAGCCGTACAGAAAGAAGATGGCGCCCGTACAAGAGAAGCGAGATTCCCAATTTGAGTCGACATGGACTAGAAAGGGCAGCGAGGGATCCGGGCGAAAGAGCAGAGCGCAGGTGGAGGAGTCACGCACGTAGCAAAGGACGCGGACGGCAGCGGCGAAGTGCGTAGGACCAGGGTTGGTCATGAAGCGTGAGAGCTGCGAGGCTCGGCCAACACCTGAGGGGGAATCAGGGTCACACAAGGGGGCGGTTCCTTGCACCAGCGATACCTGAAGGCGCGACTTAGCCTAAAAACGCGAGGAGCACGCAAGGAGGTAAGCCAGGTGAGGGGCAAGCAGGCGACAAGGGAGGCGACAAAGGAGGCGAGGGCAACAGGGGCGAATGTCGAATGTAGGATCCTGCGACGGTGACTAGTGACTAGCCTGCAAGGAGGGGACATAGAAACGCAGACAACTTCTAAAACAAAAAGGTAAAAGGTCGATCGCGGATGCGACACTGAGGGGACCCTCGGGTTCCCCCAGAGGGCCCAGCTGGGCCAGCTCAGGGGGCAGTGGAGGCTGGGGCTGGGCCCCTGGCCTCTCCTGCCTCTCCCTCGCTGGCCTCGCTTGTCCTGGGTGCCCTCCTGGCGGCTCAGGTGGTCTGTGGCTCAGTGGTGGAGTGGGGGGTCAGTACGATCAGGGGCTAGTGCAGGCGAATGCGTGTGGCGCGCGGTGCGCGCTCGGCGAGGGTCTGTGCCAGAGTGATGTCAGCTCAGCCCCTGCCAGCAGGCAGGGGCTGAGTTTGAGTGTGCAGGCCCACCCAGGGGGTGTCTGCGATGGAGGAAGGGGGGCACGGGGCCCCCATGACCCTATCAGTTTTACTGATAGTTGAACCATCGAGAGAAAAGGAGGGGTTGTCTCTCGAAATCGAACGTGAGACGCTCGAAATTCGACTCGAAAACACGAGGCTGTCCGTCAATTCCAATTCTGCATTCTGCACGTCAACGCTCAACGCGAAAACAAAACTACTTTTTGTGCTCCATGTTGGGATGTTGTGCTATAAAAACGGGCGAACTATTGACTGGCCCGTGCTTGGCGGGCACGACTTGTGTGTCTTCGAACGTGAATGGCCCTGGAGGCCATCCGTGTGTACACAAACACAAATTCCAAAAGTTGGCTCGAGACGGAGACGAGCGCGAAAACGTTTTTGGGTCTGTGTGTTGAATAATGGCGTCGAAAATGTGCATATCTCTCATAAGAGTCTGCCTAATACACCCATTTCCAGTAGCATACCCTAAGATCGCGTGATAAAACCTCAATCTTGACTTAGTGAATTTTCACCTTTAGAAGTTAAAAGCCTTGTTTGACCGCCCCACAAAGAGCGTGTCATCAAGCATGAGCACAGGCTTTTCGTCTGGTGTCAATGGACAAGGGAAATGCAGGCATGGTGGAGTAAACCATTTACAAGACACAACGACGCGAGAACAGGATAGATACAATCGATGGTAAAAGTAGTGGAGAGGGGAGGATTCCACGCGGAAAAAAGGGCCCGAACATGTTGGCAACGAGGGACAAAGCGCATGGCCCAAGGTGCAGTTGCTGTCTCGTACTGCCACTATGCGATCTCGACAGCGCCTGGAAGGACGCTGGTGGCATGTACAGGCGCTTCCTCATGAAGCCTGGATGAAGGACCCAATAACGAGATACACTTGTAGGATGAAAACCAAATCAAACCTGCAAAGGCAAGGACTAGCTGTTAAGGTCAAAGTCGAGCGGGTGTGTAATGAATATTGCAAGACATGGATTCCTTCCAGGCATGTGGTGTGGCCTGGTTGGGGCATAAGTACGTGCAAGAGTATACGGCAATTGAGAAGACGTCGGGCCCGTGGTCGCAACAAGGCGACGAGGCACGCCGGTCAAGCTATTGCCGAGAGCAGGATTGGGAGTTGAGAAAGGGTAAACACAAGTGGTTGAAATTGATCTACTTGCGCGCGCGTGTTGGCCCGGAAGTGGACAGGGGAATGGTTGGCAGCTCAGAGATGTCTTTTCCTCGGTCGTTCTCAGTCCCCGGCTACTACCCCGGACTCAATCACAGCCAAGAGTGTGAATCACATCAATGCCGCCTCCTGACGGGTCCGGGTTTGGGTGCCCTGCCGCCGGACTATTGTTGAGAAAGAGAGGAGGAAAGGGGAAGGTGGAGGGGGGAAGCGAAGGGCAAAGCGGCGCACCGAGTACACCCTCAGGCACCCATGCGTTGAGTTGGGAGCGAGGAGAATTGATCTGAGCGAACGAAAAAAGGGAGGAGACACATAAAGCGGAGAGTTGGGCATGTAGCAAGGCACATGCAGTAGTAATAAATGGTACCGTGTTTGGGAAGGGGCGACCGCACGGCCAGTCAGTTGCCACAGCTTGATCACGGAAGCGCTTTCGCACGGCTGTGGACCCGGTGTGCCATGGACACACGCCGGGCTAGAAAGCCGAGCTTCGGTGTGTCGGGCTGTCACGTGTGTGCCGAGAGTGGGCGACCATGGGGGGCCCGGGAGGTGGCGTGCTGGAGGGAGAGATAGGGAGTAAGGGAGAGAGAGGCGCGCTGTCAGGTTAGTGGATCACGTTTTGATGTCACCGCGACGCTACATTGGAAGGCAACAGTGATGACTCCTCATCCAGCGACAAGAGCTCTCTCTCCCCGAGGGTGGGAGGAGGGAAGGGAGGGTGGGAAGGAGGGGTGGGAGGGCGAGGAGGGGTTTGGGTTGAGGATCCCGTTCCCCACCTTGTAGCGAGCAGATGGAGTCGATGGGCAGGGGGGAGGGAGGGGAAAGACGGAGAAGGGGGAGGGGGGGGACGAAGAGGGGAAGAAGCTCACCTGGGCTCGGGTCCGCAGGCCGCGCCCCTCGGCCCGACGCGACGTCGCTCGCCCCCTCCCCCCCCGCGCTCGCCGCCCGAGGGGGAGGGCAAAAAGAAAACTCCCTGCCGCTTGGCTACAACAAAACACGAGGACGGCCTCGGCGCCTCCTCCGTACTCTACGAGCGATTTACAACAGACTTGTGGTCTTCATACAAAGGAAAATGGGAGAACCAAGTACAGAATATATTAATTTGGAGACTTGGTGTGTAAGTGAGTTCCCCTCCCTCTCTCTCTCCTCTCTCCTCTGTCTCTCTCCCCCCTCTCTCCCTCTCTCCCTCCCCTCTCTCGTCCAAGAGACTTTCTTACTGAATCGAACAACAAAATATCCCCCGCAGAGTAAACCACAAGCCCTCGCGTGTTTTCTTTTTGATCGGCCCTCTCCTCGCGCGGGCACAACCCCGTGGCGAGTGGCTCTCTCTCTCTCTCTCTCTCTCTCCTCTCCCTCCCTCCCTCCCGTCCCTTTCCCTCTCTCTCCTCTCTCTCCACTCTCTCTCTTCTGTCTCTCTCCCCCTCCCTCTCTCTCCTCTCTCCTCTGTCTCTCTCCCCCCCTCCCTCTCTCCCTCCTCTCTCCTCTCCACCCCGTGCGTGCTGCGCCGCGATGCCCTCACCCTCCGCCGAGGAGCCTGACGACGAGATTGACGACCTAGAGGAGGAGCCGCAGCTGGACACGTCGTTCAAGCAGACAGTGGTGGTCGACGGGCTTCCGGTCGTCACCAAGGAGAAGCACGAGAAGCTCCTCAATGTCGTGCGCAAGTTCTTCTCGCAGGTGCACACGAGTGGGGAGAAGGGGAGAGGGAGGGAGAAGGGGGAGAGGGAGGGAGAAGGGGGAGAGGGAGAGAGAAGGGGGAGGGAGAAGGGGGACAGGGGAGAGGGGTAGAGAGGAAGAGGGAGAAACGGGGGGAGAGAGAGGGAGAGAAGGGGGGAGAGTTGTGGAGACAGGGGGAGAGTTGAGATGGAGTGAGGAGAGGGGAGAGCGGCAGAGAGAGCGTGAAGGGCGGGCACCGGGAGTGCTCTGGCAGAGGAGGGGGGGAGGGGGAGGGCGACGTGCCAGGGCATGAGTATAGACAGAGAGGGAGGCACAGAGCGAGCACCTCACGTGCAACTGGCCGGCTGTTTACCTCATCGCTAGGCCAGTGAGGGTCGTGGCCGCGTTGCGTGGCAAAATAAATGAACGAGACGTCTGCCAGAGAAATCTGGGCGCTGACTGCATTCGACCAATGTCTCACTTATCTTGCTTACCTCGACAGGTCGGTACGATTATCGAGGATGGACTCGATCTTCCGGTCGATGACTCCGGCTCGACTCTCGGCTTTGCTTTTATCCAGTTTTCAGCCAAGGAAGAGGCCCAGGCTGCCATCGTCAAGGCCAACGGCTACAAACTCGACAAGTCTCACACCTTCATTGTGAACTCGTTCGAGGATTATGCCAAGTATATGGCTATCTCAGACGTGGAGCAGGTGCAAGAGCGCGCATGAGCCCGGTACTGCTGGTCCTTGCGTCGTGGTGACAAGACTTACACCGTGCGGAGATGCGTGATGAGGCAGACTCACGATGCCATGCAGCTTGAGTGATCCCACGAGCGGCGAGACGCCCTGATCTCATCAGAGGTCGCCTAAGTGCCTGGAGACTGGCTTGCTGGGATTGAGCCAGATCTTGCAACCCACATCAACTGCGATGGTGCATCATTCTTTTTGTGAGACTGCATCTTCTATTTCTGACTGCTCTATCCTATCTCTTGCTGCAGCCGTTCGTGCCCCCGCCATACGTTCCCCGCGAGAACCTTCACCACTGGCTTCTCGACGAGGGCGCCCGCGATCAGTTTGTGCTGCGCTACAACGACGAGACGGAGATTTGGTGGAATGATCCTGGCAAGCCCGACCAGAAGCCTGACCACAGCAAGAAGCACTGGTCGGAGCGCCTCGTTTGCTGGTCTCCGCGTGGTGCCTATCTCGCCACCTTCCACCGTCTGGGCGTCCAACTTTGGGGTGGGCCCTCCTGGAGCCGTCAGCTCAAGCTATCACACGGTGGTGTGCGTCTCATCAACTTCTCGCCGTGCGAGAAATTTCTCGTGACGTGGTCCCCGGAAGGCGATCCCAAGCAGGCGTACATCATCTGGGACCTGCGCACCGGTGCTAAGGCTCGTGCCTTCGCCGGGGCCGGGGAGGAGGAAGTGGAGGTGAGGATCTCTACTGGCAGCCTTTGTCGATGCGCGTCCTGTCGACTGCTCGTCGGCTCACACCGAGACGTCGCGTGTCCGCTTGGAAAACTGGCTTCTCACCGTGGCCGCCACCTCCCCCGTTCAGGACTGGCCCGTGTTCCGCTGGTCTCATGACGACCAGTTCGTTGCGCGTATCGGCGTTGACTGCATTTACGTTTACGAATCCTCGACAATGAAGCTCCTCAAAGACAAGAATGACAAGCGGTCATCCATCAAGGTAGTCCCCTTCCCCGTGATGTTGTGGACTGGCACACCCGTTTCCACCTGGGTGGGCGCAATGTTGCCTCGCCTGGTGCGCACTCTTATAGTGCAACCCGCACTTCTGTGTCTTTCGACCCGCAGGTTGACGGCGTGCGCCAATTCTTGTGGTCGCCGACGGACAACATCATGTCGCTGTGGATCCCTGAGCACATGAACAATCCGGCCAAGGTCATCTTGATGGAACTGCCATCTCGCACGGAGCTCCGCCAAAAGAACCTTTTTCAGGTAAGGGGCGCACGGCCGGCGTGACGTCCGCGCTGCCTTTGTCACATCCAAACCGGGGCGAACGTTCACTCGGTCTCATTCTCCTCTTGGCTTTGTGCATCACACGCAGGTGGCGCATCTTCATATGACGTGGCACGACCAAGGCCACTTCCTGTGCGTGAAGGTTGACAAGCACTCCAAGTCGAAACGGACCCTCAACTCGGCCTTCGAGCTCTTCCGCCTGCGCGACAAGGGTGTCCCGATCGAGGCAAGTGCACTAGCTTCACCCCCTTGCAAGGAGCCATCAGATTCCCTTGTGTGGTGAGGAGGCTGTCCTTGCTCGCTCTCGGAGCACATGAGTGACGGTTGCCCTGCATACCCACCACCTCCTTCACTCCTTTGCTCCAATAGGTGCAAGAGTTCTCCAAAGATCAGTCCATTTTTGCGTTCGCTTGGGAGCCGCGCGGGATTCGTTTTGCGCTCGTCCACGCCGATGCCACGAATGCGAACCGCACCGACGTTTCCATCTATTCGATGGGTTCTCGGTGCAATGGCAGGGTATCCTTGATCAAGGTGAGGCTAATTTGCGCTCGCAATCCCTCCAATGCACCCCTAGGCCTTCGCAGCCCAGAAGCTGATCATCATGCGTTCGTCTCGCTTCCATACCTGATGCCCTTGTGATTGTGCCTCCAACTAGACCTTCGAGCGGAAACCGTGCAATGCACTCTTTTGGTCCCCGGCGGGCGGTATCCTCTTGCTGGCCAACCTCAAAGGCACAGGTGGCAACCTTGAATGGATCGATGCCAACACCTCTCAAACCATCGGAGAGGCCGAGCACTTCATGTGCTCCAACGTTGAGTGGGACCCGACGGGCAGGTGCGGCTGACTTGCGTCGTTCAACATCTTCAGCAACCAGTTGCTCGAGGAGTCTCGCCGTCTACGTGTCTAGGCGAGGTACTTCCCCATCACCTTCTCACAGCCTACGCCCGGCTTGTGGCTCGTCCTCAGGTTCGTCACCACCTCGGTGTCACACTGGCGGCACCAGATGGAGAACGGCTACAATCTCTGGACCTCTCATGGTCGCCAGCTGGACCACAAGCGCTATGACAAGCTTCACCAGCTACTCTGGCGCCCGCGGCCGCCTTCGCTGCTTTCCGAGGCCAAAGAGAAGGAGATCCGTAAGAATCTCCGTGACTATTCGCGCAAATACGAAGCTGAGGTAATGGCAGCTCCACGCCGAGCATCACCATGCCGCGCACATCCGTCTATGGCCTCGTCAGACCTTGCCCTCATAGATCCACCGACCCTGCTGCGAGTTGCTTCTTTGCTAGAACATGCAGCTGATCTTTGATCAGCCGCACATTTGCTCACACACGTTGCGCATTCGATGAACAGGACGCCAAGCTCAAAAACCTTCTCAAGGGCGACGAGCTCAAGGCACGCCAGGAAAAGCAGCGCGCCTTCGAGGAGTTCCTCCGTATCAAGGCGGAAGATTACAAGATGGCGAGGCAGGTTAGTGATTCCCCAGACGGGCCGGTGTCTTGCGCCAATTTCGGCACTTCAGATTGGCGCGCGGGCCCCAAGAACCTCGCAAGCCACGCACCCGCCTCCCCGCCCCTAGCCATCCTGTGGCGCACTTTCTGAAGCAATCATGAAACCCGCTTCTCTTCACAATATTCAGGCTCGCATCGACCTCCGCGGCGGCGTTGAATCTGACAACGAGTCGGCATACACTTTGGTGGAGGAGCAGGAGGAGGAGGAGCTTGACTACAAGGAGGAAGTCATTGGGATGGTGGAGGAAGGGTCCGACATCGAGATCGGAGATGATTGAGGGTGGTGCTGACAAATTTTGCCAGTTCGAGTTGTCTACCAACGGGCTGGGCCCGTCAGATTAAAAGGCCAATAACAGTTCCCTCTGAGCTTCGCCGAAATGCTGATGCGCTGAGAACACGTGCACGATTTGATTCATACGTTTGTCGGTTAAGCAGAGGAAACACAGCCAGCAATCGGCGTCCTATCTATGCGTGGGGAAAGGCTTTCATGCATTCTTGAGCACTTATCAGGCACGTGCTAGGTATTAGGTGTGATCCGTCGCACGCGTTTGATGATTGAAATGGCCAACTCATGTTATTGCCGGCGTGGGTTTGTTGTGTATGTTGGTCTATGATGGCGTGGGATGGTAGTGCGTGGTTAGGAAAACCTCACTCTTGCACCTCTTGAAAATGAATCTGAAGATTCGGGGCTATTCGCTATACACATACACTTGCACGCTAGCTACTAGACGTCCAGTATCTATCACCGCGAGCCATGGTCAACACCCTTATTTTCCTTCACTCCACTTCCTCCCCTTCCTCCCTTCTTTCCTTTTCCTTCTGCTTTGGTTTCCGGGGTCCGGCCCAGGTGCCAGGTGCGCTACCATGGGCCCATATTTGTCAGAGCAAGGCTGAGCTCTCACTCTTGGAGATTGCCTGAGAGGGCGCGCCAGCAGTACGCAGTACGCCGGCAGCAAGCGCGGAACGCGGATCTTGCGGGGAGCTCATGGAGCTTTCCTCGGAACCCATGTTGGAAGTGACTACGGGCATTGCGAACGACGCACGGAGGGCGCGAAAGTGCGAAAGGAGGCTTGTGGGGGCTTGTGGCAAGCGACTGGGGGTTGCTCAGGCGCGTGCTTGGCACTTGTATTGACTCGTTGACTCGGGGTATAGAGTATAGACTCGGGAACTCGGGGGGGCTCGATGGGGAACGCGGAGGGACTCGACGAAGTCGCTGCAAAACACTCACGAGAAACCCCAAAACCAACGACCTCGGGCTTAGGAAAACTAACGTAAACACGCCCCTAATCATAGGATGAACAAACCCTTCGCGCGCGGCGAAGAATGAGGTGCGTGAACGAATACCCGAATACCTCCGGGAGGTGTTCTATGTATTGTGTGCATTCCTCCTTCGTGTATGGCTCGGTGAAGTTTTCGTCCTTATAGACGTTGTGCGTGACGTGCGCGTGTAGTGATTCCCCCAAGTTGATCCGCACGCGGCGCGCGTGATTGGCGGAGGTTCGTGAGGGTTGTGCCATAGGCGGATAGCGGATAGCGGCTGTGAGAGCGCTCCTTCCTTGGTGAGTCGCGAGCGTTATATATATCTTGAGCGCCCGCGTCTTTCCAGGACGTTGGCAGTGCCGGGTTACCTCTGATGCTGCGGCGCGTGAGCACCTTTGAGGGGATGGTGATGATGTAGTAGAGGGCTTTCAAGTTGTCGGGGGTGGTCGTTCCGTCGTTCCGGGATGCGCGAAGAGTCCATCCTTCGCTTTCTGCGTGCGAGACCTTCTAGGGCTAAGGTGTGTGATTGATGATGGCGTCTATCGTCTATAATCGTGTCAAATATTTCCGTCGTCGCAGGGCACCACGCACCACCCTAGCCCTAGGTGGCATGGGGCCAGGGAGTCTAGGAGTCGAGAAGACAGAGAGACGGGCAAGCTTGTGGGGATTGGAATGGGTTGGGAGGGCGCAGTCTCCTCATGGCATGCCATAAGGCATGACAAGAGGATGAGGGGTTCCTTCCCCACGGCAGGGGAGGAGTTGAAAGAGGGGGGGCTCGTGCCCCCCCAAACGTGAATCAAGTATAAACTTAGTTGTCACGCTGCTGTGATAGATGGACCTCGCTGGGACGCGGGAATAAAAATAAAATAATTAATGTTATATCCTAGCCAACCCCACTAGCTAATTGGACACAACTTTTCCGTCCCGGAATCCCGCCATGCCTGACGAGCCAGGTGTCCGAGTGCTACCGGGGGGAGGGGGCACCGCCCCCTCCCCTCGATATTTGTCCTCCCCCCAGTGCACGCACCGACCCCGCGCACCCCAGCGCGTCCTCTCCTCGAGTCCACGCTGGGGGAAAACCCCTTTCGGGTAAAAGCAACGCAGGGGGGGGGGGCACTCGTGAGATAGGGGCCCAGAAGCGCTAATCTCCCTCGCTAGTGCGAGTGGCCACGGCGAGCCGCGGCCCTTCCCTCCTGGCTCTGGCGCCCCCGTCTTCTCTTACCCAAATAGTTCGAGAAGACACGTAAACACCGGAGGGGAGAGCTGCCGCTCCCCCCTCCCCTCCCTCTTCCCTTTTCCTCCTCTCTTCCCTGCGGCGGGGGCCCATGGCGCGCGCCTGCGGCCCCTCGCTCAGGTCCCCAGATGGCCTGCAGGGCCTGGGAGCACAGCTCAGGGGGCAGGTGAGGCTGGGGCATGGCCCTAGCCCCTCCTGCCTCTCCCTCGCTGGCGCTCCGAGCCCCTGCGGGTCGACTGGAGCTGGCTGGGGGGTCCTGAACAGGGGGGCCCAGGGGGAGGAGGGGCTGGTCAGAGGAATGGGCAGGCCACGACGGGCCAGGGCGGGCGAGTCAGGCGGGCCTGTAGGGAGAGGAATGGGTCAGCAGGGCTGTGTGCTCCTGGCAGGCCATCAGGCGTGCCAGGAGAGTGGGTGGATCCTCCCCCATGGCAGGGGAGGAGTGGAGAGAGAGGGGGGCTCGTGCCCCCCCATGAGCGAACTAAGTATAAACTTAGTTGTTGGGACGCGGGAAAAGTCGCCAGGTGGCCGGGGGGGGAAGGGAGGGTGGTGGTCAAGTGCTCTCGTGGTGTATATGTATGAGGGGGTATAACTTCCCCGTCTTCGTATGGTGCACCGGGGCTTTCGATGGCCCGCGCCTTCGGAGGGCGAGCGGCGCGAGCCCCACGGTGATCTATCTATCTTTTTACTTTTTGAAGGCATTGTTCAGCTACACATTTATCAAGCGTTCAGCAAACTATCACTGAGTGAAGTGTACGTCAGCAAATCAAGTTTTCCTTCGTAGCGCTCCCGCGACACCACTCGCGTGCAAAGCTTGGTGCACCATAGCGATAACCACACCTACACCCACTAGTTGCAATGCACCGAGGCATAGGGGCCCCACCAAGGCGAAAAGGCACTTGCTACCTCGGTATTTATCAAATACGCAAACATGCCTGCACTAGCCGCCGGCGCTCGCAACTCGCTCTGCTCGTCGCTCTCCATTTATGAGTTGAAAATGTTGGTGTTGAGCGCCCGGTTGACGTCTGTCTGTTATTCCCATTTGCGGTTTGCGGATTTTTCTTTAAGGTTGTGGAGAGCCAGATTTAAGGAAGCACGAGGAGAGAGCCCTCATACCTGGAAGGTGAGATTACGAGTCCCTGCCATGACAATGACCATTGTATCCCCTCATCACTACACCGATCGTGGCGGAATGCCCGGAGGAGGCCCATACAATGCGAAGGCTGGGGCTGGCAAGGAGGAAGGAGGCGACCCTTTCCCGCTGAAACGGCGTCCACGGCCTGAAGCCTCCCACTCTTGCATGGCCATCATCGACTGAAGCTGCAGCTCTTCCCGGGCCAGCAGATCTGCTCGGAGGTTCTGGAACTTCGTAGCCACCGCCTGTCTTGCTCGTGCAGCCTTGGCTGGGTCGACTATTGCGCCTTTTGCTGGTGTCTCCACTCGCGAGAGCTCTTGCTCAAAGAGGTGGTTGAGCCAGCGTCGTTGCAGTCGCAGCTCTGCCAAGGCAGACGCCTGAACGCCGATGGCCTCGGCAGCCGTGAGGCGCCGCGACGGCGCTGGAAGTGGAGTGGGAGGTGTGTTGAGAGGCGGCTCTTCCCTTGGGCCATCATGCCTTGCTGATGACATATTGACGCCGTCTGCCGTGATTTGTGGATAGTTGGGATCGACCAGCTCGAACTTGGTGGGTGAGGGAGACCGTGGCGAGCGCTGAAGCATGCCGGCAAGGAGTTTTGCAACAGTCTCGCGATCAACCGGTTCAGACTCTCGGTCAAAGGCATGAGGTAGCGGAGGGGGGGGTCGTGGTGCCGGTGGGGGCATAGCATGGATTTGACTGCCCAATGGACTGGAGGAAAGTGCATCTTTAGTTTGGTTGACGCTAGCACTTGAGGGCACTGCCATAGATCGTTCCTCAGATTTGCGCCGTTTACCTCCAGCTGCGCCCGCCTGAGCTACGACGCCGATTGTAGGCGTCAGTTCAGCGGCCAAATTCTTCGCGACGTGTGGCTCATGAACAGGACGAGGTACCGCAGTTGGCGATAGCGAGGTCAACTGGGCTTCCGAAGCTGGCCGCTTTGTAGAAAGAAGCGAAGGGGCACGCGGCATAGGAGTGGCGTTAACCTCACAGGGTGAAGTGGCCGAAGTAGGCGGCGGCGGATTGTGCTTTTGAGGTGCCGGATTGGCAACGATGGCCATTGAGGCAACCGGGCGGCATGCAAGCACAGTAGGTGCAGCACACACGGATGTAGGCGCTTGCAACGCAGGCCGAGACAACTCTGCTAAAGCGCGGGCCGCAGTTGAGGCGCTCGACTGGCCCGAGTGCACGTCATGCGCAGCACCAGGCGTGGAGCTGGTGCTTTTGGAGGAGGCCGGTGACACTTTGGCAGCCACAGGGGTGGAGGGTGGCTCCACGGTCATGGAAGTCACAGAACAAGGCTTGTCAGCCGAGAGGGTTTGTTGAGGCTGAGAGGGAACATCCGTAGGCTGGGGAGCGACTGGGCATGGCGTGGCCTTTTGCGTTTGCTGTTGCGGCGTGCGGGATGGGGCAGGAGTGGCGATTGTGGTGTGAGGCGCAGATATCGCAGCCGGCTCCTTGCCCAACGTACCCTCACGTAGAGTTGACACCTCCTTGCCGATGTCAAGCTTTTCCGGTTTGTTCTCTTCCTTGGGCGATGCCACAGAACTAGCATCCGATGCTGACTCCGCACTCGCATCTCCAAAGCTGAGCGCAGCGCCCACCATGGGCGATTCGCTGCCGGTGCCACTCACAGGAGTCCGGACAAGTGTCGATCCGAGGGTGGGCATGGCGACAGTGATAGGCTTTTGTCGTGCCGGTCCCACGGTCGCAGTGGCGGCAAAGGGTGTCCGATCACCTTCGCTTGTGCCGAACCCGGTAGGAGTGGCGGAACCACTACCAGTGCGAGCAGTGGAAGGTGCAGAGGCCGGCACCGGGCGGATAGCATGGGCGGGTCCGCATTTGGATGCCCGGATGGCTTCGGCCGCCCGCTCGGATGCTACCCGCGCAGTGCGACTGACAGGTGTAGCCTCATCCCTTGGGGCCCCTGCTACGCGAATGGCTTCGTACGCCGCCTTGCATTGTGCACCGGTGCGGCCGGGGATGTGCATGGAGAGGAGGCCCCACGCACCCGAGTGTACCTGCATTTCAAGCACAGGATCAAGTCAACATTGGCTGGGCGAGTGAACTCACGTTGAAAGCAAAAGCCGTCTATGGAATTCATGAGACCAGATTCTACGCCATGACGCTCAGAAACGGTGAGGCCTGCACTCGCCTTCTCGAAGTGCTCATTGGCAAGATGACGCAGCTCTTCTAGTTCACTGGCCGTCCAGTCACCTGTGGCGGGTCTCTCGCCTGGCCCGAGGTACGTGAAGTAATAGGCGTCCGGCTGTGAAGGTGCACAACAGCAAGGTATGTCAGTGGTGAGGCTCGTCATCGCCAATAGGGCGAATCGCGAGAGCACCAGAATCCCCCTGAGCTGGCCAGCCCAAGTATTTGGTTTACTCAAGCCCACGCCACCAGCGGCGCGGCCCCCAGCCTCGCACAGAGGTTGCGCACCGAAATGTGGAGGTTCTCCCACGCAGTGAGCCTCGCCTTGCCCCACGTGGCCGCCTCGGCTGGCGTGTAGCGGAAGGTGGTCGACGCATTCAGGTCATCGGGGATGAGCCTTCGCTTCACGAGCGCAAAGCTCTTGCCGTCTGCAGTGCACGGCATCCGCTCAAGATGAAGTAGGAAGGAGAAACAGAGGGCGAGAGGGAGCGCGAGAGAGAAATTGAGGCGCCCACAGTAACAGTTGGGCGCAAGCGCGGGAGAGGGGCCGCGAACAGATAGAAACAAGAGAGGGAGAGGGAGAGACGAGGCGGGAGAGTAAACGCGAGTGAGTGAGGCAGGGAGGTAATCAGGGAGAGGGACGGAGGGAGGAAGAGTAGGAGGGAGGGAAGGAGAGAGCGAGGGAGGGAGGGAGAGAGGGAGGGAGGGAGGGAGGCGGCGGCCGCGTAGCGAGCGGGGACCGGTGGAAGCCTCTCGCGCCAAAGCTGAGCGGGTGAGGAGCGGCGGGTAAAGTACACGCCAGCAAGCGCGGGAACTGAGACGAGAAGATATGTAAAAGTAAAAGTCAAAGTCAAAAGTAAAACATAAAGGAGCTCTTCAGGACTACTGAGATCTTGACTTCTTGACTTCATACTTCTATAATAGGATGACTGAGTGTTAGTGCCGCTACTGCTACCAGCCACGTACCAACACGCCAAGCCACGACACACATGACCGCATTGAGACCCAAGTGTCGCATCAAGAGTTCCACTAAATGTGAATGTTCACATGTGGATGCGATTTCAGGTGTTGAGTGAGTTTTGTTTTGGTTGGTTGAGTCCACCGCTGCTAGAGCGGGGAGAGACGAGGGGAAATCTTCCCCCGGTCCCACGATAATAAAATGTGGGCCTCCGGATCAACAAGAGTTTTTAAAAAAAAATCTTAAAAAACTTGCCGCTACGTGCACGGCGCACGGCGTGGGGCAGATTGCTAGTGCTACTCCCAACTACCCCCCCTTTCCTATCACTCCCCTTCCCCCCCCCCCCCCGTTCCCTTTCCACAAAATGGAGGGGGGGGAGGCCGCGCGCGCTGCTTCGACCAGGGGCGTGGGACAGAGGGGGTAAGAGTGCGTGGAGACCTTGCTTGGGTGTGCTTTTCCGCCCCCTTTGGGGTCGGTCCTCTGAAGAAAACTTCTTCCTAGTTCGGGGAGTTCAGGTTATAATTCTGATGCCTAGTTCGGTCGCTACTTGCGCCAAGTCGTTGGAGATCTCCAAGTTAAAATCTTTATCTACCGAGTATAGCGGGGAGATCATCCTGCGCAGGTGCTTGTTACTCGGGGCGTGTAGTCCGAGTCGTTCTCTATCAGCTTTAAGGCGTTGGAAGAAGCCTACCTTCGCCTTGACCAACCAGTGGAACCTCGAGAATATGGCCCTTAGGATGACTGTTGTCGATCTCGCCTCGGCGTTGCCATAGTGTATGTATGTTGTAAAAATCCCGTCAGTATATATCTCCATGCCAGGATACCTAAAAAAAAATCTTCTTAAAATTCCCCGCTACGCGTGCGGCGTGAGGCAGTGTGCTAGTGTACCTCCCTACTACCCTACCTTAACCCCTGACAACCCCCTTCCCCTTTCCCAGTTCCCTCTTTATCGGAGAAGCTGGTTCCGGGGAGGCCGCGCGCGCTGCTTCGGCCGGGAGTTGGAGAGAAGGGGGCTGGAGACTGTGATTCGTCCTGTACGCTAGTGTTGATTCGGGTTGCCTTCTATTGTATTTCGTGGGATCTTTATTGATATCCTCCTCGTTTTCTTCTAAGACGCGGTATTAAGTGCCTTAGGTGATGTTACGGATGTCTAGCCCTCCCGCCGCCTGCAGGAGGTCTTCCGATGCTTCTAGGTTGAACTCCTTGTCCACCGTGTAGAGCGGACTTATCAATTTCTTAAAGTGTTTGTTACTCGGGGCGTGTAGCCCCATATTCTCTCGTTGTTTTTTCAGCCTCAGAAAGAACCCGACTTTCGCCGTTACTAATAGGTGGTATCTCGCAAGGATCGCTCTTAAGATCGACCTAACGGACCTGCCGTCCGCGTTGCCATATTGGATGTTATAAAAGTCAGTTAGGATGTACCTCCACGCCAGGATGCCTAGGTATCCCGAGGAGGGGTGCGGTCTGTCCACTTGATAGCAGAAAAGTCGTTGGGCTGTTTCGGATCCCGGCCTGAGGCTAATCCCCAGAAGTCCTTCTATGAATTCAAAGATGGGCTCCGTCGCGATGCATGATGCCAGGTGAGTGGAGCTTTCAGGGGCTATGCCGCAAAAGCGGTCCATGCCAGGATACCTAGATAACCCGAGGAAGGGTGCGGTCTGTCGACCTGGTAGCAGAACAGTCGTTGCGCCGTCCCGTGTTGCATGCAAGTTGCATTGGGTTTGGTACGTCGCAAAGTTGTTCTATGTATGCGAAGATCGCGGTTCCGTCGCGTGACATCGCGCTAGGTGCTAGGTGTGTGGATGACTCGGGGGCTTCCCCACAGAAGCGGCAAGTTGGGTCGCCCGTGAACCTGTTGGCCGTTGCAATCCGTCTGTGAAGTATATGCTTGAACAAGAGTTTTTTTTTAACCCAGCCTCCCCCACCTCCACCTCTAGTCTCTACCCTTGCACGATCCGTGCACCGGATGAAACGGCTCAACCCCCGTAACCGACTCAACCGCCGTAACCGACTCAACCGCCGATCACGTAACCGCCACAAAAACAAAACCCCAACAAGAACAAATGCTTTGCACACCACATAGTCATACCTAGGCCTTGGGTTCACGGCACACATGAAGCCTTGCGCTCTTGCGCTTGCGCTTCTCAGAAACTCAGATGGCATCCAGCCTGCTCACAAAAACAAAACTCACACCTAATTCGCCGGTTCTTTCGCCCCATTCAACGCCCCCAACAAACCGTCGCCGCCCTCCGCTCTCTCTCTCTCTCTCTCTCTCTCTCTCTCGCTCCCTCTCTCTCTCCCCCTGCCCCCCCCCTCCCCCCCCCCCTCCCCGTCCCCTCTCTCTCTGATGGCGGGCTCCCCGGCTCCCGAGGTGGACGAGCCGCAAGTGCCAGAGAGGAGCTCGTTCAAGCGGAGCACCGCTCCGCGCAGCGCTCTGCTCCGCCACCTCGATGAGGTCAACAGCGAGCTAGAACAGCTTCAGAAGCAGCGTAATAGTGGACCGCTGAGCGCTCCCGAGGACATCGCAAAGTGCCGTGAGCTCGGCCGCACCCTCGACGCGTACAAGCGCTCACCGCTTCATATGGCAGCCGCATCCGCTGACGTTGGTCTGCTGCGCAAGCTGCTGCACCAGCCCGAGTACGCGTCGCTCGTGGGCACGCGCGACGAGATCGGGTTGACGCCGTGCCACCACGCCGCCGCCGTCGGCCGGCAGGTCACCTTGCACCTGCGCTCGCGCGAGACTACTCTGGACCCGCACACAAAGCAGGAGCTCTTGAATGAGCTTGTCAGTTTCCTTGGTGGCCTCCTTGACGAGGGCTCTGACGCGCACGATGCACTGATAGCGAGCCGCGATGCTGCGACGCGCGCCGTCGCTCTCGCAACGACCGCCCGCACAGAGGTGGATTCCGAGACGTGGAGCGGGATCGAGGCGCCGCTATGGTTAGAGCTTCCGGAGGAGGAGGAGGCTGGGCTCACTCCAGGCGTGTGGGTGGATGTGCAGGCCAGGCTTTTGCCGACGCCCGCCGTGGCCGAGCGGCGACCGCCGCCGCCAGCGGAGCCGCCCGTAGTGGCGGGCGTTGCGGCAACACCTTTGCCTATGAAGAGCACTCGCACGTCGACTGCCGGACTGGCGCCCACGGCCCCACCTGCACCGCCCGAGCCACCCTCTATGGCCTCCACGTCCTTGGCCGGTACGACTGCCCTTGAGCTCGCAGAGACGGCGGCTGAGAAGGTACCGATGCTGGAGATCCTCTTGCGGCACGAAGGGGACGCTACTGGCGCCGTCCGGTTGAGGGAGGCCCCAGGCAGGTTGGTGGTCGGGGCGAGGCTCTCGGAGGCCGTCGCTGCGCTGCGGTACGTGCTCGAGGAGCCACCTGTGAACGTGGGGAACGAGCGTGTGCCACCCGAATTGTGGAATGGCGCCCTTGCTGATGTGGCTGCACCCCCGCGCCTCGCACTACACGGCATTCGCATCATCAACTCCTCGGCATCCGCCATCGCACTCGGCCCGAGAGCTTTGTGGGTGCAGGCCGAACTACTCGGAGACGAGCCCAGCATGGCGCGCGCACTGCTTCGTCGGCCACTAGCATCGACAGCGCGACCTCCTTCACCCAAGCAGCGGCGCAAGCGCTCCTCAACCGCAGAGGCACCGCCGCATTCTTCTCCTATGGGCTCTGCCCCGCTCGACGTGCCCGCTGTGGAACTCACACTTCCGGCCAACAATCTACCCGCGCTCGACTCGCTTACTGTGCGCCTCTCGTTGTGGACGGAGGACGGCAACGCCATGAATTCCGGCACAGAGCCGCGATCAATCCGCCAGCAGGGCGAGTTCCCTAAAGGATGGCGGGAAATTGGCGGCGTGCGCATGCCGATTCGCGCGTTGCAATCGGCCTACGGTGGCTTTGGTAGGCTCGTCCTGTCGGCAGGAGGCGATGAGGCCGAGGAGGATGCACATCCGGACCCGGCAAGACAGGTGCCCAACCCTGAGTCGCCTAGCGATCCTCCGCCTATCGAGGTGGAGGGGGGTGGGCCGAGTGACGCGCCTCCCGTGTTAGAGCTCGACTGGGCACTACTCGGGGAGGGGCAGTCGGTGGTCGCGCGCCGCAGCCGGACAGCCGCGGCAGGGGGGCCGACGGCGCGTGTGAGCGTGCCCTTGCACATCAGCGATGGCCCTGCATGCCTCGCCGAGCTCGCGGCCGCCGGCGCGGACATTAATGCCGGAGACCTATCCGGCTCGACGCCCTTGCATAAGGCGGTGGCTAATGACTGCTTGTGCGCTATCTCGCTGCTTCTACGCGCCGGTGCGGACATCGAGGCGGCAGATTCATACGGCGACCGAGCGCTGCACCGCGCAGCCGATAATGGGCGGGTTGCCTCTGGCAGCTTGCTGGTGCGGCGAGGCGCAATGATCGACGCCCAGAACAAGGTTGGAGAGGGCGCGCTCCACCGCGCGTGTGCGAATGGTGAGACACCGTTTGTGTCTATGCTCTTGCAGGCTGGAGCTTCGGTCATCCTGGCCGACTGGCGAGGCTGGTCGCCGCTGCACGTGACCGTTGATTCTGGGCAGCAGAAGACTCTAATCGCTCTCGTCTCCTTCTGCAAGGCGCGCCGACTGCCGTGTGCTTTGCTCGAGACTGCCGGTGGCGAAGGCGCGGCGGCCTACCCCGCCCACGACTCGGCACTCCACATTGGGCTTCGTGCATGCCGCGTGCTAATGCTCAAATGGATGCTCGACCAGGGCTTTGGGCCAGCCACGCTCGTTGTCAACTCTGATGGCCACACCGCAGCCGATGTGCTCGCCGCGCTGCTTCCAAAGATGGACAAGATTGGTATGAAGAAAGCAGGCAAAGGTGCTAAGTCGCTATTGCCGGTGCCCGCGGGAGGGAAGGAGGAGAAGGGTGTCAAGAAGAAGAAGCCACCCAAGAATATCTTGCATGGCATCACTGCCGAGGCCGGCTTCGCCCGGCTCGCGGCGGAGGGTGTCAAGGGACTCCTCGACTTGCAGAAGGTGATGGTACGAGAGGAGAAGGCCGCGGCAGCGCTCGCGGCGCAAAAGGCGAAGCAAGAAGCGGCGGATGCAAAAAAGCGTGCCGAGGCGGAGGCCAAGAAGGCCAAGGCCAAAGGAGGGAAGAAATGAGGTTCGCCCGAGAGGCGATGGAATGCGTGTGGTGGCGATTGCATCCTCACCGTGGAGAGAGTGGGGCGCGCTTGGTCCTTTATTTCCTCTTTAAAAATCTTTTTATTATTCTCGCCTCGCACGCGACTTTGGGGCTTTGTCGTACAACCACGTCCGCGCACTCTCTCTCTCTCACTCCTCTCAACCTGCCTTGCGGCGACTCCCCTCGTGCCCTAAGGGTATTTCCTTGTACTATTATGTTAGTAGCTACTATTAGTAGGGGTGGGGAGGGGAAGAAAAAGAAACCCCCCTCCATCCTTCCTGGAAGCAAGTATTTTTTTGTGAGGGAGGGCGGCGAAGAATTCCTCTGCCGCTGCTTGTCTGCGGAGCGGAAAGATGGCGTCCGCCTCGCTCGAGGTGGTCGATCTTCACCGCGCTCCTGCGGGCGTGTGGTGGGGTGTTGCAGGCTCGCTCGCGACTTGCGCGATCAGCTTGGCCCTGTAGATGGCTCTGCGGGTCGAACATCACGTTCGCCCGCCGATTGAGCCGAGCTCTGGTGGTGGGCGCCTGAGTGTGCTGTCGTTTGAACCCCTTTTGACCTCTGATGTGTTAGGTGGTGGCCATGGCGGCCGATCTCGGTGACCCGACGCGCTCCGACGCGCGTGGAGCGGCTTATCACACCAGTGCGGGCGTGCAAGGCGAGGGGGGCATCGCCTTGTCTTCGTCTTGTCTTCTTGTCTTGAGTCGAAAGCTTTTGGTGCTTGAAATAGAGGGCGAGGGGGTTTGTGCTTCTTGGGTTGGTTGTAGTTGGAAGAGGGAGTGGGAGAGGGAGTGAAGAATGAAGAGTTGAAAGAGGGCCCAAGGCTGGGCCCTGAGTTGTAGGTACTTGTGGACCACAAGAGTGGGGTGAAAACGAGGCAGTATCAGTATCTCAACATGGGTCTTGAGTCTTGAGTTGAAATTTTTGGTGCTTGAAACAGAGGGCGAGGGGGTTCGTGCAGTTTGGGTTGGTTGTAGCGTTAAGGGGGAGTGGGAGAGGGAGTCAAGTGTTGAAAGAGGGCCCAAGGCAGGGCACTGAGTTGTAGGTAACGTAGGCACTTGCTGTGGCCACGTCGTATGTGGCGCAGGCCGGGCACCGGGCTGGTGACCAAGGACCAAGAACGGTCTCGGTCGGTCTCGCAGCGCACCTCGTCTCGGTTCGGTTCGAAGTTGAGCTCTCCGAGCCTTTGGTGGCGGATGTTAGATGTTAGCGCGCGTGCTCTGGGGCGCCGCGGCTGCCGATGTCGACGCGGCTTGGGGGCGCGTCGCGCGCATTGGCGTCGATGGCTCGACGGTTGCTGGTTGCTGGCTATTCCGTATGAGGCCGCGGGCCGGATACCGGGCTGATGCACAAGAACAAGAACGGGCTCGCATCGCGCCCGGCGCCGTTTTGAATTTGGGCTCTCCGAGATGTTGTATTTAGGCTTGTTTTGCCGTTTTTGTTTTTGGGGTACGAGGTTACGATTAGTTGTGGGGGTGGGGGCTCCCGGGGGGTCTGGGGCCCAATGGGCAAAGGACATCGA
Organism: Isochrysis galbana; assembly: GCA_018136815.1. Taxonomy (NCBI): domain Eukaryota; phylum Haptophyta; order Isochrysidales; family Isochrysidaceae; genus Isochrysis; species Isochrysis galbana. The sequence continues at coordinate 2,334,062 of CM030932.1, forward strand.
ATATGTGCTAGATGGATGTTTTCCGGGTTTTCTACCGCTTCACTTTGGTGTATTTTCTCAATCCTGACTTTTTTCATTTTTATAGCCTTAGAAGTTAAAATAATGTTCGACCGCCCTATGACAGATGCTTTACAATAAATACGCGAGAGCCTAGACGGACAGGATGGGAAGCACTGATTTCACAGGATGCACACATGGTTGGGTTTATTTTGTAGACGGGGAGGATTCGTTAACTCCTTACCGCCGGCCCGCAGTGGGAGGGGAGCACGGTACCGAAGCATGCAGGTCAAGAGAAACGGGGGTCGTGAAACTATGCTCGGTTTAGTAGTAACCGCGGTTCACTATCGCTCAACTGCCGAGCGCGCCCGGTTCTCGCTCTTTCGCTGACGGCAGCACCTCCGGTGCTCCCCCAGCGATCGAGCCCTCTCGCTCCCGTAGAACCGCCACGCACGGCCTCACCGCCGGCGCTCCACCCGCGCCGGCCCCGCCCGCGGCTGCGTCATGCCTGCCCGACGTCCCGTTCGTCCCACGGCTCGTGGCTCGACTGCCAGCCCTCGCCCCCTCCTCACTCCTTCTGGCCGCACCAGGCTTGTGGACCCTCCTCTTACAGAGGTGGAGGAGGGAGGAGAGGAGGGAGGAGAGGAACCAGATACTCCTGGCTCTGGTTCGCCTCCCTCCGCTCCTCGCGAAGCTGACTCCAACGAGTCAGAGGAGGCAGCAGAGTCCGAGGCGGAATCTGAGTTGGTGGAGGCCCCAGCGAAACCAGGAGCACCCCAGGCTGCTGGTTGGGACCCAGACCGACTGCTCGACTCCCTCATCGAGAGGTTGGAGGAGCGCGATCGAGCGCGCCAAGGCCGCAGCCGCCGGCGCCCCAACCGCCTGGAAAGTTCGTCCTCCAGCCCCTCACCTCCCACCCCCTTCCAACGGAGCGAGATTCACTGATCACAAGGGGTTCTCATGGAACACGAGAGGTGACGGACCTCTTTCACCTGTGGAAAGAGAAGGAAGCTAGGTAGAAGAGAAAGAGGTGCGTGGGAGAGAGAAACCGGAGAGAGAGAGACGCGGGGGAAGCCTGCTGATGGACTCAATCACCTCAGTCGTTCATATAGATAACAACCCGTAGGAGCGAAGGAAAAGGAGGAGGGGGGTCCCCTCGTTTTACGACGTGGTGCGTGGGAATTCTTCCACCAGATCTTCTTCTTCCTTTCTCTATCCTTCATGTTCTCTTGCCCCTCCCCTCTCTCTTCCCCCTGGCCCGCTCTCTCTCTCTCTCTCTCTCTCTCTCTCTCTCTCTCCTCGCCGATGGCTCCGCCCAACTTCCTGCTTCTTCTCGCAGACGACATGGGTTGGGGCGATTGGCCAAACCTTCCGACTGTGCACCTGCCCCACCTCGACCGGCTCGCCGCAGGTGGGGCCCGCTTCTCCCAGTTCTACGCTGCCTCGTCGATCTGCTCGCCCTCGAGAGGAGCGATGCTCACCGGCAGGCTACCCATCCGATGGGGCGGCGCGGGCGGAAACTGGAAGGGGACGACATTCGGGGCCTCTGCCGTTGGTGGCCTCCCACCACAAGAGCACACACTCGCTGAGGCGCTCAGGGAGAGAGGCTATGCGACGGCGATGGCGGGCAAGTGGCACCTGGGCCAGCAGACCCACATGCTGCCACGGGCACAGGGCTTCCAAGAGTACCTCGGGCTGCCGTATTCGACGGATATGGGTTCGTCAGCGTGGGAATTCAAGCTGGCCGAATCCGCGCTACCGCTCCTGCGCAACGAGGACATTGTAGAGGCGCCCGTCGACCTGGCATCACTCTCGCAGAAGCTGGTCGACTTTGGAACCAGCTTCATTGCCAACGAGAGCAGCAGGTCAGTGCCTTGGCTGCTGTACGTGGGCTTCCACCAGCCGCACGTGCCACAGGCGCCAGGTCCACGCTGGTGCAACGTATCTGCTCGAGGCCACTACGGGGACGTGCTCATGGAAATGGATGACATGATCGGTGCGTGTTCGCATGTCGCGACGCCCTATCGTCCCCTGCCTCACCACATTGCACCTCATGGTAGCCCATCTGTGCGCACGTATACTCTCTGCTGACGGCTTGCTGGTGCGGTGCACTGTATGGCTACATCGGGTCTACCGCTCATAGCGCATGCCAGGTGTGATCCTCCATGGCTCGTGCGGGCCGTGGTAGTGCATACAGGGCGAGATACCCACTTTTGCCCGAACTCTGGTCGCAGGCCAGCTGCTCCTTTCAGTCTCCACGGCAGGTCAGCGTGAAAAGACGTTGACACTCTTCTCGTCCGATAACGGTATGCCGCTGTCTTCGGGCGATACTGGTCTGCTTCGCACTCCTGGGCTAGTCCTGCCGCATCCACCTCCAATGCTTGCTCTGCATTCACGCGCTCGTGTTGCACCCTGCCATGCAGGGCCCTGGAAAGATATGGGGGAAGCCGGCGGCTCCGGAGGGCCTCTGAAAGGGGGGAAGTTCACCACGTGGGAGGGAGGCGTGCGCGTTCCGGCCGTGTTCCACTGGCCTGGGAAGATACCCGCGGGCATTACTATCGATGCCCTCGCCTCTCTATTGGATGTCTACCCCACGTTCGTCGCCATCGCTAAGGGTAGCGCAGATGGCGCCCACGTCGCCGGTGGCATCCAGGGAGCGGCGCTGCGCTTCAGGCAATTCATCGACGGGGTCGACCTCACCCAGCTTTTGCTCAATGGCGATGGTGATGGGGCACCGAAATTTGACCGCGGGGGCTGCCTCTTTTTTTATGGCGGCACGCCTGGTGCCGGTTGCGGGGGGCCGCATCGGCTACGGGCGTGCCCCGGCTTGTGGGCGGTACGATGCGGCCCCTATAAACGTCACTTTGTCACACGTGACGGGCAGAGGGTCAATCCGAATGTGCTCTCTCACGAGGCTTTCGATCAGACCTTCAATCGCTCTGGCCATGGGGGGCGCTTGATCTATCAAGTCGAGCACGACCCGGGCGAGTCCTATCCGCTTTCGCATCATGTGTGAAACAAGCAATGCACGCACGCCGTCTTTGCCGCCGCGTACTGGCTAGACCCCTGCGCTTCACTTGTCTGCCTCGGTGCTTTCAGCCGCAGATCACGCCTCGTGCCCTATACCCAATCGATGATTCCGAATCTTGACGTCCCTCTCGCCATGGCAGCCCCCATTGGCGGCTCCTGTGAACTCACCTTGCACCTAACTCCAATTCTTGTTTACACCCCGAATCCAATTCTTGCTTTGACGTTGACACGCAGGGGCTACCCGACAATTTGCTCGCCGACATGGACCGCGAAATCGAGCGCCATATCGCCACGTTACCCGGTAGGTGATGCCCAGCGCCTCGTCTTGTACCGAAATTGCCGCTTTTAGTGTTCAAATACCAGGATGGGCGGAAGTTCACGCTTGCCCGTTTATTTGCACCATTTGCACTTCGCGCCTGTACCCGCGTCCCCGCTGCGCTTCCACAGCTTGCCATTTTATGGTTCTCCCGTGACGTATGGGCGCTGGCCACCTATCAGTCTAGTACTATCTACATCCCGCTATCCGATTCGTCCTTGTAGGGATGAACGGAGTGCCCGAGGTGACGAATCAAGTAGCGCTTGGGCAACGGACAAACTTAACCCTTTGCTGCAGTCGCTCTCTACCGACGAGTTCTGACCCCATGGCGGCCAACGCAGACCCACCCCGCTGGCTCCCTCCATGCACATGCACTCCGGCCAACTTAGTCCCAAGACACATTTGCAAGCCAGTGGTACCGGCTTGCCCTATGAATTCTGGTCAAACCTCCGCCTGCCACAATAGAATGAGGCTGCGTGTGCCGAATGAACTAGCGCGTGAGCTGCAGCGTCTCGTACCGCGAGTCGAATCTCGAAGCAGGGGGAGAACCGGGGAGTGGGAGAGAGGCCGTCGAGGAATACCAAACAACTAAGTAAAAAGTAAGCTACACACGGAGTATAGCGCGCCTGTGTCGAATCGAGCCGGTCCCGGAGGGCACTCAGCCTCTCCGTCGCGCGCGAGTGGCGCACCAGCGGCTGGCGCGGCGCTTGGGCTCCCTTCCTCACTTGGGAGCGGGGAAGAGTTTTGGACAAGGTCGGGCAACTTCATTTTTGAGAAGAACGAACGGTGACGCGCTTGAGTAGAGCACTAGTGTGTCGCATCTGCGAACGAATAGATACTCGTTATCATGCTCTCTACTTTCTTCGTTCGGCACGTACAGTTATAATTCTCTGCCTTCTCGAACTAATATTATACTTGGTTCGCCCATGGGAGGGCACGAGCCCCCCCCTCTCTCCACTCCTCCCCTGCCGTGGGGGAGGAACCACTCACCACTCACCCTCTTGGCACGCCTTTTGGCTTTTGGCTTGCAAGGAGCACACTGCCCTGCTGACCCACTCTCCTCCCCACTCCCCACAGCCCCACAGGCTCGCCTAGATCTAGATCGCGCGTCCTGGCCCGGCGTGGCCAGCCCATCGCTCCAACCCCTCTCCTCACCCCTTGGTCGACAGGCAGCCAGGAGACAGGTGCAGCATCAGCATCAGCATAGGGGCACCTGGTGCCTGGTTGGTGCTCAGGAGCGCCAGCGAGGGAGAGACAGGGGAGGCGAGGGCCCAGACCCAACCTCCTCTGCCCCCTGAGCTAGCCTCCTGGAGCCTCTAGGGGGCGCGAGCAGGCAGCTGGAGGCCTGCCGCAGGCCGCAGGCGCGCCATCGCGCGTGCCGCAGGAGACGGGAGAGAGCGCGCGCAGTGTCGCATCCGCGATCGACCTCGGACCTTCGTGCTTCTTCGTGCCTCTTCGCGCTGGTTCGCGCTTGTTCGCCGCAGAGTTTTACTCGTTACTCGTAGAACTCTTTACTCGTAACTCGCCCACCGCTCCTTGCCTGTTGCGCCCCTTTTGTAGCCTGTCTCGCCTCTGTCTCGCACCTTCGCACCTTGGGCCTTGCTCTCGCCTTGGTCCCTCCTTGCTGTCGTTCCCCCGCGCTCGTTCTCGCTCTCGTTGTAGGTGTTCGCTGCTGTGGACTTTCCCACGACGCTCAAAGTTATAACGAGGCCCCTGCAGGAGACTGTGAATGTGATTCTTGAGTGAGTCCAGCGACGCGTTCGCCGCCTTGTGCCGATGCCGATAATCACTCTCCTTTCAAGCTTGGCGCTTCTTGGCGCGCTGGTGGGCCAACCAATCGGGGTGCGCGTACGTACGCCGCAACCTACGCGACGCGTCGGCGAGGTCCTGATGAAGCAGGATGGCAAGCCGACCGAGCCTGAGTTCTCTCGCACAGTCGCCATCTCACAGGAGCGCCGCTTGCGGATTGAGCTTAAGGCAACCCCGGCTGAGTGCGCGGCCCTGGCGAATCGGTTTGGCTGGCAGTCGATGTATTCGCTCGAGGCCAACGCTACTCTCACTCGCGTTGACTCACGGGAGCGCACAAAGGTCTCTGGAAAGATGTCGGCAATCATCGAGCGGCGTGGGCCTGATGGAGCCGTCCGGACGCTCAAGATTGAGAAGGAACCTTATACATCCTACTACGTACCTGCGGACCGTGTTTCGGATGGGCCGATTGATCTTGATTCGGACGAGGCGTATGATGAGGCGATGGGGGAGGGGAATACAATCGATTTAGGAGAGTGCGTTGCACAAGAGCTGTATTTTTATGTAGATGATCTTGAGCTCGATGAGCTTGGAGAATGGGTGGGCGAGGGACTGGAGGCCGATGGCGAGGTGATCTATGATTCCGGATCCGATTGATCACCTCTAGGTTTAGCAGCTGAGATGGAGAGACCCGGCCTTCGTTGCTTCCCTGGAATACCACGCGAATCACTAGTCATCGTGTACTTGCTCTGTGCACTCATGTGTTCATGCACATCGTGCAAGACTTCTTCACTTACGATGTCTACATCAGCAATGTGAAACATACTGCTCGCCACTACATCCATGTCATGCATGGCAAACATTTCAGCCGTAAATATATTGGATGCCGTGCGCTCTTTCTGATCTCTCTTCTATCAAACTCTCTCGACACAAAGAAAGTTTTATTTCTTGTTGTATGAACGTTCACAATGCAGATTTAGTCAACTGTGTGTTGAGCTCGCTAAGACCAATGGCACCCTTCGCGGTCCTATGCGTGGGGACAGGGTGGGGGCAAATCGTGCACCTTCGATTTGATTATTACATTACGAATATGTACCATTTTTAAAGACCGCTTTTCCAATGGCCGCCCTGACGCCGACGGGTGTTTACTGAACGTAGAACGTAAACGGGGCTAGGTTATCGTTGAATATCCGATTCGGGGACCGACGGCTCCCGCTTACCCTCACTCCGCTCTCTCTTCGCCCTCTCTTGCGGCGTGTGCGCATGCACGCGCCGCGACCTGCTCTCAGAGGCCCGTCTGAGGAGGCTGCCAGTCAGGGCGTATGGGTTCACGTTGACACGCCCTCGAGGGCCCATTACAGTAGCTTGGGCAAGGTGTTAACCCATCTGACCTCTTACAAGTTTTGACGCAGGGCACAACAAGTGTTGACACGGTGTTGACGCACTTCCACTTGTCACTTGTCAGTGCTGCGGTTGCTGGTTGCTGGTTCTGCTTGCTTTAGCGGGCAGCGCGGCAGCGCGCGCGCGGGAATGCGCGGTTAAATGACAAAATGCCTATCGGGACGCGCGCGGCCCCACGCAGGTGGAACGCGCATGCGACGCGCAGCGCGCAACGCGAGCGTCGGCCGGTCGCGCGCAGCGAGTGCGGCGAGCATCCGGTCCACGGCCGCGAAGGCGGCGGCGGGCACCGCCGGCCATGACTGGTTGATAGGTGGCATCGGTTCAAAGGCTCAACCAGTCATCACATGGGATCCACACAGTCGCTTTTTGGAAGCATGGGACTGTTGGTTGGCAGAGACACGTACTCCGCGGAGAGCTGGCATGCAGTCAGGGCGCGCACCAAGCACACTTGGAAGCAGCTTTGTGACATCTACCATCACGGTGGGCGCTTGCGGGATGCAAATGGTCATCTCACTAACACCCACATACGAGATTGTGCTCACTGCTGATAAGCCTGCCCCGTGCAAAATCTTGGGGCGCCGCACATTTGCCCACGACGCGATTTCGCCATGCTGTGAGTGTCTGGAATCAAAAGGCCAATTCTACAACAGGAGTTTCGATCCACTCACACACTATGGCTCCATGACCTTTGAGAAAAGGTGTGTTTTGGCGCTGGTTCCTCTCTGGGGGCGTGCTGCACTGCGCGTCGTTGATCGAGGCCGGGAAGCCCGCCGTTTGCGGGTTCCACGCCGCGCTCTTCGCCTTCCACTCCTCGTGGATCGCACACGCCAGCACCGGCGAGGTGCTCGCCTCGTTCGCCAGTCGCGAGCCCGTTAACATGTCGGTGAAGTCGGTGACGCTTGACACGTCGAAGCCGTGGATGTCTTGGCCGAAGCTCGACGTGTCGTAAAAGGTCCATATCATGTTGGTGACACTGCTCGAGGTGTCCCACCGGCCGTAACCGGCCGAGGGGGCGGTCGAACGAGTACGCATTTAAAAACGTTTCTTGTAGGTTTGTCACACTCGACATCGTCCAGTGTCCAGTGCGCCAGTCGCTGATTGAACGCAAACGCCGATTCGAACAGTAAGGTGGCTTCCTGCATGCTGCTGGTGTCAAAGTATAGGGGTTGGTTGAATGAATGAATGCGCCCCAGCAAACGCGGCGGCCATGCTAGTGACACCCGACGTGTCGGTGATGCGGAGTGGCGAATTCCACAACGGCAAGGAGCCATTTGTGCGGTTGAGCAAAAAAATATTGAAAAGCCCGCCAAAAATCTCCCGTTGAAATATTTTCCCGCACTCCCTTTCTTTAACTCTGTACTGCCGAAGCACCGAACACAGGTGCTTCACCACCATGGGGGGAAGGCTTTCACGAGAACTATTGGCTCTTGGACTCAAAGCACGAGAAAAAAGCGAAGTTTTCGGCCGATCGGCGTCGTTGCCTCCCCCCCGCCCCCCCTCTGGTCTGGCGCGGAGGGTGGGGGACAGAGCTCGCGGGAGCATTGTAAAATCGGCTCGTTGTCCACCTTCCCTTTCCCCCTTTTTCACGTTGAATTCGTTATAAAGCGAAGCACCGAAACAGAGGTGACAGGTGCTTCCGATTTCCGATTTCCGAGAATTTCACCTATTTTAAATCTAGTAGTATTTTCACATTTTCGTGATAAAACCTGCCTAGATCATCATGTGGATGGTTGGGCCATCGCATTGTGTCTCGGTATGCCCTCTCTGCGGCCCCCCAGCGGCGCATCGCCTGCGGGGGAAGCTGCGAGCAGAAATACTGGAGAAACCGAGCACCCGTCTCGGTGCTCCGGCGGTAAGGAGTTATAAGCTTCTCTACTCTCTACTCCTACACCATACTAGATACTAGAGTAGCACTTTAGGTTTGAGGAGGGGAAGGCGGGAAACCGGCTGTGGCGTCCGGAATATGGACAAGACCTTTCAGGTCGAGGCCGTCATCGCTCGCGAGGACGTGGAGATCGGACAGTACGTGGTTGTCGCCGAAGACGGGCGCGTACACCTCGATTCGCTTACTGTCTCCTTGTTCGCAGGCGCGGCCGACGGCACTGCTTTGTACAGCGTGCCACTCAACAGTCTGTCTCTCGGCGTCAGCCTGCTGGAGCCTGACCGATTCAAGGTTATGCTGGTACCAAAGTGTCACGGAGCATGCTGGATGTTTGAAGCAAAACGATGTCCAGCCAACGAGGGCATGCTGCTCGCGCTCCGCAACTCGTCAAAAGGGGCTCACATTCTAGGCGAACCAGCACTTGACGTGGAGGAGGCTTCCATTGACCAGCGGGTCGAACGGATCCTACTCTCTCCAGATTTCCAATCCGAAATCTGTGCCATCGAGGCAGCGCTCGACAGGTGCCAGTCAAGAGGAGTGTCATTTTCATTCTGACCGTGTGAGAAACACGATGGAAGAATCGTGAGGCGGTCATGAATGCTCGAGTGAAACCATCGTTGGTCATTCAGTTCTTCCGTTGATGTTTGACCTAGAGCTCTCAGAGGACGAATGCCTTGCTGTAGAGCTTGATGAAGGTAAGTATGAGATCGCCACCGTGCATTGCCGCAGCAGACAGTTGAAATGAACAGAATGTCATTCCTATCCGACAGGAAGCGATGGCTATGTTTTCGAAACTATCTTTTTCGTTCCACAAAAGAATGCAAACCTGAAACTCATAACTTATGAAGTAGGCATGATGCAGGCATGAATGATGTGGTGTCATAGAGCATGCAGGCAGAGACTTTTATGAAGCAGGTATTATAATATGGTATTCACAGGGTAGGCAGCCCTAGCCTCAAGGCAACACAGGTTGCGGCCTGCCGCAGCAGCATCGCATCGCATATCGGACGTATTACTGATGGAGGGCCACCGGCCCTATATAAAATCTGAAGATTAAGGCTACTACCGCTAGCTATAAAGACCACGCACTCACGGTACTGACTCACGCCATCGCCTAAAGAATATTCTTGAAGATGCCTACTACTATTGCCACCCACTGCCCTTTCCGCGCGGCTTCACTTCGACAACGCCCTTGCCCCACCCTCACTCTCCTTTCCGCTCCCCCCCTCGTTCCTTTTTGTTTGGTTTCGGGGGGTCGACCCATGTGCACTACCTTGGGTCTGGCTTCGGGGGAGGGGGGAGACAGGCCTTCTGGTTAATTCGTGATTTGACGCAATGTGCTGCGTTTCTTTGTGGGGGCGCCCAGCCGCTAGGCTTTCCCCATGGGTGGATCATGCGGGAGGCTTTACCTCCTTGGTTACCAGGGCGCTAGCCCTGGTCGCTCTCATTCTCTTGTTGTTCCCCAACTAAGTTTATACTTGGTTGACCCATGGGGGGGCACGAGCCCCCCCCTCTCTCCACTCCTCCCCTGCCATGGGGGAGGAACCACCCATCCTCCTGGCATGCCTGATGGCTTGCCAGGAGGCCACTGCCCTACTGGCCCACTTCCTTCCCCACAAGCTCGCCCCATTCGCCCATCCTGGCCCCTCGTGACCAGCCCAATGCTCCAACCCCCCCTCCCCCCCTGGTCGACAGGCAGACAGGTGCAGCGTGGGGGCCCCAGAGGCTCGGGAGCGCCAGCGAGGGAGAGGCAGGGGAGGCCAGGGCCCAGCCCCAGCCTCCTCTGCCCCCTGAGCTGGCCTCCAGGAGCCTCCAGGGGCCGCCAGGGGCAGCTGCAGGCCTGCCGCAGGCGCGCCATCGCGCGTGCCGCAGGAGAGGGGAGAGAGAGCGCGGAGAAGGGGGTGGGTGCGAGCGAGAGCTCCGCCCACCGGAAAATCGGTAAGTCTCGCGCCTGTTTACAGGATAAGACGAGACAGAGTCGGCCGCCCACTCGGAGACACAGGAGGAAGGGGGGGAAAGATCACCGGGGGGGGGGCGGGCCACCGGACCATATCTAAGCCCTCCACCCCAATCCCCCTAGTAGTGTACGGGGGGAGCCGCCTGATGGCGGGGGGAGAAGGGCCGGGGAATGGGGGTGTAGAGAGTATGCTACGTGCTACTTGTAGTGGGTAGTGGTTCCATTCGCCGCGAGTGCGGTAAGAATATTAAAAGGTTTTTTTTTTCTCTTGTTGTTCCCTTGCCAGCACGTGTTCAATTCTCATTCTTTGTGCCAATGCCAACTAAGTTTATACTTAGTTCACATGGGGGAGGCGCCTCGTGCTCTCCACCTCATGCTCCAATTCCCCTCCGGGGGGCCTGTCGGTCACCCTCAGACTCTGCCTTCTGGCATGAGCTGAGCAATCACCATCCTGACCCAGACCCCCAGTGGGCGCGGGTCAGGAGGCGCACTCCTTGGCCCACATGGACATGGGCCTGCACTCGTACTGACCTTCCCCTCCCCTCCTGGTAAGGAATAAGGAAGCATCAGGATATTGATTGGCATCACCCTAAATATTGATATCGGATATCGAGCCCTACGCGCCTAAATATGGATCGAGATATCGACTCGATATATCTCCCATGACGGAGAGCCCCTAAATATCGACTGAGATATCGACGATATTCAGTTATAGATATCTCACTATCGTTAAAACGATAGGGTCATGGAGCGCGCCACGCTCCCCTCTCCTCTCTCCTCCCACCCCACCGCGCCGGCCGACCAGGATATGCTGGACGCCGCGCAGCCGCAGCAGCCACCACCCAGGGCCACGCCAACCCAGGTACCCGCGAGCCGCAACCTGATCCGAGCCCACAACACCACAAGGACTGAACACATTCCAACACCACACAACTCCCCAACACAACCCTGCCAGCACAGCCAACCACACGCACACCCAAGGCCACAGAGCCAGAACTCCCATAGGGAAAGCCTTCGGGCTGGGCCCCTACAAAGCCACGCGTGGTTCTGCCGCACGAACCTCGGAAGGGCCGCGGTGATCGCTGACGTGCCCGCGCACAGACTAACGGACGGAATAAAAGGGACGAGTAAACTCCCGGCCTTCTGGAAACAAGCCCTCGCTGTCATAAGATCGCTGCACCTAACTCCACTCAAATTAAGCAGGGAAGGAGCCCTGTCTCAGCCGATTTGGAGAAACCCGACGCACGACGGTCCAAACATGAGCCCCCTGTGGGCTGAGCTTTGGAGCAAACTGGACTGCAATGTCGTACACAACATATACAAAGACTACGCATGCACGGTAATGTTTACCGAAGAAGATTGTGAACAATACCTAAGAAGCAACGATACATACATTCACTTTAAGGGAGAATACATCCCAAGGGACAATTTCTTAAAATCATGGGAGCAGATCAGAAAACACGCTCAACAGATAGTGGAGACGGCTTCCCAAAACGGCACGGTAGCCCAAAATAGTGAAGATTCTGACACTGAATACCCGGACGCAGGAACGCCCAAGACGACAATACACATCACGCAAGACGGCGAATACTTCGCCAAAGAAAACAACGCGTGGTACGAAGTAGAACTTTCGTATCTAGGCACTCCGATTATAGAAGACCGCGCGACGAACAAACCGACGAACCTGGACCCGTCCCCGCCGGCAAAGTGGGGAGAGGGCTACAAATCCAACAAAAGGACGGAGTACCCACTCCCAGACGAATACACACTCGATGGCAAAACAGAACTAGACAAAACAGACGTAGAACACTTAACAAAAGCCCTACAAAAAGCTGAAAACAAACGCCGGCGGCTCACAGGCCCGGAAAACTGGGAAAAGAGACTTCGGCTACCAGACAACGTATGGGCGCACCTCACCGACATATACACCACGCCCATGCTTACGGCGAGAGACACACACCTCCACTACAAGCGCATCACGCACAGGCGCATCGCCACGGCAAACAGATTCGCGGACCGAGAAACCACATGCCGTTTCTGCAAGGAAGCGGACGAGTCCTCCACCCACTTGGGGGAATGTTCGCGTATATCGAACATCTTCGACGCCCTAGATGCGATAGCAAGACACCCTCGACGATCTGACACGACGGGAGAGGAACTATCAATTAAAAGACTCTTCCTCTGCCCCGACGGCACGTGCCCCAAAGCACTACCCATACTATACCTGCTGGCTTGGAGATACATCATCACAGACTTCTACAGAATACATTACGACAACGCCTTTTTCTCGGAAGAATCGGTGCTAATCCGCATCATAGAAAGATTCACGAAACTAAGCTGCGCATTCATCTTCGCAGACTCGACAGATTCATCGAGGACCGCCCAAGCGGGTCTGGGACGTCAACCCAAAAAGAGAATCGACATGAGCGCGTTGAGACCTCTGTACGAAGCGGATAGCAAAGGTAACCTCACTCCCAGCGCGGAACTGCTGGCGCTAGCCTCACGGCTAGGGATAGAATATATGGTAAAGAACGCCTCGGGGACGGGCTCGGCGCCAAACCAATCAAACAACTGATCAAACAACGTAGAAGTCTAGCTCAGACAGAGCTAAGCACAAGCCCCCGAACACACCCCAAGACACACGAGCAACATAAGGTCGATCGGGAAAAAGCGCCACATGTGAAAAGTACAACAGGCCTGCCCTGAACACGCGTCCGTAACCAGGCCCATGGTAGTGTACCAGGGCCGCACCCCCGACACCGAAGACAAAGGAACGAGGGGGGGGGAGGAGAGGAAGTGGAGGGAGGGGATGAAAAGGGCGATGTCCGTTATGTGGAGGTAGAGACCGAGTAGCGATAGGTGTGTAGCCCTGAATCTTCAGATCTTTTTTTTTTCAGTTATAGATATCTCGTTGTCTCGCTCTACGCTCTACGGCGGGAAGAAAGAAGAAAATCGTTGGACGTTGGTAGTTCTACGCGCCGCCTCTCTCCCGACCGGAGCTGAGGCTTGCTGCCCTTGCTTGCGCCCAGACCGAAGACCCGGACGCGTCAGCGCGTCGCGCGTCCGCGCGGCCGGCGGCCCGGCGGCCCGGCGCGCCTAAATATGGACGGGCCTGGCGCAAGCGCCCTAAATATTGACTCAATATGTGTGTGTGGGGGGGGCCCCAAAGGGGCCCTAAATATATATTGACTCAATATATTCGATATCCGATATCTTGATTCGAGCTTACCTCCTGGTCACCAGGCAGACAGAAGACTGACTGAGGAGGGCGCCCAAGACCAGCGAGGCACGCGAGGGAGAGGCAGGAGAGGCCAGGGGCTGAGCCCCAGCCTCCACTGCCCCCTGAGAAGCTGCCTGGCTGGCCCTCTGTAGGGCCAGGCGGAAATATTCCGAATATTTCCCGGGATTTTGGGCGGATATAGGCTCGCGGGATATTTCGGGATATTTCAGGATATTTGGGCTGCTCATGGAGGGAATGTAAATCAAAACTCCCTGTACAACAAGAAACCCTTACTTTAGAGAGCGCGTGCCCCGTGCCCCCCTCCCCCCCCCCCCGCTAGGGGTAGGCCAAAATATCCGGATATATCTCCTGGATATTTGGGCAGATTTTTTGGAATTAGATATCTGTGGATATTTCAAGGATATTTGGGTGCGTCTGGGCCCCTCAACGCAAAAAGAAAACTTGCCGGCGCGTGTGCGCGGGGTGAGAGGGCGACGTGAGGCTGGCGCTACCATGAGTACGAGGTGAGACTAGTAGATACGTAATAAAATGATTCGTTACCGTAAGAAAAACTTCTATGACATCACGTAGCCACTGTCCATCATGGGAGGTGTGGCGCGGTGCGGCGGTGTGGCGGTGTGGGTGCATTCCCTTGCCTCCGGCCTCTGCCCGGTCGCGAATGCGCGGCTTACCGCATTCGCACCGCCGTCACTCAGGTCCACGCCGCTCGACTCGCTCATGTCGCTCCGCGCCACGCAGGGCGCGCCATGGGCACGCGCCGCAGGAGAGGGCGAAGAGAGAGTGGAGTGTGGGAGTGCGGAACTCGTCGGTCCCCGAACCGGGGATTCAACGATAACCGCGCCCCGTTTACGTTAGTAAACGGGCGGAGTGAGGGGCTGGCGATAGGTGGAAGTGGAAGAGCGGAGGGAGCGGCGCAAGCGCGCCCAGGGGAGCCCTCTCGAAGTAAAAAATCCTTTTAATATTCTCGCCTCACGCGTGGCCTAGTCACATGCTATGTTACCACGCCCTTACTCCTCTCCTGTCCCTCCACAAACCTGCCTTGCGGCGCCTCCCGTCGTGCACTACTAAGGGGCCCGGGTCTAGGGCCAGGTCAATACTTCTAGCAAAACTTGCCCAAACTTCTCGGCCAAACTTGCGGGAATCTTGTAACGGACTACCCAAACTTCTCGTGCAACTTCTCACAATTTGTCGTCCCGAAAGTAGCCGCAGGTGCATCCGCAACACGTTTCCCTTACTTGTGAGAGGGCATGGGCGTGTAGAAGACAAGAAGACAAGCTGATTGGGGGACGAGGGGGGGGGGGGCGAAGGGCGGGGGCATGAATGAGGGATCGCGCAGCGCAGCTCGCCTGGCATGAGCGACGTGCGCCCCTCTTCTTCCGTCTTCCGTGCCTATAGTTAGTATGTAAAAACCCTCCCGTTATCCCTACGCCCAAATATCAAATATCAAATATGCCGTAATAAACGTAAATATGTGAAATATGCTACGAAAGTGTAACGATATGTAATCCTGAAAAGTTGACCCAAATATTATGCATGTCACATATTTTATAGTTTTACCTAGCCCTATCGCCAGTGGGCCAGTGGGGGGGGGGCGGGGATCGGTGTGTTGTAGTTGTAAAAATCAAAAATGAAAAATGTGTCTCTTGTGTCTCTTGTCTCTTGTCTCTTGCTTGTGTTTGGCATGATAAAATGTCCTGTTTGCTGTTTATGCAATGTCGTAAAAGAAAATGAATGTAGCACCGTTTTGAGTTTTGATCCTTTTTTTGAGAAATTCGGCGACGGGAAACGGCCTATATACCGTAGAAAAGGGGATTATCTCTTAAGAGGCGGCTGGAAGCACCTGCAAAGGTGCTTCGAGACCCCTTTTTATTCCTAGCATATTGGCGGCCCCTTGGAGCCTAGAGGACACCAACATTGAGCTGGAGCCTTGCCATCAATATGGAGGACTAGTCTTATGCAAAAGATGGAGTCGAATCGCCCGAAATTTGCTCCCATGACCTGATCGGTAGCGATGCTGCCGACGAGCCGGCGTCGCACGTCGTTCACAACGTATGCTGCAGGAGATCGAGTCGCAGTTCACAACTCTCATCAAGATAATACGTGTCGGGGGTATTTATTGATGCTGAGTAATCTAAGCCTTAGAAATCATATACAAGATGAACTGCTCACAAACCCTTTGGGCCAGAATATTTGATGGGCAAAGCGTTTCCCTTTGAGACAGACAACATACAAGCGAGCGGAGACGAGCACACAACACACGCAAGCATTCAGACTGCACGTGCGCGCATTGCAGTGGACTGCCTGCGCGTCGCCCTGGCCAGCGCGCAGGCAGTCCACATGTGTCTAGTCATAACCACTCCCTGATCGGGCGCGCAGACACAGACAGCCTGCCAAAATTGCTGGCTCGCGCTCGTGGCTGCGCCGTTGCCGCTGCAGCAGCTAGCCGCCAACACCAGCAGCCACTCGCCCGCCACTGTGGCGATCGGAACGTGCCGACCCACAAACAAAGCAACCAGGCCTGTCAGTCCCCCTTCCCACCGCCGCTAGATGCTCGCCCATCTGCTCCTGAAAGGTGAAGCAGCTTTCGCGGCGCGCGCATGCAGCGCCGCCCAGGTGACAGAAATTGTGACCTAGCTCGCGCTGCGCGTCGAGCTGGGGGCTAGGGCCAAGATATGATATATGATGGGTGAGGGGTATGGAGACGCCCTCCCATACCGCTACAGCCGCCAACGAGGTTGTCTGAGAGGCATGGGAGGGGACGGCGCGGCGCGGCGACGGCGTGCAGCACCTCCGAAGGTGCTTCGCCTCTTGAGAGATATAACGATTATACTGGTAGAATAGGAGATTATACTGCTAGAATAGGGGCTTTTACTCCTAGAGAGCGAGCGCCGCCCCCCAAACTTGCAGCCCACTTCTCGAGAGGGCCCAAACTTGTGACGCGCTCGAGAAGCGGCCCAAACTTCTAGAAAAAGTTCTAGAAGTATTGACCTGGGCCTACCCGGGTCGTGGGGGGTGATTGGATGTGGCGGTTTGTCCCGGTCCTCTGCGGTGAGTTTTTCGTCTCCCTTCTGTTCCGCTAAGTGGCCGGATTGGTCTCGTGTGTTGCAGTCTGTCTTTGGGTGTCGTTTGGGGGGGTGCCGTTGTTTTTGCTTCCTCTGTGTTTTCTCTCTCATTTTATTGTTTTCGGGTCTCGTGATTCTTAGGATATTCTGTTGGTGAGGTCTAGCGCGTGGGCCACGAGTTTGAGGTTGTCTCCCAGCTTCGGTACTTCTTCTGCTTCAGCGACCACGCATGTGGTGCGTACGACTGGATGTGGGGACCAGCACATGACTGCTTGTCCGGCTTGCCTCCACGTCTACGATAGCGGCCGTCGCGCCACAGGGCGGTGCACACGGCAACATGACCCGCCTTCTGTGCACTCTCCTGCACCTCAGGCTCCTTGTGCTGGCACAGCAGGCACAGCACAACCGTCGTGCGCGGCTCTGCTGAACCAGACGCTTCGCCACCAACACCTGTTGCCCTACGAATATTGGGGGGGCGACTCAACTAAGTTTATACTTGGTTGACCCATGGGGGGGCACGAGCCCCCCCCTCTCTCCACTCCTCCCCTGCCATGGGGGAGGAACCACCCATCCTCCTGGCATGCCTGATGGCTTGCCAGGAGGCCACTGCCCTACTGACCCACTCTCTTCCCCACAGGCTCGCCCCATTCGCCCATCCTGGCCCCTCGTGACCAGCCCATTGCTCCAACCCCCCCTCCCCCCCTGGTCGACAGGCAGACAGGTGCAGACTGGGGGCCCCAGAGGCTCGGGAGCGCCAGCGAGGGAGAGGCAGGGGAGGCCAGGGCCCAGCCCCAGCCTCCTCTGCCCCCTGAGCTGGCCTCCAGGAGCCTCCAGGGGCCGCCAGAGGGCAGCTGGAGGCCTGCCGCAGGCGCGCCATCGCGCGTGCCGCAGGAGAGGGGAGAGAGAGCGCGGAAAAGGGGGTGGGCGCGAGCGAGAGCTCCGCCCACCGGAAAATCGGTAAGTCTCGCGCCTGTTTACAGGATAAGACGAGACAGAGTGGGCCGCCCACTCGGAGACACAGGAGGAAGGGGGGGAGAGATCACCGGGGGGTGGCGCGGGCCACCGGACCATATCTAAGCCCTCCACCCCAATCCCCCTAGTAGTGTACGGGGGGAGCCGCCTGATGGCGGGGGGAGAAGGGCCGGGGAATGGGGGTGTAGAGAGTATGCTACGTGCTACTTGTAGTGGGTAGTGGTTCCATTCGCCGCGAGTGCGGTAAGAATATTAAAAGGTTTTTTTTTAATATTGGGGGGGCGACTTCGCCGATTGGGGCGGGGGCGTTGGTGGCCGAGGTCCGTGTGGTGTGTGGGCCGCCGTCCAGTGCACACAGCATGCTGCAGTCGGGCTCCAGCAGCATGGAGGCCGTACAGGCACTGGCTGAGCCGCCGCCCGCGCGCTACCGCGCGCTACTGGTCTTCACTAAGCGTTTCGTCCGTTCATAAGATTTAGGTGGACAGCTTCCACACAGCCGCATTCCCCCATCTCAGTTTCCTCGTTTTTTCATGTGTATTCTCCTGCTTATCATCTAACCATGCTGTGTCGGCTCTGGCGGGAGAGCCCCCCCCTCCTCTCCCCTCCTCCCCCGCCCCCCCTCCCGCGGCCACCTGCCTACCACCTTAACTCTTTACTGCCGGGAGCGCAGCATGCAAATGGATGCTTCGATGTTTCGTTTTTTGAGGTGAGAGAAGAGAGGAAGACATGTTCGACGATATAAGCGACGCTTTCCGCGAAGAAAGAGATGATCAAAATTTTCCCGATCCCCCCCCCCTCCCCCCCCCCTCCCCCCCCTCTCTCCCTCCCAGTCCCACTCCGTTGCGCCGCGCCGCCCTCCCCTCAACCTCTCACACCTCTTTCTAACGTGCACACGTGGATTATTTGGTAAACTGAAGCATCCAAATGGCTGCTTCGCCCCTGGGCCTATTTTCTCCATAATTCCATACTCCAATCTCGATCTTTTGTGTTGTCAATGGGTGGGAATGTGGGGAAGGATGTCCCTGAGGCTCCCCCAGCACCTCATGGGCACCCGTCAAGGCGTTGGCGAGCAGGGACGAAATATGTCGTTTGAAGCATCCATTTGCATGCTCCGGCAGTAAACAGTTAAAGTAGTGGGTCCCATTCGCCGCGAGTGCGGTAAGAATATGATAAAGTTTTTTCTCTGCGATACCACTATGCGCAGAAAAACAAACACGTTCCACCGAGCTTTCTCCTCGGCGTTTGACGTCAAACGCCAGGTGAAATCCAAGTGAAACTCCCACAAAAACCCTCGAATCGCGTGCTAACTATTACAAATTTTGCAAGATACATTCAGACTCAGATGTGAATTTCTAATGTACAACGTGCGCGGCTGTCAACATTATCATATGTTATCAAATATGGCGCGGGGGTTAAGATAGCCTCGAGCATTGCAGGTGGAATGCCCCCGAAAGAAAGCGTTGCTGCATACGAATGTGCCGGACGTTTGGGTTCAGTCGGCCACATTGTGTGAGCAGATGCCGCTCGAATAGAAGCCATGCGCTCGAATGTGAGTCCATGTGAAACAAGTCAACGAACAGGTGCACTACATGATGAAGTTCATGACGGGCAAATGCCGGTTGCAATTTTCGCGAGGTGCTGGATATAGGCAAACAATGACCTTCGAATGCAAACACTTGGTCAAATGCAAGTACTATCGCGGTCATGGCAATCGACGTTCGCGAGCTTCGAGAGGGGTCGGCTAAAATGTTCATGGCATCAAGATGAGCTCGCAAATAGCTCATGCTCAAAAGCGTGTGCTGTGCCACATGCCGTGATGAGCATGGCGGGAGAAGTAAGCGCCTCAGATCATGGCGCCGAGATCAGGCTCGAGGCACGCGCAACCCTAGCTCGACGCACGAGCAAGTCATGCGTCAATGCAGACGTGCGCTTATGCGCAAGAAGCACACGTGCATGACGGCGCCGAACATGACGGAGGTCACAACTTCGGCGGCGATGTGATACACGGGGAGGCCACACACGCGGTGTAGGGCGAACGCGCCTGCCGAAGCGCACGAAATGAAGCGGCGAAGAGGTCGAGCGATGGGCGGGGGGAGCACACGGGCGGCCGAGTCCAACCTGAGTCGGTAGGGAGAAAGGTGCTGCGTACCGCATGCTCGTGCAACCCCACCTGCCAGTGACCAGCAGGTGACACCGTTGTAGAGCGACGAGACGGCAAAGCATTGCGCGCCAGAATTGCAGAAGGAGCGCCGCGAGTGTGAGCAGGATGAGAGA
Source organism: Isochrysis galbana (assembly GCA_018136815.1). NCBI lineage: Eukaryota > Haptophyta > Isochrysidales > Isochrysidaceae > Isochrysis > Isochrysis galbana. The sequence goes on from CM030932.1 coordinate 2,353,940, forward strand.
GCTGGGCTAGCACCCGGCTGTGGCACGCGCCCGCTCACGCTCCGGAAAGGTGAGCCCGAGTGGCCTACTGAGCAGCGCAGCATCGCCGCTTCGTCCCCGCTCGCGGCAGCACTCTCAAAAGAAGCCCTTTCATGGCCACCGTCGGCTACTTCCGGTGGCCTCCACTCGGGGTGGGTGGCAAATTTCCAACCGGCGAGCAGGTCGAAGACGCGCCACGTTTTCGATCGAGTCGCGCGCGATGACGACTCGAAAGAATCGAAGGCTGCGATCAGGACGAGCCGGTCTCCGCCACGGAAAATGGCGATACCCTTGATGCCAGACAGGGCAAGGAGGTCCCCGGCGGCAGCATCGGCCGCAGCCAGAGCACGGCCCTCGCTCAAGAAGGAGCACGTAATGTCGCGGGAAGCTGAGTATGTTGACACATGCACTACGGAAGAGGAACTGTTAAGTGGGTCCTCGCCAAGGGACCACAGTGTCGGTCCAGCACGGAAGATGGCAGGAGGCGCCGTCAGGTCCTCGACAACCGAACGGATGAGCAGATCGTGGAGTTTCCTGGGCATTGAGCTAATCTGCGTCAAGTCCTGCGAGCAGCGGAAGGGAGGGGCTGATGCCCATTCAGTCGGCTGTGTTGTGCGAGTGTTGGCCAAGGTCTTGCTCACCCTGATTTCAGTGCACTCGTCTGTGCGACTGAGCACCATGAGCGTGCTGTCGGACGGATCGATCTTGAGGATGCTGATGGCGTGGATTGACTTGCTGACGCAGGCGGCGAATGTATCTGCCGCGTCGATCAGCCGCGGTAGGCTGCACGGCTCAATGCTGACCGTCCAGATCCGGTAGTAGCCCGCGCGGGAGCAGCGGTTGAGAGAGTTTGCGACCAAGGCGGCGTGGGCGTGGGCGAGCGAGGAGGGCCCTTCGGGCTTGGAGGGTTCAATGGCGCGGCGGAGAGCAAGCTTGCGTGACGGTCGCGCCTGTGTGCCCAGCTCGCGCTGCGCCGGCCGCGAAGGCAGGCCAGAGGGCAGCCCCTCGCTGTACATCGAGAAGGGAGAGGGCGGGAAGAAGCGCGACGGTGGAGGGCGAGAGCGCGCGAGCGGCAGCAAGAGAGGGGAGGAGAGGGGAGTAGAGAGAGCGGGCGGCTGGGGTGCGGATTGGGGGGAGGGCGGGGGGCAGGGGGAGGAGGGGAGGCGGAGGGCCGTGGGAGGGGCCGCGGACACGGCGGCCCACTCTGCGACGGCGTGTCAGAGAAAAGAGGACCACCGAGGGAAGGAGAAGCAGCCAGGAAAGGAGAGAGAAGCCAAGGAGAGGATGAGATCCCTTAGTTCCGCTGACGAGCTGAGAGTACTTCCGATGGTGTGCGAGGAGTGGGAGTAGTCGTCTTGGCGTGGAGGGGGAGAGGGAGAGAACGAGAGAACCCACTCGTTGAGGCTTTGGGGGACGCCGTGCGGGAGAATGTGAGAAGGTGGTGAACCCCCCACCGCCGCCGAAGAGGTGCGAGATTCAAGGGGGGGGGGGGAGGGGGCGGGGGGGGGGGGGCGGGGGGGGCGCGGGGAGGAGGAGGCCGAGAGAAGTTTCAGGCAGAACGGGAGATCGAGATGCGACCGGGAGAAGGGGCGGGAGACCAATCTCCAGCGGCGGGGAGACGGTGTGCGAGAGGGGAAAGGGGAAGAGATTAGGGCGCGTCAGGCGGCGCCTGGGCGCCTTTTGGACGCTCGAGATCGGACCAGATCCGAGCAGCGGTCGACGCCCTGGAGGAGAGAGAGTCAAGTCTCACGTAACGTTCTCCTCCTACTTTAGAAGTGGGGCATGCTGTTTCTCGTCGAACGAAGCGGTGCAACAGCTTCAACGTCGGTCGGTGAGTAGGTGAGTAACGTGGGGGGGTACAACAGCTTCAACGTCTGTCGGTGAGCACGTGAGTAACGTGAGGGGGGGGGGGGGGGGGCGTGCCAACAATGAGACTTGACGAGGAGACTAAGAGACTGGAGTCGGGAGTTGGGGAGGATGATCGCCTTTCTCTCTAAGCCGTAGCGCGAGAGACGCCGTGAGGAAATTTTTGATATACTGCCACTATGGGTAGGGCGGTCAAACACTATTTTAACTTCTAAGGAGACACCAACAACTTCAGACCACCCTCTTTGTTTGGCAATGCGTCGATCGACAACGACGACGACGAACAGGCACCAAGCACCAAATTACTGAGGCTAGCAGAAAAACTAGGTGTAGAACACGCCGTGAAGCACGACAACAACTCCCCGCCACTCACCGACCATGGATAGCACCCGATCGCACGTCAATGATCAATATGAGACCAGTCCCACTGCTGAATCTCACGAACCAATGGCAATGGCCATTGCCAATGGGGAAACCGAAAGGCGAGGCCCCCACGACGCGGCGCCCACTGCCACTGCGCCGCCAACCGCAAGAGAGCGACAAAAGGACCGTCTCTCCCCCCCTTGCCCCTGCCTCAACGCTAGGCCCAAAGTAGTGGCACGTGGGCCGACCCCGCGAAACCGAAAACAAAGGAACAAGGAACGAGGGGGGGGGAGCGGGAAAGGGCAAAGGGCGGAGGCTAGGCTAGGGCGATGATAGTGGCGTCCCAAGGAGAAGGGAGAAACAGATCCGTAGCTTAGCGGACACCTGTCAAGAACATGAATATTGTTTTCGCGGGATAAAACCTCTCTACAATCACACACGCGCACATTCACCGTAACGCGCGCGACACTAACAATAACAATGCGGAGCGCGCGCAGAGAATTAAGTGTTTGGGTTAGGATTTTCAAGTTCGGGTTAGGTAGGGTTTGGGTTGGGGTTGGGGGGCGAAAAGTCTTTTCGTCATTTCAAAAAGGTAGTCTCCCGAGTATAGCTCGGAATCGACCCTCCCTTGGGCGCTCGCGAAGGTCTTACCTGAAAGGATCGATGCATGCAGGAATGTATATGAGGGGAGAACGAGGAGTCGGAGGGCTTATGAGCGGTCTTTCGGTCTTTCTCGACGCTGCTTCCCTGACCGCTCTGCCCCTCTCAAGGAGCTGGAGAAATGGAAGGCGTAAGGGGCTTCCGCAAAGAAGAGCAGCTTCAAAAGAGGTGACAAATCTAGGTGACAAATCTGACTTCAGCGGTGGTCGAATCATAAAACATCCTGTGGGCTCTTCAGTGCTCACAAATAAGAGTCAGCCCCAGCCCCCGGCCGATAGCCGTGTATGCTCGACAACGGACTTTCAAGGACAACGCCCCATCCTTCATCCCCACCTGGTGTCCGTCTTGCGGCCGCACCAATGCCCATGCCTATATTCAAAGAGAGAGAGATCGAGAGGGACTCAGCCGGCGACGTCCTCCTCAACCTCCTGACTATCAGCGCCTCGCCAATCGAACCCAGCGCCATCCAAATATTCGATCCGCACCTCACTCAGCTTGCCCTTCCTTCGTGCGGCGCGCTGAGTCTCCTCCCATCGTTCGTCGGGTGCAGACCCGGACTCTCTCGCCGTGACCCATTCCCGGAACCCAACCTGTTCATTGTCCGCCAAGACGAGGCGCAGTTGAGCAAGTGGCCAAAGCCACACAAGTGGTGAGTTGGAGGGCAGCGCTGCGACGCACCATGAATTGCGAGCCGCAGCGTGCCGCCGGCGGAGACCAGTCGAAGCCACACGCCGTCAGCTCTTGGCGCTTCGCTTCCGCAAGTGTCTTGTTGCGCCGTCGGTTCACGGCGACCTGACGAGGACGATTTCGCTGGAAAGATGACGTGGCTTGGCGTTTCTCGTGTCAAACCTGTCGCCACCCCTTGGCCACACAGCTTTCCCCTCCCCCCCCCCCCCCCCCCCGCGCCCCCCAGTATGGAGCGGCGACGGCACACACCCATGCCCCAAGCAGCGGATCGACCTCATACTTCTTCGGGACGCGCCCGTGCCCATACTCCGCATAGAATGCTCGGAACCTGCACAGGAAGAACGCGCAGTGCATGCTATGAGCGCAGCCCGCACTGCCGGTGCGCTCGCTCTCGCACACGCGCACCTGTCGACCATCTCCTCCCAGGGCACGTCGTCCGGATCGATCTTCCACCGAAGACCGAGTGCGTCGAGCGCCTCGACCCGCTCGGGAGCCAGCTTCGCCTGCTCTCTGAGCCGGCGTTGTGAGTAGACCCATCGGCCGAGAGCTGAGCCGAGCGGAACGTCGGCATGGCCCACGCGCTGGCGCCACGCTCGCAGCGCGCGGATCTGGGCGTCAAACACCTCCTCGCCCGACATCTCGCACATTCGCACGCCTCTCAGCCGCGCGCCAGCAAGCAGGCCGAGCGAGCAGACGAGGAACGCCGCCGCCATGGCTTCCCGCCTTTCCCCCTCCCCCACTGCTCCGCCCCCCGCCTCCCCTCCCCTCTCGCTTGCCCTCTGGACTCGGCCCGTCCGGAGTTTTGTAGTAGACTGTCGTGAGCAGATCGTTATGCTGTGGTGGACTGTGGACTGCCGTAATCCGTAATCGTCGACATGTCGATATCCATATCGTCATCGTGTCATCGTCTTCCCGCGGTCTCGGATATCCCGTCTCCGTCTCTGCGTCGCAACAGCTCATTGCTATATTTCTCTTCATCGCTATATCTCAGCCCAACTAAGTTTATACCTAGTAAGACCCGTAACCGGTTTACCAGATATCTAGATACTAGGTATCTTTGCCTATTAAGTAGCCGGATCCAGGTATCCAAATAGGGATCGTGCGCCGCGCTACCAGGCAGCCGGATATCCAGATAGTAAATCCTGACATTCCAGATACTTCCAGGTACCCGGGTATCCGTCAGATATCCAGATACCGTTGACCGTTGCAGAGAATCGTCTCAATTCGATCTCTCTCGCTCCGTTCCCCTTCATTTGGTATTCTTCAATAAAACTCCTGTTTTCGTATGACAACGGACATCTGTCTCCGCGCGCTGTGGTGTTTGCTTGTATTATGGATCGAGAGGGCGAGTAGCTACTGACGTCATGTAATTTCATAAAACATCATACTTATTTATGTAATCACAAGGGAGTGAGCGGAGAGCCGAGGGCCGAGAGTTGTGCAAACAGAAGAGAGGAAGGGGCGCGGGAGCGGGAGAGAGGAAGGAGCGCGGGCGCGGGAGCGGGAGAGATGGCAGCGAGCAGGCTCCACAGTGCCTCGTTGTTCTAATTCCGGATTTCTTCTATTTCGGTTGCTTTGTTCTCGGATTTCTTCTATTTCGGTTGCTTTGTTCTCCTTCCATGCCGCTCGTCGAGACGACTCGAATTTAGTCGGGGAGTGTCGTATTCCATACGATGACAGACTTTTACTTCTAACCTGTGGGTTATTTTAAGCCTCAAGGTCTCGTCGATTGACATTCCGCCCCTTCTCATACTTTCTTTCGATGTCATCAAACGTTCCATGACTGTCTTCTGTCTTCTCTTCGTGCATCGGTTGTAGTCTTCTGTCTTCTCTTCGTGTATCGGTGGTAGCTCCCCAGCGAGGTCTGCCCTCGTTGTTCCGACTTCTCTGTCGCATGTCTGTGCGCCGATAAGTTGCCTTGGTACCGACGCTTGGCAGTCCGTCCTGGGTGTGGTTAGTTTTCGCCCTGTTTGGGTTAGTTCGCGTGTGTCCGTGTGTCGGAACCTTTTTGGAGTCCCTGCGTTGTAGTCCCTCGTGTCTACCTTGGACCTAAGAAGCCCTCGTTCTCATTCTCTCTCTTCCACTAGCTCGCTAGCTAGCCTCGACCCTACCCTCCAACGCCGCGCGTTGCGAGCCTCCGAACCTCCGTCTCCCTCTTCGTCCCTAGCACTCGATGGCAGACACTGTCAGACCCGACTCCTACTATGACCTCTCAGATATATTCCCGCAAGCAACAACCAACGACCCTTTCACGGCCGCGTCAGCTGCCGGCTCGATCGAACGGCCCTCTGCCTACGAGCCAGTAGTCATCGCGTGTTCGACACGGAGCAGTGGCACGCCGATCTATTTAAGGTGGCTGGGGGAATAAGAATAAGTTCCTGATACCCGGATATTCCGAATATCTGGCATAACTGGCATGTCTGCCCGACTATCAGTATCTATCTGGATATTCCTAACGAGCTCCAGAGGTATCCAGATACTATCTGGATACTAAATCTGAACTCCAACCAGATATCCAGATTGCTAAAATCAAACCTGTTACGGGTCTTAATACTTAGTACTTAGTTCAGTATGGAGCATGGAGCATGGAGCATGGAGCATCGAGCATGGGGGGGGGGGGTCTCGCGCCTCGCGCCCTCCCTCTCAGGCTCCAACTCCCCTCCTGGAGGCCTGTCGGTCATCCCCACGCTCTGCCATTTGGCATGAGCTGGGCACTCATCAATCATCAACACCACCCTGACCCCTGACCCCGCCTAGTGGCTAGGGGTCGCGGGTCGCGGGTCGCGAGAGCCGTATTCGTATTCGTATTCCCACTTCCCACGTCCGCGCTGGGCTTGCCCTCGAGTGCAATTGGGAATGTGGGCCCCTGCACTGAGCCGCTGGCCAATGCTGCACGCAGACGCGCAGACGCAGAAAAAAATAAAGATAATCTGCAATCTGAAGATTCAGGGCTAACTAACATTAACACCTATTGAATATAGCCTATTGCTAGACCCGTACCTTCTACCTCACGTCCGACATCGCCCTTCTCTCCCTTCACCCCGCACCTTCGCCTCCCCCCCCCTCGCCCCTCGCCCCTCGTTCCTTGTTCTTTGGTTTCGGGGGCGCGGCCTTGGTACACTATACACTACCAAGGGCCCGGTTTTGCTCACGCGAGGCCCAAAGTAGAGCACGTGGGTCTACCCCCCCGATACCGAACAAAAAGAACTGAATGATGAGTGAGGAGGGGGGGGAACGGAAGTAGGGGAGCTGTAAGTGGGGCAAGGGCGACCTCGCAAGGCGCCCGGAACCGTACGTAGGGGGGGAGAGTATTAGTAATGTATTTTTTTTAATCTATCTGAGCATTAGTGCCACTACTCTCACTAGCCCGGTACTAACACGAAAGCCCTCGGCGCACCTGCCCGTACACCTTGGCGCGTGCTGTTGTCACAGATACATACACCTATGCACCCCTCCACATCTCCCCCCTCGCAGGCCCCCGGCTCCCATTCTAACTCCCCACAAGTTAAAATGAGGGAAAACCCATTGAGGCGGACCGAACAACGCCGGCCGACTCTCCGGGAAAAAGCACCGGGGGGGGGGAGGAGGAACCTCTCGTCAAAAAAGGAGAACGGCCCTTACAGCTCGCGCCGCGAGCGGTCCTCGAAGAAATAAATGACTGCGCCCCCCGATACCTGCCACAGGGACGTCTTGAGCCACTCCCTTCTTCTCGCCCCTCCTGTCGCCAGCCGCCCCCTTTCGCCCGTTTGCTAACGCAAACGGGGCTCGTTTCTCACCACACTCCATCGGGGGGGGTGCAAATCCCCCCCTCTCCCTCATTCCATTCTCTTCCGCCCCGGTCCCTGCGGCGCGTCGCCATGCGGCGCGCCATGGCCTGCTCTCAGAGGTCCTTCAGGGGCGCCCAGAGGGCCAGCAGGGGCAGCTCAGGGGGCAGTGGAGGCTGGGGCTCAGCCCCTGGCCCCCCCTGCCTCTCCCTCGCTCGCCTCGCTGGCCTTGGGTGCCGCCCTGAGGCCCCCGTCTGCCTGGCGACCAGGGATGGGGGGGGGAGTCAGTACGAGAGCTGGCCCATGCGGGCCTGGGAGTGCGGCTCGCGACCCGCGCCCACTAGGGGTCTGGGCTGAATTGATGAGTGCCCTGCCCCTGCCAGGGGGCAGGGGCTGGGGTTGAATGTACGGGCCCACCCCGGGGGGTGTCCGCGATGGAGAGAGGGGGGCGCGAGGCCCCCATTGACCCCCACTTATAAAAGTAGGTTGAAAAGTATTACTACAGTAATGTATTAGTATGTAGACATCTTCGAGAGTTTTTAAACCTAGACCTAGAACCTAGTCGCAATCGCAGTTGTTGTTATTTGTTGCATGATTAAGATTGAGATGGCTGACGCAAAGCGCGCGCGCTTTTCTTCAGGCTGGGTGGGAGTGGGAAGCCCCGATCCTACTTACATTTACCCTAGCAAGTGTGCGCCGTGCGCCAAGTGTGTGTGTGCTTTTCGAATCCTACAAACCGACACGAATCCGAAGGAATCGTAGGATAGATAGAGAATCCTACATTGTAGGATAAAAAACTTTCTGATTGCTATGCTTATCTGTAGGCCATAGCCATAGGCTATAGGCCGAGACCTTTGCTTTTGAGATGAGATTGGCTTGCGCTTTGAAGTCTCTTACCCATGTCGGGCCGGGAACCAAACCGAAATGGCGACATGCCACAAAGCAGCACAAGTGGCCGCCACCGCTACTACCCTCTTAACATGACAAAAAATCAACAACGGGCAAGCCACACTTTGTAGACAAAAAACAAGATCAAGTGGCAAGCGGCAAGCATCGGCGTGTCAGGCGTGTTGGATGGAGCGCGACGTGGAGCCGCTTGCCTTCATGGAATTATGCACCGGACACCAGACACCTGCTCAGTCTGAAGCCGTCCTCACACCAATTCGACCCTACGCTTTGCCAGCGTGATAGCGCGAACATTTAGTCGTTCCATCGTCCATGCTGCGCCAACCTCAGCGGCGCCCTCCCTCACGCTCGAAGTTGATCCGTGAGCGCCCCGACTCTCCCGTGGAACCTCCTGCGGCTGCCGCCATGCCCGAGCTTTGGCCGACGCGATCAAGAGGTCGGCCGCTCTTGGCCTCCGTAAGGAACTCGTCCAGTCCAAAGGGGTCCGCCTCGGCGTCGTCCTGCACGAATTGGCGCGGACCGCTCGGTGCGCCGCCCGCCGCCTGCTCTCCGGCACCCTCGAAGCCGCGGTCGGCGCCCTTGAAGCGTGCTGCTTTCATCACCGCGGCCTCCGCGGTATCCTCGTCGCCCCATTCGTCCTCCTTGGTCGCCGTCGGCCTATAGATGGACTCTGCCGCAGCACCAGACTTGAACAGGGCCTGCACGGCAAGGAAGTGAGAAGGCGATACGATGTCATGTAATGAGCTCCGTGGAGTGTCTGTGAAGAGCAAGCAATGCTGCACAGGGGGGAAAGGGGCGACGACCCGGCTACGTGCGGGGCAAAGCGACAGGGTCGACGGCGCGCGAGGACGAGCGGAGGGCGAACTCACTTTGTCGTAGATGTTGTAAGCGTCGTCACCGCCGCCGAAGCCCGAGGCCACGCCGCCTGCCTGGTTGAAGAGCCGCTGGTCGTACAACGTCTCACTTGCGGTAGGGACTGTCTGCCCGAGGGCGATGCGCTCGGAGACGTCACGCTCCGCGTCGCGGCTCATGCGCGAACGCTTTCCGTCCTTGTTTTCGAGGCGCCGTTCACGCTCGCGCTCGCGCTTGCGTTCCTTGCGCAGCTCCTCCCTCTCACGCACTTCGTCATCATCATCACCAGCAAGGCCGTTGCCGCCGGCGAGCGCCGTGGGTGGCGGAGGCGCCAACCGCTCCTCCCTCGCCGCCATCGCGAGCGCACGGAGTTCCTCCTCCTTGCGCTCCTTGTCCTTGGCCGCAAGCCGCCGTTGAATGTCTGCGCGCTTCTCCACCTGCGCGCATTGAGGGCGGGACGCAGTGAATCAAAGCCAAGGCAGGTATTAACCATGTGTGCGCGAACGCTGCCGGGCGCTCCGGACGCGCTGCGGCGCTCGTGTTCGCACCTCCTCACGCGCGTTCCTCTCGGCGATGTAGAGGGCCTCCGAAAGTTTAGCAAAGTTGTCCGAGATCTGCACCTCCTGCAGGTTGCGCCCGTCGGCCGCGAGCCGCTTGTCGAGCGGGATTGTGTAGCCCTTGATGTTCTTCCAGTTGGAGATGCATGGCGGAATCTTCCAGTCCTGCTGGTCCTTGGCGCTGATCTTGCGCGGAGGCGAGTGCATGACGGGGACGGGAGGCGAGGGCGGGCCACGGGGAACCCGCTTGTGCTTGAATTTGGGTGGCTCGAGCGGGTCAACTGGCGCCTCGACCATCCGGATCACGCGGTTCGTCGCGCCAGCCGCGTGAGCACTGCCTTGGTTTGAGGGCGTATAACGGATGTATTGCGCGGGCTTCTTGTCAGCGAGCGCCTTCTCGAGTGAGCCGTGGGCGCCGGATACTTTCGAGCTAGCGAGCGCCTCCAGCGCCAGTCGCGTCCGCTCCGTGTTCTCAGCAGCCGCCTCGTCGTCCGGCCGAGCTAGCTCCTCTTCGCTCAGCACCTTGGGCGCGAGAGAGTCTTTGCCCGCGTGCACAATCTTGCCTGCGCGCTGTCCAACGGAGGCGATGGCCGCGGCGTGGTCTGGCCGGCCTGATCCGTCAGTTGTAAGCGCGAGCGTTTGAGCCTGTGCCCGGCCCCCCTTGCGCCCCATCTCCAGAGGGAACTGCGCCACGTGAACCTCAGGGAAAGCACCGCCGTCGGCAAAATCTGCCTGTGAGCGCGGGATCCAGCCCTTCCTCTGGCCCTGCGGCGGTGCACGGCGGACAAGTGACCCACTGCCCCGCTCTTCGCCCTCCGCCATCTCCTCCTCCGCCCCCTGCGCCGAGGGGCGCGGCAGGAGCAGCGGCTTGGCGACGGCCGCCATGGCGGGCGGGGGGGGGGGGGGGGACGAGACGGGCAGTGATACCGCAGGGGGAGGCGAAAGGGGGCCGGGGGCTAGGGGCTACAGTATGTATGGGTGCACCATTAAAACAGGAGTGAAAAAAAAACATTTAATATTCTCGCCTCGCGCGCGGCTATGGGGTTAACTATTGTAGCCACGCCCATTTCCCTTCCCCTCCCTCACTTCCCGCCTTGCGGCAACTCCCCTCGTGCGCCACTTAGGGGCCCAGCTTGTGGCTTGTGGGGGGGGCTGGCGGCTGGGTTGGGCGGGGTGCACCGGCCCCCAGTGGTCCGTTCTCGCCTTCCTCCTGTGCCTCTGGCCTCTGGGTGGCCCGTTTCTCGCTGTTATGGTGTGGGTGTTTCGTCGTTGGTGGGTTGTCTTACGCTCGTGGTGAATTTCGTCCTCGCGGGGGGTTTACTCGGGGGGGGGGGGCTTGACCTCAGTCAGGCGAGCCTTTCGGCGAGGCCGATTGCTTTCGCCACAAGGCCAAGGTTGTCGCTCATTTTCAGCTTGCCCTGGTCGTCTTCTACAAAGATAGGAGTGCTGATCTCCACCGGTTTTTTGAGTTTGGGTTTTCTTCCCTGGGCCGCCGTGCGAGTGCGCATTAGGCGATGGTTGTCCGGCGGGGCGCGGGGCGAGGCCCCTCACTAGGGTAGTGAACCTTATCAGCGTGGATTCTAAAACTGGTATATAGTGGTATTCTTATGACTCGAATTCTATTCTGAAGAAGTCTCTTATTATGTACCTCCAAGCTATTATGTAGAGGGTTTTCAAGCTATCGGGGGTAGCCGCGTCCGGATACGCAAATAGTCTGTCTCTCGTCTTCTGCCTGCGGGACCTATTCGGTTTCGGGCCATCGCGGCGAGGGCGGCGGCGGCAAGGGCGGGAGGCGGCGCGCGCTCCATGACCCTATCGTTTTACCGATAGTTCCCCATTGTAACAGCTAGCTGCACTTGCACTCATTCGCTCCAAATGCAAATCGGATGCACTCCTCCAAAAGCAACTAACTTGACCAAGGACGACAGCACTTCGTTCGTCGACGTCTAGGAGTATCACGGGACTTCTACAAAATGAGACGCTACACAAGTGCTCGCAGCTAGTGCGGCTTGTCTAGCGGCACGAAGACCATTCGTTTTGAATCCGTCTATCTGACCTCGTGCTGTACTCGTGCTAATCCTCATTCACGTGTGAGCTCGTCTCACTTCTTGAGACGAGCGGTGCGCTCACCGGTCTGGAATCGAATCTCTGTTGCTGATGAATCAACCACGGGCTCGGGTTTCTGAATGCTGTACAAGAAAGCGGCAGCAAGAAGGGCAGGCGCGGCAAGGCTTGAGGCTCCTGCTGTCTCCCACGACCTGAAAAATGTCCAAGGGTAGGCAGAGGGATTCGATTGGAGTATAAGGTGCTACGCTGAGCCATGCTAGGCGTATGAGAGATATCCGTCGCAACACATCCACAGGTTGGATGCTCAAGCCAAAGCCCTCTCACCGCTCAAGGCCGGCGATGAAGTCGTCGGCCGCGCCGAGAGCGATACCTAGAGCGTCAATCCGGTAGCCGACGTACAAAAAGATTGCGTTCAGAATGCCCGGATAGATTGCGTAACCGATTGCTACCGTGCGGCGGGCCTTATTCACGGCAGAGCCAAAGGCCTGCGCCGTCAAAGAAAGAAGAGAAGAGTAGGGTGAGGATCGGCGAGGCAGAGGGGCAATGCCTTCCAACATCGTTTGGCACGCCCCGAGTGCAAGGCTTAGGTGAGCTAGCAAGTTTTGGATCGGGAACGAAACAGTACTGGGATGTACATCTGAGAAAAAATCTTACCTCAGCGTCAAATGAGCCATCGGGTCGTTGATAGCTTGCGCGCCGCTCGTCACAAAGCGCATACTCGACAATGCCGCCCTGAGAGGAAGCACACACATCTTTGTGCATGAGTGCAGACTCGTTGCAGTAGAACGTATGTTGTGACACGCGTGTGCAAGACAGTGGAGTGATGAGCGAGGTTGGCAAAAGCTGGCGAGTATGTCTAGGCGACTAGAGAAGAGTGCGAAGCAATGGCGATGTCGGCAATGCCAATCATCCCCGTTGATAAACATCCGGAGCACCAACCTGCCCATCGGAAATGGCGTCGAAGACGACTTCGCATGCGAGAGGCGAGATGGGCTCTTTGCTGAGCTCTCCGACTGTCGCGCCGACAGATTTGGCCATCGCCGAATCCTTGAACGGCAGCAGCCCAACGTTGGCGTTGTGCCAGTAGCGCTGGGCGAGTCCTCTCTTCTGGCACCACGCTCGCCGCTGCGGCGAGCGCGCAGGCGTGCGCATCGCCTTCTCCTCCTCATTGGCGGGTCTGCGGAGCTTTCCCGTCCTCCCATCTACGACGAGCTCGGTCCACGGCGAGTTGAGGTCCATCTTGTCCAGCTGTTCTAGCCCACCGATCTTCTGGTTCCACTGGAGGTATGTCTTCCATCGGCCGAGAACGTTGACGACCTCACGCTCCGAGACAGATGGGCCAGTGGAGAGGAGGTCGGATGCACGGTGGAAGACGGCCATGTGTGGCGCGACGCAACGCGTGCTGCGATCGCCCAGTGGGCGCACTGACGGCGCGAGAGCGCCTAGAGAGCAGCCGAGCAAGACCAGCAGCATTGGGGGGGGGGAGAGGGGGGAATCAGCTGCCGAGACGAGTAGGAATCAAGCAGGGAGGAAGGAAAAAAAGGGGGGGAGAGAGAAGAAACTCCGCGAGAGAGGAGAGAGAGAAGGAGAAAAAGCATACAATTACCACAGGGATGTCCGAGTTTTCTTGTTGTCCTAGTTGAATCCTAGTGCTGAGGGACCGTGCCTTATCGACAACGGAGCCCCTCCTCCGCGATGGGGGTGTGCGCGGTTGGTGCATGGCTCGTCCGGTGGATGTGGCTAGGGATGCTAGCCAACAAGACCTCTTACAAGACTACAAATTCTAACGTGGTACCCCCGCCGAGAGACCAAGACCACCCCAACTTCAACTTCTACAACCACAGCGCGCTCGACGACGCCGCTCAAGGGTACAACCGTACAACACCACAACCACCACGAATAAACTCGACAAATTCGTTGAACATCTTTTCTTCGACTCAGCGGCCGCCGACCGCGCCACACGCTCCTCCAAGTGGAAGGACCTGGACCATATGGCCAAATCACTCAACAATTTCAGTGAAAGCCACAGCCTGCAACCGCCCGCACTCGACAGTTCATTCAAGGGTGGCAAAACAACGAATAACAAATCCACATCGAATGACTCCAAAATCCATCCCTCAGCATCTATTCTTAGAGCGCTCGAGGCGTCGGGACGCTCGACGCTCGAGGTCGTCACCCGTGTCGAATCGTCACATCATCCACTACCACTACGAGGCACAACTAAGTTTATACTTGGTTGACCCATGGGGGGGCACGAGCCCCCCCCTCTCTCCACTCCTCCCCTGCCATGGGGGAGGAACCACCCATCCTCCTGGCACGCCTGATGGCTTGCCAGGAGGCCACTGCCCTACTGACTACTGACCCACTCCCTTCCCCACAGGCTCGCCCCATTCGCCCATCCTGGCCCCTCGTGACCAGCCCATCGCTCCAACCCCCCCTTCCCCCCTGGTCGACAGGCAGACAGGTGCAGATTGGGGGCCCCAGAGGCTCAGGAGCGCCAACGAGGGAGAGGCAGGGGAGGCCAGGGCCCAGCCCCAGCCTCCTCTGCCCCCCAAAGCTGGCCTCCAGGAGCCTCCAGGGGTCGCCAGGGGCAGCTGCAGGCCTGCCGCAGGCGCGCCATCGCGCGTGCCTGCAGGAGAGGGGAGAGAGCGCGCGGAGAAGGGGTGGGCGGAGCGAGAGCTCCGCTCACCGAAAAATAGGTAAGTCCCGCACCTGTTTACAGGATAAGTCGGGGCTGAGACCAAAAGCGTTCAATTATCCCCATCCCTGCTAACACCTTTTGTTGTCACCTGAAGGTTACTTGACTCAACTTGACACTTCACATGTTGAAACAGCGACGTGGTCTGACACCATTCCTTCGATTTGGGGCAGGGTCGATATCTCGTTGAAATCACGATCCACGTCTCACACACGCTCATTATATTTTTGACAGCATCGGATTGACCAACCTCAGTGTGACGTTAGCTAGTGTATTGATGCGGCGTGACGTTAGTGCTAGTGGTGATTGAACGCTTCTCGCCTCAACGAATGGGATGGGGATAACTGAACGCTTCTGGTCGTCAACGTGACTTTCTAGCGTGGGGGTCTCGCATCTTTTGTTCATTCTTACGCGAGACTGACAACACACTATCCACCAATGTCCTTACATCTTTCTTGATATTATCATCTGACAGAATCGAATTCAAATCATGTGCATTTGGATTACCAATGTTATCCATTTGGTGTACTAACCCCGCATTTTGTGCAATTTGCTTGAGCTCATCGTAATTGACATAACGTTTAAATGATATGTATGCCCTTATGAACGGGCCATATTTGTCATTTGGAAGTTTATTAACGAAGTTTGTGTACAGCTCATACTCTTTGTCTAGAGAAAGAGCTCGATCAATTTCGAGCTTCCACGCGTGGTTGTCGGTGTGACGGCTTTCAAGGAGGCTTTAGATCGTATTCGGATTTAGTATTGTTTTGTAATTTATTCCAAAGCTGCTAGTCTGAGCGACGACTGTGCTCGGTGGGCCGCTGATGGTGAGTGCACGTCGAATCGGGACTTTATGGAGGTGCACTGTGCCGTCTCATGCGGTGTCTGCGCACTGGCGTGTACGGATCTCCATGACGACTGCCCCGGCTGGGCGCGCAAGAACCAGTGCAACGAGAACCCGGGCTTCATTCTACCCCTTTGTGCACAGTCGTGTGGCGTGTGTGCCGATGGAGGAGCATGCATGGACTCAAACACCACGGCATGCTCCGTTTGGAAGCTTGATGGTTCGTGTGACAGCAACCCGGGATACATGATCAAGGCCCGTGAGCTCCCCTTCAGATATGGGCAGGAATACAACAATTATCTAGATATTACTGATAATACGGAATAGTAGGCTGAGGATGATCGCTATTAGTATCTAATATATTAGCTGCGGACACTATTAGTATAGCTCTAATATATTAGCCCTGAAGCAAACCTATTCACAGTCTTAGGCAGGTGACCCCCCCCCGGAGGTTTTTTATTGGGCAGCTCGCGCCACGGTCAAAAAATGCAGCCCGACCCTGACTAGCATTTTAACAGCCCCAGTTTGACTGGTGACCGCCCTACCGATATGAAGATGGGGGTGAGAACATATATAAACGCTTCTCGCCGGCCGCAGTGTGCAGTGTTCTCTGTTCCTGCGCTCCGCATCATCCTTGAGCTTGAGCAAATGTCGGTGGTTATGATTATGGGCAACGCATTGCGGGGAGATCTTCACTCGGGCCTTGGGTATTGGAACGAGGGTAGTATGAATTGTTCTCCTTCTACACTCGCAACAACAATCTACAAGAGGCTGGGTTGTCGGTCTATCAGGGCACTGGCAGAGCCGCAACATAACCAGCAAAGCTTCGGCACATGTGTACGTTAGTTCGATCCAATGCGCAGGCAACCAGATGATCTCTAGCTCTAGATGGTAGAACGATTGATTGCGCAGCTTTGGCGCCTCAACGTCTCCAAGGATTGATCGTGGGCGTACCAAGCTGGAATGACCGCGCCATGGCCGACGCTAAAGTGAGTTGAGAACTTCCTTCTGAAGCCACTTTCCACCCCTAGCGCACACCGCAAGGGCACGGAGATGGTGGCTTAAGGCTGCGATTCTTTGAGGCGAAAACTGGTCAAAGGTTGCCATGCGAGTAGACGGCTCAATGGCCGCGGGTAAGTGCAGAACGATGCATGCATGAGCAAATGGAAGCCGTTGACGGCCGCCATTTCGAAAGGCATTCAAGTGCAAGGGTTTGCGGTGAGGAATGCCCTCTCTAAATGGGCGAAGGTTCCTCTCTCTACGGCAACGAGTGCTCGAGCACGACGAGTAAGGTCCTCGGGCAGAAGCGTGGCTCGCGACAGGTATGTTATGAAGACAAGAGACCTGGAAGACCGCCAACAAGCATTAGCTTCCATCGTAGATATCCAGGCGAGTTGCCATCGAGAAGACGAGCAATATCCCAATTGGAACGTTTGCATTGGCCGGGGAAGAATGTGAAATGGACTCCATCCTGACCAACTACCGTGGAGACTACGACTTGCGCGCAGAGGATCCAGGATTCATTCGCTCACGTAGGAAGTCCCTCAATTGCCGTGCATCACCCTGTGAAAGGAGTCGCGCATATTCGTCGCAAAATTCCGCAGAGCACTGGATGGACGGCAGGTAGACGTCGTGCAAGTGCGATAGGAAGGGCGCGCCCAGTTTTGCTAACATCACGATCTGGAGTGAGGCGATCGCTTCCAAGAGTGCAAGCGCCGAAGCGTCCTGAAGATTGAAGTGGGGCTGCATAAGGGCGGTGAAGCATGCTGGAAGGATGCGGTCGCGGATGTAGCCGTCGAATGACTCATACTTGCCACCCAAGTACTCTACAATTTTTTCGAGCACTGAGAAACTCTGGCGCTGAAGGCTGAGGTCAGGTCCCTCCACACTGCTCTGGAGCAGGCGTGAGAGTGCGCCGTCCAGCAAATTCCAGTTATTGGAATCGCACATGACGGGAACGAGGTCGTTATGCGTGAGCGCATGGAGGAACGTGACATATGCTCGAAGCAACGTGCGACGCTCTCGCCCCTCCTCGGAGACAGGACCTCGCGCGTCCGAGCTGGCGGCCTCGGCGGCAAGGGCCGCCTCGAGTTTCGAGACGTGAGAGAAGATGCCGGCTGTCATCGGCGCGATCACGGGCGAGATGGAGGACGCGATTGCAGACTTGAATTTGAGGACGAGCTGCACTAGCAGCGAGGCCACGTCAGCGGTGTCTTTGGCGTCGGCGGTGTGCAGTAGATGGGGTAGGGCAGGCTGTAGGTAGCCGAGAACATCGAGCGAGAAGGTTTCAACCATCCGATGGAGAAGCGTTACGGTCTTGGCTCGAACATCCGAGAAAGCGCCGAAGGGACCGAGAGCACCCAGCGCGAGCTCCATCGCACGAGTGAAGGCGCCACGTGCACGAGAGTTCTCCAAGGAGGTGTAGCCCTTAGAGACGGCGGCCACCACGGAGATGCGGTGGGCGATCTCTGAGGCACGTGCCTCCAAGAAAGTTGCATCTGCTCCAGAAGGTGCACCGGCCTCGCTGAGCATCTGCAATTCGCCTATCGGAAGGGACAGCAGTTCTTCCAGCTTCGCAGCCGCACAATCGTCGCTAGCTAACCCGGAGCCCAAGAGTACGCCACACGTTTCGTACAAGAACAATTGTTCCGCCTCTCCTAGCCGCGGGCACTTACGGGCGCTGCCCCCAGCGCCGCTGCCGCCCACACCATGCACACTGGCGCTGTCCCTAGCGCCACCCCCATTGCTGTCACTGCGCGAGCTGAGGCGCGGTTGGGCGCTCAGAACCTCGAGGATCTGTGCCGCCGCCTCAACCAATGCCATCGTAGGCGCCTTGAGCGTCTGCTTGACAAACCGGAGAAGAAGCGCGCACGAGCGGGAGCGAAGCCCCGCGTGGCGCGACCGGATTCCCCTCTCGTCGAGGAAGGCCCTCAGAGCGTCCGGCAGCGCAGCAGGCTGCTGCAAGAAGAAGCGGTAATACCGGACGACAATTTCAAAGAATAACATGACCACAGCGTGATGGGGGTGCGAAGCAGCTGGCGAGGCCAGCAGAGCGAGCATCATCTGCTCGAATATGCCGTCCTTTTCGCGCACTATCCCATCCGGTAATCCCTCGCCCAACTGGTAGAGCAGCCAAAGCGCAACCTCCACATGCGACCATTGCGACGACTCGATGCTCTCAAGCATCGAGCGGAGCGTGGATTGGACGAAGCTCGACGCAAGAGCTGGATGCACCCGAGCTACCGAGCGGAAAAGCGTCGACATCTCACGGCGATAGTCCACGAACGCAGCGTCGTCATCATCGGGATCGCCGCCGCCCGTGCCATCTCTTCCACCAATGCCCGCGCTGGTCGCCAAGCCACCAATCATCCCACTCGAGCTCGTGTAGTCAAACGAGGTGAAGTCCTCGGGGTATACGGAGCGGCGCGCAAGGTGGAAAAGCAAGCTCTGTAGCTGATCCTCATGGAGCGCGAGACGCTCCGGCGTGGACTGGAGTTTCCGCAGCCGTCCCAGATACGCATGCAGAAAGGCCATGGTGCACATCGACACCTCTAGATCCTCAGAGGCGAAGGCGTGCAGCAGCAACGGCATCGAATTACGAAGCGCTCGGGCAGCCGTTTCGGCCGCTGCATCCTCGCCGCGCGTCGCCAGCCGGTCCCAGCAATCCAGCAGCTCGAGCGACGTGGCAGCCGCAAGGCCAGCAAACGCCTCGGACATGTCTATCCCGGATGCTCCCATCACGTCTTTTGCCGCCGCAAGCAGCTCGACCACTCGCAGCGAGCGCAAGTGCTCAAGCTTGGCCGCAGCATCCATCCGCTTGACTACCACAGCACTTAAGCATGCACATGCGCCCTCGTGGAGCGGCTCGCGTTGCACAAACGCGAGAAAGAGCTCGAGGAAGCGCGGGTTGGCGAGCAGGTTGATGTCCACCCACACCGCAAAGTGCCGGACGACCTCGAGGCAGAGTGCGGCAATCGGCGGGTTTCGCTCGGCAAACTCCGTGAAGATTGTGTACCAAGCCTCGGCAATCTGGGGGATGCACTGGTCACGCATGCCATCCTTGATGCGCGCAGCCACCTGCGGCTGGAACGTGGACACTTCATTACTGACCACCTCCTCGTGCACCGTCGAGAGCACGCGCAAGAAGAGGTCGACTGCGACCTCACCATTGCCGAGCGCGCCGAGCAACGTTGGGAACAACTCTGGCCACCGCTCTGGGTAGTCATTGCGCATGAGGGCAACGATCAGCTGCGCAAACTTGTTCTTGACGTAGACCGGCTCATCAGTCTGAGTTCCCCCCTTGCTCACCGCCCAGTCCAGCAGCGCCGAGCGCATCGAGCGCCGCTGCTCCTCAGGGAGAGCATCCCAGCGTCCTGGTGCGCAGACAGCGTCCACCATCGCCTGCAGGCACCAGAACTTGACACGGTCCTCGGTGGAGGCACGAAAGGCCTGGATGCAGAAGGTCCAAACCTCTGGTGACGCCTTGAGCGCGTCGAGAGACGCGTTCGCCTGGCTCCGCAGCTGCGGGTCCGCCTGAGGAACAGAGAGAGAGGGGGAGGAGGGGGAGGGGGGGTGACCGCTAGTCGTTGCTTTCTCTGTGTGCACGGGCGTGTGGGGCGTGCTGCGCGCGGGTATGGTGTGTGTACAGAAGGTGGCTCTATGCGACCCCCGACCCCCTTCACCCCCACCTGCACGTCGAAGCTAAGCAGGACCGCCCGCGTGAAGTCGCTGAGCATCGCGGACGGACCGCGCGGCCCTCCCCCCCCCCCCCACCCCCTCGCGCCGCCGCCGCCGCGCGGCCCCCTCCCCCTCCCCCACCCCACCCCGCCGCCGCCGCTCCCCCTTTCTTTCCCCAACTCTCTGCCTCTCATTCCCTCCCCTCTTCTCCCCTCTCCCCTCTCACATAGTATATCCTCTCCTTCTCCCCTCGCTCTCCCCTCGACCTCTTGGAGTACAATAATGTTTTGTATCCCTCATCTTCTACTGTTCTCGTCCTCTCTCTCCCCTCTCTCCCCTCTCCCCTCCTCTCCTCCCCTCTCTCCCTCAAGACGGAGAAGATCCTTCTTTCCCTCTCTCTCTCTCTCTCTTTCTCCCCCCCACCGCCTCCCTCCCCCCCCCCCACCCCTAGTTAGGGAGGGCCTTTTTCTTCTTCCCCTCTCCCTCATCGATGCCGCCCCGCGCCCTCTCTCCCCCCCTTGTCCAGTAGTCCCCGTAGCCGCGCCCTCCTCTCGCTTCCTAGACTCGAATGTAGTACTCCAAATAAAGAAATAAACTACCTATCCCCTACCCCGACCTGTCTTCTCCCATTTGACCCTCTGCTTTACTCCTTAGAATAAAGTAGCCCCCCTTCCAAAAAAAAATTCTTGAAAAAGTCCGCTACGCTATTAGAGGGTTTTTGCAGCGACTCAACGGGGACTCAAGAGTGGCCGAGTCAACAGGCTTGATTCCCCGTTGAGTCGCTGTTGAGTCGCTCTTGCAAAAGACCAAATCAGACGGCGGAGACCCAACAGAGGGCTCCTTAACCCTCGTACATGCCTAGTCCTCCTGGAGGACGCTAATCGCTTCTCGAGTATGTATGGCTATATTTGGAGCCCCTAGGGGTCTTTGGCGGGGCCCTTTGCCCTTTGAGACACATATGGGCCCCCTTGCGGGCTTGGGTAGAAGTACCAAGAATAAATTCGTCAATAATGCTTGGTTTTAGAAGCGCGGGAGAACGTTGCCACGAAATCGCGGGCGGGGTGGGGCGCGAGATCCGCTGAAGAAGGCCGAGCGAGTGTCAACTCAAAAGGGTTTGTGTGGGTACAGTCAGTGCTCTGTGGACAAGCCCAAGCGCCCCCAGCACAAGTGTTTGGCCTGTTGCCTGTTGTGGGGGGACGGGCGCCTTCTACCATATGCAGTGCTTTTTTGCGTGCCACCGGTGTCTAGTCGAGTAGTTTGTTTGGGGGTTTTCGCCGTTTTTTGGCGGTTTTCGCGTTTTCGTCGATTTCGCAGCTCTCAAATGTCACTATAACTTCATGCACATGTGCTTGGCTGCTTTGGGGGTTCTAATCTGCCTATGTACACATGGCCCGGCACAAAAATTCTGTCGTTTGAGCGCCCCGACCCGAATGCCAGCCCCCCCTTTTCGGGGTTTTAGGCATGTACTAGGGTTAACCAATCTCGCGCCGCCAGAGCGCGCTGGCCAGCGATGCCCACCCGGCCCTTCACGGCGCGAGAGCTGGAGGACTGCAGACTGGCCATATTTCTGGCGCTGGAGGAGCGGAGAGCCAGGGCGCGCAAGAGGGCTCGCGACGGGCCGGACGCCGCCACAGATGACTTCTGGGAACTCGCCTTTATGGCGGTGGCAGCGGAGGTGCTCATGCGGACGACGCGGTCTCGCATAGGGCCCGAGCGCCCGAGCGGCTCTCCATCGCAAGGCTGGAGCGGGAGGCTGCAGCAGCAGGCGGCGGCGACGGCGTGCTCACGCGCGACGTCTACGCGCGATTTGACGTGCGCCTCGTCGACCTGCGACGCTTCGTGGACGCGTTGGACATGCCTCCAGGCATGCGGCATGCGTCTACGTGGTCGCCATGTGATGAGTGGCGAGGAAGCTGTTCTCATCACCCTACGCAGATCTAAGCACGCAGGTGAATAGCCACGCTTGCGCCTGTGCACATGCGTGTCTGCCTTCCCATGTGCCCCCTTCCTTCTCACTCCGCGCCTCGTCTCCCAATCCCGTGCTGCAGGTAGTGCGGCGGCACTCACATGGGAGTTGGGCCGCAGTGAAGCGGCCATCAGCGCAGCGCATGCTGCAGTGGTAGAGCACATTCACACAAGGTTCCCCCATCTCCTAGATTCCCGTAGCTTTTCTGCGTTTGCCCCCCTCTTCCCAAGGTTTGCGGGCGCCTTTGTGGAAGCAGGGGTTCCATTGCCCAACCTTGTCGGCTTCATTGATGGGAAGTTGTGGAAGGTAGCCCGTCCCGTTCGAGCACAGTCTGTGTTGTACTCAGGACATAAAAGGTGCCATGGAGTCAAAATTCAAGGTGTTGTGTTTCCCAACGGCATCCAGCCTTGGCCGTACGGTCCTATCGATGGGTCGCGCCATGATTCTTTTGTGCTGCAGGCATCAGGATTGATACCAGTCATGCACCGACTGTGCACCAGTGCTGGACGCACGTTTGTCTTGTTTGGCGACTCCGCTTTCCCAATGTCACCATACCTTTACCGCATGTACCGTGGGAACATGCCTCCATGGCAGGCTTTCTTCAACAGAGTGTTGGCACCCCATCGCCATCGCGTCAGTGTAGAATGGGGTTTCGGGAAAATCGCCAATTTATTTGTGGCCGTGGATGGATGTCGCACGTTCACAACAAGTGACTACTCCGCGATGTTGGTGCGTATCTGCGTGTGGCAAATGTACTTGCAAACATGCACACCTGCTTGTACTTGTACGGGAGCATTGTAAACTCGAAGTTCAAAGTGCACCCTCCCCCTTTGGAGCTGTTCATGGCAGGTGGTCCTTTCTAAAATCATAGCCATGTCATGTTAATTTTGTGCTCATTTTGCGCCCTCCGCACACGCTTTTCGCTTTTCCTTCCGCATCCTATGAGAGAGCGTTCTCAGCAGCCCCTCCGGCCCCCCTGGCCTCCCCGGTCCCCCTGGCCTCCCCGGCCCCCCCGGCCCCCCCCGGCCCCCCCGGCCCCCTGGCCCCTGGCCCCCCCCCCCTGGCCCCTGGCCCCCCTCCCCCCGGCCCCCCGGCCTCCCCGGCCCCCCCCGGCCCCCCTGGCCCCTGGCCCCCCCTCCGGCCCCCCGGCCCCCTGGCCCCTGCCCCCCCCCTGGCCCCTGGCCCCCCCCGGCCCCCCTGGCCCCCCCCCGGCCCCCCTGGCCTCCCCGGCCCCCCGGCCCCCCCGGCCCCCCTGCCCCCCCCCGGCCCCTCTGCCCCCCCCCCGGCCCCCGTGGCCTCCCCCCACTGACAGGCTCGCCTGATTCGCCCATCCTGGCCCGGCGTGGCGAGCCCATTGCTCCAACCCCTCCTCCCCCCTGTTCGACAGGAAGACAGGTGCAGCGTGGGGGCCCCTGAGGCTCAGGAGCGCCAGCGAGGGAGAGGCAGGGGAGGCCAGGGCCCAGCCCCAGCCTCCTCTGCCCCCTCAGCTGGCCTCCATGAGCCTCTAGGGTCGCCAATGGGCAGCTGGAGGCCTGCCGCAGGCGCGCCATCGCGCGTGCCGCAGGAGAGGGGAGAGAGAGCGCGGAGAAGGGGGTGGGCGGAGCGGAGCTCCGCCCACCGAAAAATAGGTAAGTTCCGCACCTGTTTACAAGATAAGTCGGGACTGAGGTCGCCGCCCACTCGGAGACACAGGAGGAAGAGAGGGAACAGATCACCGGGGGGAGGCGCGGGCCACCGGACCATATCTAAGCCCTTCACCCCAATCCCCCTAGTAGTGCACGGGGGGAGCCGCCTGATGGCGGGGGGAGAAGGGCTAGGAGCGTGGGGGTGTAGAAAGTTTTCCTACATGAGTAGAAAGTAGAGGGTCCACGGCTGCGTGCGCGGTGAGACTATTAAAAGGTTTATTGTTTGCTATAGGAACACCCAATAACAGGTCTGCCCCAGCCCCAGCCCGCCCCTTACGCTTGGCCCGTCGTAGTGCACGCCCCCCCCCCCCCCATACCAATACCAAAGACAAAGGAATGAAGGGGGTAGTGGCTAAAGGGAGTGAGTGTTCTGCGGTATAGGCGATGGCGTGAGTCGGTACTCGGTACCGTGAGTGCGTGGTGCGTGGTCCTTTGCCTTTGGTAGTAGCCTGAATCTTCGAATCTTCAAATTTTTTTAGTTTGTTTGTGCATTGGGACTTGGTGCGGTCATGTATATGTATGTCGTGGCTTGGCGTGCTAGTGTAAGTCTAGTGAGAGTAGAGGTACAGAGGTACTAACGCTCAAGAAAGTGTTTTTTAGTGTGAGCTATATCTATATGGCTATGTGCTATGTATGAGCCACGGGCTCAAGAACTATTTGACAACATCGAGAGCAAAACGATCGCCTGTGTGTTGCAAAGTGTGAGACACACACAACACATCTGAAGCGTGGGGTACAATAACCATAGCTGGCGCGAGAATATTAAAAGATTTTTTAAAAGATGTTTGCTGCGCTCACACTCACTACACGTCCGCGCTTTTAGACACACGCACACGCACAACATCTCACGCACACACTCACGCTCTGTTGCTGCAGCAGAGCAAGGGGCCGCGATTGAAACTCTTAATAGAGAGAAGGCCGCAGTGCTTGCTATTCGTTCACCCAGAAGGCCATTTGGCGAGTGGCACAAAGGTTGCGTTGGTAACCAACATGGTGTATTGGCGCCAAGCCAGCCCCTGCTGCGACTGCGCGCACGGCCTGATCAACGCACGCTCGAGTGCCACGCCACCACGGAACCTCGCCATTTTTAACGCGATCCCTAGCGTAATGCTGGCGGATTTGGCCCCTCACCCCACTTCACCGAGGCAACGTGCAGTCCCTTCGCAGAGAGGTTCACAGGCCAGTAGCGGGCCCAAACCTGCCGCATCTGAGTGTATGAGATCACGTCTAGTGCGCCCCCTTGGTCTCGCCGGGAACCGGACCAGCATAGGTACCCGCTTCCCGCTGAGCGTCCCACTTCTCAATCTGCAAGGGGATAGGCAGACACGGGCAGGGCGAGTGGTTGTGGATTGGCCGCAACTGAACATGAAGCCATGCAATCCCATTCATGATCGCAACAGCCCCAACTCTGAGCGCCCACTCGTGGTTCAGCCAAGCAACGGACGACCAGCAATCTACCCGATCGCCAGCGCATGCGACACCGACATTTCACAAAGGCAAGTGCCACCTCAGGCAACTTTCTGGGCCAAGACTGCGCACCCAAGCATCAGGGCACATACTGTGAGCCCACTGTTTGAGCTTGGCGCACTGCGGCTCCTCCTCGCTAAAATCGTACTTGCACTGGTGGTAAGAGTTGTAGTACCTGCGTGACATCGCGTAGCAAGAGTCATCACAGATGGAGTAGCACTACAGTGATGCAGCCACAGAGGGACGTGATTGCGCTGTGGTTTGAAGCAAGAGGCTGGAAGCAGCTCACATGTAGCAGGCCTTCGCCTGGTTCTGGGTGGGCACACGCTTGTCGCGCGGCGCCGTCTCAAGCTTGAAATTCTCCATTGGTTCCTGCGGAACCGCGGGTGGACGTGAGGAGGGCTGCCTTGTGTGCGCAGAGTGTCGACTGAGGCGGGCCAATGGAGGGGTGGGGGAGGCAGAGCTGGTTGATCGGCGTGAGGCGTCGGTGAGACGCGGCTAGTTGTTTGGCACACTCATTGTCGCACCATACACCCGCGACGCGTGTAGGCAGAGTCAAACGGGTAAGGGGGTGAGGAAGGAGAGACCGAGAGGGGAAGGGGGGGGAAAAGGGTGGGGGGGGGGAGGCGCACCCCTCTCGAGCGACCAGCGCGACGGCTCCCCCCCCCCTCCCCCCCTCCCCCCCCCCTCCCCCCCTCTCCCCTTCCCCCCCCCCCCTCCCCCCCTCCCCCCTCCCCCCTCCCTCCCCCCCCCCTTCCCTTCCCTCCTCCGCCCCAGGGGGTAGGGAAGGGGACGGCCATCACGGGCGGAGCTAAAACAAAAACTCCCTGTTCTCTAACTTTAGAGGTCCAGCAGAACACTTGGAGAGACAAAGACAAAGACAAAGACAAAGCCGTCGAAAGCCACTGCGGAGGTTGAACGCCTCCGTCCGCTGCTTGTCGCCCCTTGTTCACGTTTCCGTGTGTGCGGCTTCTGTGGGGTACCTGGAGCCTGGCGGGCCTAGACTCATTATTTCGTGCTAGGCCATATGCCGCTCCACCCTCAGAAAACAAGGTGGCGAAAAGGGGATGGTGGCGGGTAAGCTTGAGCGCTTGTGTGTGTGTGTGTGTGTGTGTGTGTGTGTGTGTGCTGGGGCGAAGCTGGCGGCGCGCTGTCGAGTCGAGCGTCGAGCGGAGCCGGAGGGCTCTGAGCCACTCCGTCGCGAGCGGCACCGGCGGTTAGCGCGGCGCTTTGACCCTCCTCCCCGCCGGGAGTCGGGTGAATGAAATTCTGGATGGGGTCGGGCATCCCCATTTGGGTGTCTGGACTGGGAACGAACGAACGAACGGCGAACGAAGGGCTGTGGGGCGGTGAGTGAGGCGCTCCTAGCGGCCCTAGAGTGATGGGTTGTAAGAGATTGTTAGACCTACAAAGCAGAACTCTTCCCTCAGGGAGGGAGCCTAGACTGCTAGAGTTAAGGCTGTGAACACCCACCGGCGAGACCAAACATGTTTGAAGGTGGTAGTACAAAACTATTGTTATAGTTTTAGCGATGGAGCGCGCGCCGACCGCTCCCACCTCCCAGCCCCCCGCCGCCACGACGCCCCACCGGGGCACCGGGGCCGCCCCAAGCCGCCGGAGCCGAAGCGCTCGCAGGCTGCCCCCTTGACCGACAGCGATGTGGACATGATCCTACCGCCCTCGCCTCCCCAACAGCCACACAAGCAGTCCTGTTCCCTGCAGACCAACAGAGCCAGCCTCTGGCCCTGCCGCCAGCCTCTGCCGCCATGCCAACGCAACAAGGACTCCCCATGGTGGGTGGCAGCCTTGCTGCCACCCCCATGGTGGCAACTCCTACCTTCAGTGCACCCCTCGGGGGCGGGCACTTGACTCAACAATCAATCCTTGGAGCCTTTACGGTTTCCAACCCTCCCAACAACTCAGCGCAGAAGTCGTACGCTGAGGCGGCCGGCCCCAAAGGGAAGCTCCCACAAGAAGCACAGAAAGCCCCACCTCCACCAACTCAACAACCACCACCGCCCTCGCGCAAGCGAGCGGACCCGCAGTCGGAACCGAAATCGATCCAGACCCACACCACACAATTCGCTTCCCCCCCTCATGATGAGGAGGAGGAACCGGACGACACCCCCTTCTTCATTCAGCTAGCACAGCTAGCTGACGACAAGAAGGAGATCAAGAGCGAAGACATTGCAACCTACATGAAGTTCCTTCTTTCCAAGCTTGAGGGCTTGGATGCCACCCCAGATGGGATGGATAAAGGGCGTAAAGGTCCTTGGATTTTCTATGTCGATGAGGACGCACACGACCAATTCAAAGCCGCCTACCGCGACAAACTTCAAGCTGCCCTCTCGGGTGTCTCGCACGACTTTGCTGTCACTTACGGCGCTCTTGCCGACTCGGCTCCACGCAAATCTAGCGCCGTCCGGTCCTCTCTGAAGGAGGTGGCAACCTACATAGTGTTTCGCATCTTTGATCCGGTAAAAGCTTACAAGACGAAAACTCAACATCTCGCTAGCGCACTGGAACGCGAAGGGTTTCACGTATTACGGGGCAACCAACAGCGCGCCAAAACCACCATAGAAGGGATCACGAAAGTTGAGTCGGGCAAACGCCCGATTTGGCACTTTTATGTATACGGACACTTCCGCCTTGGGACACCGCTTCCCTCGCAATTTCCACGTGACCCTTGACGACGGGGAAAATTTCAACTTAGACTACGCGGTCCGCTCTTCGGTCGAATGCGTGACCCCTGAGGGAGAAATACAGAAATAGCCATTCATGGCACCCCCGGGGGACGCAAGGGATATGATAAACCGTGGGCTATATCTATCGCGGGTAAAGGGGGGGGCCTTGTACACTTCTCCCTCGTACGTTCCATTTTTAGGTCTTCCCGCGCGACTCCCTCTCCGTCGCCGCGCCCCAGCTCCCTTCTTCCCGTATCGTCCCGTATCGGTCCGCCCCCCCTCCCTTCTCCTCTCCTCTCCCCGGCTCCCCCGCGGAAGCCCTCCCACCTCTCTCCCCTCCCGTTTCTCCCCGAGTGCTTCCTTGAGTTTCCGGCCTCCTTTTGTCTAGTTCTTTCCCGCGCGATTCCCTCCCCCCCGCGCGTGACGTTTTCCCTCGGTGTCCCAAGTACGCTCAGCATCGCCGCTCGAGCGCCCCCTCGTGCCTCTCCCGTCTGCTCCTCGTCCCCGTCCTTGTGCTGCGACGCCCCATGTCGACCGAGAGTGTGCCCACGATCCCAGCCCCGTCCCCGTGTGCTCCTTCGCTCCCTGTTGTCTCCCCTCCCACGCTCCAAGTGAGCCATACATCCCATGTTACTTCTCACCTCCCACTCACACCCAGCCGCACCACAGCCACAGCTCTACACAGCCCATCACAATATCATTCCTCCGCAAGAATCAAGTCAGCTTCCGCCAATGTACCTGCGAGCAGGACAAGGCGAAGGCAGAACAACGTAAGCGCCAGAGGGACGCTAGCAACGCCATGGACTTCAGACCTACGAAGAACAAGCCTGGACGACAACGAAAGTTAGCAAGTCCCAAGAAAGAACCGGAACCCAACAAGAGACAACAAGCCTTGCAAGAAGCTAAATACGCCTCCTCAAGGCGCCCCGAGAGCCTGAGACAAGCGCGCAGCGAGCGACAGGCGACCTGGCTCCTTTGGGTCAAGATTACCCGAAAGGAGGAAACCTGAAACCTGGAATCTAGACCTGACAAATAGGCTAGAAGGAACAAAACGAGAACCCGAATTCTAGATCGCTAGGCACGAACCCTACCAACCTAGATGTACCTGAGCTTCACCGTGTGGCCGCACGGCGAAGGACCTGGAAATAAGAGCCTGGAAATCGCATCATCTAGGATCTATAGGATGAATGCGACACCCCCCGACTAAGATCGAGACGTCTCCCGATGTCGAGCGGTGAACCTGGAAACAGAGACTTGGAACCTAGGACCTGGGCTGACCAGAGGCCAGAGGTCAGAATCGGAACAAGAAGCAACGGAACATAGCGAGCGAAACGTGGAGACAAGAACACCCTTTGGATCCAAAGCGCTGCCGGCGGTGAGGGCTGCCTTCGTCTCGTCCAAAAGCGTGAGAGCGTCTGGTGGGAGCGTGTCGTCAGGGGGTGGGACTGGGGGGGCCTACTCGCCTACCGGGGGCGGGGAAGCCGGAGCGGGTGCGATGTCGAGGTCCGGTGCCGCGGCGCCGGCGGGCGTGCTGGTAGCTGGGAGTGATGCCATGGTTGTGCTGGCCTGAGAGAGAGGGGGGGGAAGAGGGAAGAGCTTGGGCGGTGTGGGGCGCGCGGCGGCGAAGGAGAGAAGAGGGGAGCGTACCCCTTCTAGCCCTGGCGGGTGGGGGTTTTGTTTTCTCCTCTTTCTCCAGTCTAATAATCGCGCCCCCTCGTTGCTCGTTGCTCCGTCGCCGTTCACTAGCGCCAACTAAAGCCCGCTGGTCATTCACCTCTCATTCCAAATTTAGGATGTCTCGGGCATCAGGGCCACGCGGACGAGCGCGCGCACGTCCGGCCGCTCCGTTCAGCCTCAACCTCACCCTCTCACTCTCCCCTCCCTCGTGCGCGCCGCCAGCCGCTCCAGTCGCAAGGGATGGAAGGGCTTGGCCTCTCACCTTGGCTTATTGCCAGCTGTAACGAGATGGGCCTCCGCAAGCCCACGCCTATCCAGGCTGCGTGCATCGGGCCGACGCTCACTGGCAGAGATGTTGTTGGCTCTGCAGAGACCGGATCAGGCAAGACAGCGGCGTTCGCACTGCCCGTGCTGCAGGCGCTCTCGAAGGATCCGTATGGCATCTTCGCCTTGGTCCTCTCTCCCGCGCGTGAGCTAGCATACCAAATCGCCGATCAGTTCACCGCGCTTGGCGCGCCGCTACGTGTGCGTGTCTCTGTCATCGTTGGCGGCGCCGACATGATGCATCAGGGTCTCGAGCTCGCACAGCGGCCGCACGTGGTGGTCGCCACTCCTGGTCGATTTGCCGACCACCTTCGCTCCTCCTCAATCGCGGGCGCCGTGTCCAAATTGCGCTTTGTCGTTATTGATGAGGCAGACCGCTTGCTCGAGCTCGGCTTCAACAAGGATCTCCAGTTCATCCTCTCTCATCTACCACGGAAGCGACAGACGCTTCTATTTTCTGCTACGATGTCGGGAGCGTTGGAAAGCCTCCAGTCATCCGCTCTGCGGGCGCCCTTCATTGCTGATCTTGCTCCGAAAGAACGGGTGGTGGATACTCTAACACAGCAATACGTCTTCATGCCTGCGGCCGTGCGTGATTGTTACTTGGTCTACCTGCTCCGCAAAGCGTGCGAAGCAGAAAGCACCGTCATTGTCTTCACCTCCACCTGCCGCTCGTGTGAATTACTCGCAGCCATGCTACTTGGCCTCGACATCACATGTGCGCCACTTCACTCTCAGCAGCCGCAACGTCGGCGAGCAGCTGCTGTTGCGAAGCTTAAACAAGGCTCTCTCTCGGTGCTCATCGCAACTGATGTAGCTGCGCGTGGCCTTGACATTCCCGCCGTTGATCTTGTAATCAATCACAACGTGCCCGCCGCTCCATCCGACTATATCCACCGATGCGGCCGCACAGCACGCGCGGGGCGGACGGGCCGCGCCCTAACACTCGTCACGCAGTACGACGTGGATGTCCTCTTGGCCATTGAGGACCACGTGGGTACAAAGCTTGATGCGTGCGAGCCGCCTGAGCAAGATGTTCTGCGCTTGCTCAACGAGGTGGCATCAGCGCGTCGGGAGGCTTTGCTTGCTCTGACCGAGAACGGCTTTTTGGAGAAAGAGAAGGAGCGGCGCGCCAAGAAGGCTGCCGAGGCAAAGGAAGTGTGCGCAGGCGACACGCAGAGTGAGAATAGTGGCGTTGAGCCGGGTGTTGGTGAGGACGAGGTGGATCAGGGTGTCTCAGGAGACTCGCCAGGGCTAGTTTCGGCAGACATGGCGCAGAACGACGCCATCCAGCACCGTATTCATGCAACAGGAAATCAGGAAATAGCAATGAAAAAGAAGCGCAAGCTGGTTGGCCATTCCATGGAGGTGCTTGAGAGAACCCCCACAAGGGGAAGGATCGTTGCAAGAACAAGCAGCGACGGGAGTAAGAGCGTGAGGAGCAACACTGGATCACGGAAACCGAAGAAGAGAAGCAGCCTCGAGCTTCACAAATAGAATTTTTGGGCTCTCGTGCAAGATATGTCGTACACGATTAATTTTCAACCTTATAGGTCGCGGTGCGACAAAGGGATTGGGGGCTAACACTCACTTAAGACAAGATTCCCTGCTGCGGCCAGTGCAAGCACCCTTCCCTCCTTATGCACCACGTAGGTCGCGTTCCGTCGGATATCCTTATGCACCACGTAGGTCGCGTTCCGTCGAATATCGAATATGAGACAGACTCAGTTGAGCCATGAAATGGAGCAATGGCTCCATGGTTACGGTTACTTAATACTGCAATACATTATATAGAAGACCAGTAGCGTTCATTTATCCGCCCATCCCTGCTATAGCACCTTCCGTTGTCACCTGGAGCTTACTTGACACTTCACACACATATGTGGAAGCACACACGTGATCTGACGCCAGTCACTCGATTCGGGCAGGTTCGCGCGTCGATATCTCGTTGAAATCACTGTCCACATGTCTCTAGGATCCGAGACGGGGATGCTCCTCAGCCTGCACCGCTCCTTGCGCTCAGCGGCGCGCCTTAGCGGCCTTGTGCCGGGGAAATCAGACATTCTATAAAAAAAGAACCTTCGCGTAGTCGTCCCCACCCCCTCCCTCCTCTTCTCCCACATCCGCCGCCTGTTGTATTCTTGCCCATCTGAAGCGGCAGTAGGCATGAATATTCGTCTAAGTTAGTAACACGGCATGACTTCTAAGCACGACATGCATGACTTCGACTTCTCGGCCTGCAGCCGCTTTACGAGACTCTCTCACTCTCTCTCGCTCTCTCTCTCTCTCTCCGTCCTCCTCTCCTCCTCGGCCGACAGAGGGAAGATTCGTCCAAAACATTCTCCGGTCCCAGGATATTCTGTGGGGGGTCTCTCCGCGCTCCGCGAGGGAAAGGACGCGATCTGCGCTCCGAGATCGGCCACGCGCCCTCCCACGCGGCCCCGCCGTGCGCCGTGCCCTCGGCGGTTGTGTTGGTGGATGTGTGAGCTGGTTGTGGCTGTGTTGAGGCTTGGACAGTGTGATGTGTGGAGGGAGAGGGAGATAGGCTGGGGTCAGGATTTCGAAAATTTCTTTCGAAATTTGGGGGGGTTTCGCCGTGGGAAATTTCGTTCGAAATTTCTCGAAATTTGGGGGGTCAGGGGACTAAAGATGCGATACCAAGGGGGGGGGGCGGGGGGAGCGGGGGGGGGGGGAGGGGGAGCGCGGGAGCGCGCGAACCCGTGGCGCGAAATCAGAGCGCTCCCCTGCCCCTCCGCCCAGAGACCCCTCCCAACCTCCCCCAAAGATGGAGCGGGAACAGAGGCAGAGGCAGAGGCGCGCTGCCCACTCGCCGGGGGACACAACGGCAGCGCCATTCGTTGATTTGTTGTATGGACCTCGGCGCGCCTCAGTGTCGAGTGGGCACAAGTGCTGGCGCAAGCGAGGCCTGAAGCGAGCGAGGCCGAAGCGAGCGAGGCCGATGAGGAGGGGGGGAGCCCCAAATTCTGCCTCGTGTGAGCGTGTCTTTTCCGTTTTGAACATGCATGTTTGGTGACAACCAGATGCAGACCCATTCCGATCAGTTGGAGTGCGGCTTGATGTTACGTTACAACAAGCGCGAGTGAATGAGTGAGTGAGTGAGCAGGGTCTAAGGCATTATTGATCATTATCTTACGATTCTCTTTGGTAAGGGTTGTAGGTTGTTCATAGAATACTATAGACTATCTTTAGATAGCAATGGATAGATGACAGATATCAGGGCGGAGGATGCGTGGTGCGTGGACCAGCTAGCGGGTGCGCCGCGAAACGCGCGTGAGCCTATTAAAAATCTAGTGTCGCCACTCGAAATCTCGAAATTTCATCGAAATTTGGGGGTGTGGGCTCGAAATCTGAACGAAATCTCAAACGAAATTTGGGCGAGTTGAAAACGAAATCCTGACCCCAGCCTAGAGGGAGAGCGCGACGGTGGTGAGGAGGCGCTTTGACAAGTCCTGTTACATGGCGTGAGAGCGGGATCGGGATCGGGGGACATGACTCACCAAAGCGTTCACTCAAGGTGACATGGACCCCAATCTTGATCTATACGTTGAGCAACCCCACGGCTTCGAACAAGAAGGGTATGTCGCATGTAAGCTTACTCGCCCACTCGAAGGGACCAAGCAAGCCGGCCACCTATTCATGAAGTCGAATGCCAACCATCTCGTCTCTCTCGGGTTCAAGCGATGTGTCGCCGAGCCTAATCTTTTCAAACGATCCCTAGATGGGATATTAATCAAGATTGGACTGTACGTCGATAACTTGCTCATTAGCTTTCCTCGCGACAACAAATCGGCTACCGAGCAAGTCCGCACATTCCTTTCAAAGTATACCGCAAGGTTCGCGTGCAGCGCTCCCAAGGCGCCCTCATTGTTTTGTGGGATGCTACTCTCGCGAGATGTGACCGCTAAAACTCTTCGCGTCAGCCAAGAACACTACATTGTCAACACGGCGACCAAGTTCCTGCGCGGCTCGAGCAAACCATACACCATTCCAATTCGTTCAACCGACATAGATACCTTCATGAAAATGAAAGGTGCCACATCTGATGAAGAGCGCGCCATCATGAGGGACAAGCCCTATCTAGCTCGAATGGGATGCCTGCTCTGGATAGCAAATTGCACAAGGCCCGACGTTGCTTACGCCTCAAGCTTTCTCTGTCAGTTCATGCAGGATCCAAGCCCCAAGAACTTCGAGCATGCGCTAGCCGTTCTTTCATACCTACACAACACCAAATCGCTGTCGCTAACTTACAGAGGCTCCGCACCCACCATTGAAGTCTACTCAGACGCATCTTGGGGTTCCTCCCCTAACCCTTTCTCGGGTCACATCATCATGTACTGCGGAGCGGCGGTCTCATATTCGGCACGCAAACTGAAGATAATTCCACAATCCTCTGCCGAAGCCGAAATCGCTGCATATACTAATGGAGCCAAGGATCTAAGGTTCGTTCTTAACGTTCTAGAGTTTCTCGAAGCGGATTACTCTCTTCCGGTTGCTATCCATTGCGACAACTCAGCCACAATCGCTTCAATCAAGAATCCTGGTGTTACGGCTCGCACTCGTCACTACGAAAATTGGCTTTGGTTTGGCCGCAAGCAATTTCTCGATCTTATCTCAACTCCTTCGTGGCTGTCGACCAACAACCAAATTGCCGACATGATGACCAAGGCTCTAGAAAAGGGGACGTTCGTTTCGTTCCGCAACAAGTCGCTCGGATCATTTTAACGACTTGTCGCACTTCCGCATGTCCCACCGGTCAACCTGCAAACTCTCTTAGAGTTGACAGGCCTCATGCCGTAGTGGAGCCATTACGCCTTTATCGGCCTAATGAGAATCCTTCGTCGGCCTATGCGTCATCTCGCTTGAGCTCGATTCAGTCCTGACGTATGCTTGTATCTTTCATTGGGAACGACGTCGGATGGGAAATAGGGATTCGCCTTTGGCGATGGGGGAGTGTCAGAGTTTTCTTGTTGTCCTAGTTGAATCCTAGTGCTGAGGGACCGTGCCTCATCGGCAACGGAGCCCCTACCCCGCGATGGGGGTGTGCGCGGTTGGTGCATGGCTCGTCCGGTGTATGTGGCTAGGGGTGCTAGCCAACAAGACCTCTTACAAGACTACAATTTCTAACGCCTACCCCTAACACGCGCGGTCAGCGCATGGCGCATGGCTCGTCCGGTGGAAGTGGGAAAAGTCTGAAGTGTGTGTGGCCAGGGGTGCTAGCTAACAAGATGCTCTACAAGACTACTCTTCTCAACGCCCCTCTCCCCCCCCCGTGCGGACTCGGGGCTCGCGTGCCCCCCTCTCCCCTCTCCCCTCTCCCCTCTCCCCCTCTTTCCCCCCCTTCCCCCCCCCCCCCCCCCCTTCCTCCCCCTCTTCCCCCCCTCCCTCCCGCCCCCCTCCCCCCCACGCCCCCCCTCGCTCTTCCTCTCTCTCCCCCCTCGCCCCCCCCCCGCCCCCCCCCCCTCTTGCCTCGCACTGCATGGCCGACTCTCTGCCCTTGCCGCCACGTTCTCCTTCACCGAGTGGCAAGACAGCGGGCGGTGTGCGCTTCGACGCGGTGGCCGTCTCATCCTCCCACGCGCAGACCGACCAGCTCGACCAACGCCTCGGCACTCTCCGGGTGTGGGTGCTCGAGGCGAAGGGGCTCCAGCGGCGCGCGGCGGCTACGCCCAGCCAGCCCTATGCGACGGTCGCGCTGAACGAATTAACGCGCCGGCGCGTGCGGCGGACGCGTGCGGCACCCGCCGGACCCAGCCCTTCCTGGCGCGAAGCGTTTGATTTTGGGCAGGCCAGCCTAAATGGCCAAGTAGTGGTGGACCTGTGGGACAGCCCCGATTCGAGCGCGCCAGCAGAGCTGTTGGGCAAAGCAGTCGTCAGCGTGAGCGAGTGTCGACTCGGTGTACCTCATACTATGATCAAGCACATGTTGCAAGGTCAGTTGGTGAGGATGCTCATTTCTAGCCTTCTCGCACCTCAAGCCATCACAATGAAAATTCGAATGTATTTGGATTGAAGTGGATCCTTTAGCCCCCCCCCCCCCCCGCAATACACCCATCCCAGACCATTCGCCTTCTTTTCGACGAGGATAATCTGCCTGACCTCGAGGAGACCGGAGCGTCACTGCTAGAAGAGGCATTGCGTGAGATTGGATGATCTCCTGGTGATCTGTGGCAAAGGCTCAAGGATGCTTGGCTCTGGAGCACTAGGGCAGGTCAGCACATGCTCATGGAAGGTGCGCGTATGCCGGTTGCACGAGCTCGCGCATCATCTTGTGTCCATGCGTTCCTCTGCCAGTGAAGAAATGAACACATTGGCAATTTACGTTCGATTCAAATATGAGAACGAAATTCGTGTCTGAGGCATAGAGTCAGCACAGCATGTCCAGTCCCTTACGTGATTAAGGCACGGTCGTATGTCACAATGGGCTCACACATCGCCTTTCCCTTTACACACTGCAAGGTTGTTTCGCGCTTGCGCGTTCGCTCGCAAGGAGGCCGCCAAGCTCGCAAAGATCAAGCTCGCAGCACCATCTTGGAGTAAACTTCACCGTGCGCCGACAGTTTCCTGGCCCTCAATCCCAACATGGAAGAGAGCCTACCTGATGCCAACACGTCGTTTCTGAGACGCACAGAGTGCCAGAGTGCTCTATGGCTGCGTCCTCTTATATCATGCCTGGCACCGTTACCGCTTTCTCCTTCCACTCTTTGTTCCTTTTTTTTTTATCTGCTGTGCTACCGCCATGCTTGTTCATCTCCTTGTTGCTTCTTGAACGCAGCACAGCCAAGCTAACATAGTGAGCTGCTGCTGCACTCTCCTGCTCGCTTGGTGTTGGTGCGTGTGTGTTCGTTACATCGTCCACCATTTTCTATTGATGGCATAGCAGCTAGCGCGTAGCGCGAAACTTCGGGGATCGTTCGGTGAGAGTTATTTGTTGGGGATGGGAATCGGAATCGGAAAGCGTTCGGGCATTGGAAGCGCTGGTCGGAAGTCAACCCGGTAGCGCAGTCGCACTGCGCGCAAGTAGCCCGCCCGGGGACCGGCGGGAGCGCCGCCACCGGTAAGTGTAAGTGGGCGTGCGGGGGCATAAGGGATAACTCACGATCACGGAGCTAAGGACTAAGGAACAATGAACCAAAACCAAAACCAGGAGCCATTTTTGTCCCCTTCCCCTCCCATACCAGATACCAGCCATCAACCAGGTTCCTCGAGGCGGAATCCTTGGTTAGTGTTGGGGAGGGAGGCCGTGCGCACTGCTTCAACCGGGCGGGTGAGCGGGTGAGTGATAGAGGAGAGATGGGACGGGCCGTGTGGCGCGACCGGGGTCGCACGCACTTGCTCGGCCTCGGAGCCGGCCGGACGCGGCCGCTTTGCCAGCGACTTGTCCATGGGAGTTGGTGTCCGCCCTCAGCGAGAGGCCCGATGGAGAGAGAAGAGGCGCGCTCCATCGCGAAAAGTATATACTTAGTTGACCTTCTAAAGACTAAAGATCTCTATTTCTCTATGGCGTCGTTGCGCGCCCGAAGCACACGCGCGACCGAAAGTAAAAGCAGAGATGCAATGCGAGCTGGGGGGCCTTCTACTTGGCCCCACAACTTTCCCTTTTGCTTTTGGCACACACGTGAATAGACGGCTCTCAACTGAAGGATCCTGCTACGGTGTGCGCTCCCGCACGCACAAACGCGCACGAAATCATCTTCACATTCAATCGACAAAGTTGGAGCCCAGAGCTCTCTCGGCGCATCAATGATGGTCGCCACCAGACTAGCAAGGCGTTGAGTGTGGGGTCCAAAGAATATGGGGCTCAGCAAGGCCGGAACTGCGCGGCGGCTGGAACAGTCTCAAATACCCGGAGGCGTGCAAGCGGCGGGGGGCGAGTGATCATGCGGATGATGCATGGGTTGCGCGGCCACAGACCTACAGCACACACGTGTCAGTCCCCCGCTTCTCGAGCGGAGTGATCAGCTGAACCGCCCTCAGCTGCTTCGATTGCTGCCTCGAGCTCAGCTTCGGCATAGTCACGGACCTCCTGTATTCGAGCGACGAGTAGTTCTTCCGCAGCGAGCAACTCCTCTCCCACAAGAGGGCCATCTCCCCCGCCCACCCCAGACTCGTCGACGCCGATCCGCCACACGAAGTCTTTCAGCTCCTGAGCGAGCGGCGCCAGATACGTGCCGACTATCTCGGGTAGCAACTCATGCAGCAGCCATGCGAGCGCCTGGCGCACCTCGTTGCTGTGCTCAGGTAAAACGGGCTGCGCCAAGAGCTCCCGCGACGCGCGAAGCCTCGACAGTGCCGTGTGGTACGTCTCGTCCATCGGGTTCAGGTGCCGAAGATCTAAAGGGGCCATCGGCCTCTCGGGAGAAGATGTGCAGCTAAGAGCAGCTGCCTCGACTCGGTGATCCGAGTCGGTGGAATCAATACTCCGACTGGCAAGTGGCGTCGCGTCGCGCTGCGATCCCACCGTGGAGCCGGGTCGTGAGCCATGCAGCGAGCCAGCGTAGGAGGCATTGCAAGAGCCCGTGGCTGGCAATGCAAGCGAGATCTCGATAAGTAGGTGCTGCAGCGCTGCAGCTTGCATCTGTGAGACCAGTGTATCGGAGGAACCAAGCGCCCAGCCCGAGCAGCTCGGCGACGGCGATCCTGACCCCGCGGACCCCTCTATCGGCTCGGGTGCTGACACCGATGGGTGCGCAAGGACCGTACCCCGCGCAAGAGAGGATTGTGGGGCCGTGCTGGTTAGAGAAGCCGATGGTGCCGAGCATCCGCTCTCTCCCAAAATACGCCAAAAATCCTCATCCTCCTGGCTAGCGCAAACGACGCGCAAGTGCTTGTCGCTAGGTAATCGATGAAAGCGGCGAAGCCTAGACTCCGCTCCGGAGATCGCAGCGGCTGTTGGTGTGCCTTGGCCGCTCCCGTCTTGCGTCCA
The DNA here is from genome assembly GCA_018136815.1 of Isochrysis galbana. Taxonomy (NCBI): domain Eukaryota; phylum Haptophyta; order Isochrysidales; family Isochrysidaceae; genus Isochrysis; species Isochrysis galbana. The sequence continues at coordinate 2,392,646 of CM030932.1, forward strand.
ACACGCTGCCGCCTCGCCTCTCTGGAAGACGAGATTCCGAGTATGTGGGACGCCATTGCCATCGCTACCTGTTGGTGCCGATTCCGACGACGATTTGAGCACGGCATCTAGCAGCTCGCCACCGCACAGCCCTGGCTCATAGGAGAGAGGTCGGAGCGCGCCTGTCTCGTCAAGCTCCCAGGCCAGCGTATCGGCGGGCGCCGAAAGCGTCGAACCCTGCCACGCCAGAAGCGCGCAGGCGAAGCCAATATTTGGGTTGACCGTGGGGCGCACCGACCGTACGCGTTCCAAGGCATCCTCATATCCCACCGAGTCGCGCCACATGAGATGAGCCATCGCGATGGTTGCAGAGCGCGAGACGCCGTGTTGGCAATGGATCAGCACCGTCCCGCCCTTGCTGATAGCCTCATCGATGAACTCAATCGAGTCGTAGAAGGCGCGAGAGATGTCCTCGCGCAGGGAGTCTTGTAGGAAGAGCGAAAGGTACACGATTGGCGGTGCACCGACAGCACCGCCGCCGGAAGAGTCTTTGGCGTCTGCATCCTCAAAGTGGTTGGCACACGTTGCCGCAGCACAATTGACCACGTGCGTGACCCCAGCCTCGCGCAACTTGGGCAAGTCACGCGCCGCTTCGTCAGCGCCGACAAGGATGCGCGGCGCCACCTCGGAGAGCACGGAGTCATACAACCTCACTAGCTTGCGCTGAGACATCTGCTTACCGCCTCCACCAAAGCCGCAACCTATAGACAGTCCCATGCTCGTGCACGACGCGACAGATGAGGCGGCGGAAGAAGGGCGCGAAGATCCGGGGAGCGTGACGCCGAGCGTGCAGCCGGCGAGCGAGCGGGACAGGCTTGCCCCAGAGTTTGGTCGAGAGGAGTTGTACGACCCGTGCCGCTGGTGGTTGGGACGGCCGGCCTCATTTGGCTTGATGATGCTCAGCCCGTGGGCCGCGTTAAGACCGCTCGTCGTGCCGCCCGGAGCGGAGTCGACGTCTGCAGACCCCGGGCGTGAGCCGACGCTCACGTACAGGTTCGCCGGCCGGCTACGAGCTCCGCCCGTCGCCGCCGGCATCGGCACCACCTTTGCGGCCGCATCGGCCGACTCCTCGGGGACAGTGAGCGACAGGTGAGAGTTGAATACGCTGCGACCACGCCGCGCCAGGCTGGACCCCGAGCCCGACGACTCGTGCGAGCCACTCGAATCAGGCGTCGGGCGCATGCCCATTGGCGTGCGTGCGGCGAGCGGCGAGTGGTTGTTCATCGATGGGCGGTCAGCGACCTGCGGGCTCTGCGGAGGCGTGGAGGAGCGCGAGTGGAGGCCGAGGAGCGAGTGGCGGCTTCCACTCGAATATCCGTGCGACAGCACGAGCGCCTCGACAGTGAGTCCACCAGAGGTTGAGAGCCTCGACGAGCTCCAGCCGTTGCCCTCGGAGCGGCCCTCGAAGTCGTCTGGCGGCTCAGAGGCGCGAGAGAGGCGGAGCTTTGTGGCGAGCGCCTCAGCCGTGTGCTTCACACGGAGCTGCTGAGGCCGCGCAGGGTCGGGCGTGGCAGAGCGCGAGGTGGGAGAGGCGCTCGGCTCGCGGCTCTCCCACATTGCAACGCCGCGGAGCCAGCGGGAGGGGTGGGGGGTAGGGAAAGGGGGGAGTTGCGGGAAGGGGGGAGAGGGGGAGGGGGAGGGGGGAGGTAGGGGCGCCGGGCGGAGAGAGAGAGGAGACGAGAGAATAGAAGAGAGAGGGGGGACGGGGGGGTGAGAGGAAGAGAGTAGAAGAGGAGGAGGTAGATAAGAGTGTGGGAGAGAGGGGGAGAGAGGGAAGGCAAGGCGCGAGAGAGGGGGAGAGCGAGGAGACCGAGAACGAGTTTTCGATAAGACGATGAAGGAGTCTCCTTCCTATGAAAGCCGGTTGGAGGGATTCTTTACTTCTCTTGGGCGTTTCTTTGCAGTCCTCACACCGAGATTTGAGGGAGGGAAGAGGAGGGAAGAAGAGAGAGAGAGCGAGAGAGGAGGAGGGAGAGATGGGGGAGAAGGAGAGAGAGGAACTCTAAGGAAAAAACTACTTGGAGTATGGGAAGAAATGAGAGAAAGATCGGAGGGGAGCCCCGGCCTCATCTCGGAAGAGAGAGGAGAAGAAGAGAAGAGATGGAGGAGAAGGGGCCAGTCTGGGGAGAGAATAGAGAGAAGTGGGAGAAGGGAAGCGTGGAGAGAGGAGGGGCGAGGGAAGGGGGTGGACGGGGGGGCGGGGGGGAGAGAGAGGGAGGGAGTGAGGGAGAGAGGGAGAGAGGGAGAGGGGGGAAGAGAGGGGGAGAGAGAGGGAAGAGAGGGGAGGGAGAGGGAGGGAGGGAGGGAGAGGGATATGAGAGAGAGAGGGCGATCGCGCGCGCGGACGACGACGACAAAGTCCGCTGCTCGCCAACGACCTCCCCCCCACCGTTTTTCACTCCCCCAACGCCGTTCTTCCTTTTACTCGAAAGGGCCGTGGGAGGGGGAGAAGACACATCCCTTTTGGAGTCGGGCGCCGCGAGGGACGTTGGGGCTTTTCTACAAGTAAAGACGACCGAGTCGTGTAAAGAGATTATGGTACTCTAGATGTAGAGGTAAAGTAAACTTAGAGGCAGAGATCAGAGATTCCCGAGGGTTTTTCAGACGGTGGGGTTTTCTGAGGGATGAGCTGGCGCAGCCGTCTCCTAGCCCCTCTCAAGTCGCTGAGTCTCTTCCGAGTTTGAGTCTGAGTCAACCGCAATTTCAGCGGTCTGGGAGGGTTTGTTGGTTTGTTCATTGTTTGATTCCGGAGTCAAACTAAGTTTATACTTAGTTCGCCCATGGGGGGGCACGAGCCCCCCCCCCTCTCCACTCCTCCCCTGCCATGGGGGAGGAACCACCCATGCTCCTGGCACGCCTGATGGCCTGCCAGGAGCCCACTGCCCTGCTGACCCATTCTCTCAGTGGCAGGCTCGCCTGCCTCGCGCGTCCTGGCCTGTCGTGGCCAGCCCATCGCTCCAACCCCCCTTCCCCCCCTGTTCGACAGGCAGACAGGTGCAGAGTGGGGGCCCCTGAGGCCCAGGAGCGCCAGCGAGGGAGAGGCAGGGGAGACCAGGGCCCAGCCCCAGCCTCCTCTGCCCCCTGAGCTGGCCTCCAGGGGCCTCCAGGGGTCGCCAGAGGCCGCTGCAGGCCTGTCGCAGGCGCGCCATCGCGCGTGCCTGCAGGAGAGGGGAGAGAGAGCGCGGAGAAGGGGGTGGGCGGAGCGAGGTCTCCGCTCACCGAAAAATATGTAAGTCCCGCACCTGTTTACAGGAGAAGTCGGGACTGAGGACGCCGCCAGCCCGGTAGTACCAGTAGGCATAGGAGGAAGGGGGGAACGGATCACCGGGGGGGGGCGCGGGCCACCGACCATATCTAAGCCCTTCTCCCCTATCCCCCTAGTAGTGCACGAGTGCACGGGGGGAGTCGCCTGATGCCGGGGGGGAAAGGGCCGGGAGAGAGGGGGTGTAGAAAGTTTTGCTGCGTGAGTAGAAAGTAGAGGGTCCACGGCCGCGTGTGTGGTGAGACTATTAAGAAGTTAATTAATTGTTTGATTCCGGAGTGTACTCGGAGTGTTCATGTAGGGCGGTCAAACAGGGGCTTTCTAACTATTAGTAAGGGTTGGGCTGTATTTTTTGTAGCCCGGTCACTCACTATGGGGGTGCGGAGGGCACCAGCAATTATGGGTAAATGAAGGGCTAAATAAGCTCCCTATAGGTTCCGGTAGGATGGATCAGCAAAAAAAATTGGGGGTTCCCCGGCGAAATTTTCGAAAAATACCGAATTTCAGGCCTTCGAAGACGGTGCGCGAAATACAGTCGGGCCCCCCTCCGGTATATTTTTAGTGAGGCCCTTCATGCGAGGCACAAACATGGAATGACGAGGAGAATTTTGACGCCAACTCACTGGGTCTACAAGAAGTGGTTCTTTACACACTGGACCATAAGTCAAACTCATAATTTTGCACTTCAATGTGTACGAAAGTATCACAAAACTCAAGACGCTTACGTGAACCACTAGTCACCGAGGGCTAGAGCGGCTAATTTGGCACCGCGACCGGGCGGATGGCATGGTCTTTTCTTTCATCCATTTCAACTAGGACAGCAGAAAACGTTAAATCAAGATATGCTGCTCTAGTGGCCGAGCCAATTGCTCTCTCCAGCCTCGCACATCTTGACGAATATCGGCATTGGCGCAAAAACCGCCTAAACGGTAACGTACCGAAATGCGTTCGAACACCCAACTTCCCACCTCTACCGGGCGCGCTGCCGGCGCTTTCTCGGTCATCCACTGGGATAGAATGCCCTACCAGGCACCATATCCGAATATGCCGCCCGAGCAGCCACGCCAATCGCCGCCGCCGCCCGCGCGCATCGCGAAGTAGTCGGCCGTGTGTGCCGCCGACGACTACGCCAACGTCACCCGGCCGAACGGGCCGAGTGCCCAACTTTCGACCGCTACCGGGCGCGCTGCCGGCGCTTTCTCGGTCATCCACTGGGATAGAATGCCCTACCAGGCACCATATCCGAATATGCCGCCCGTGTGGCGCCGTCAACTACGCTGACGTCACCCGGCCGAATGGGCCGGAGTGCCCAACTTTCGAATGCGAGCGGTCGCGCTGCCGGCGCTTTCTCGGCTATCCACTGAGATAGAATGCCCCACCAGGCACCATATTCAAAAGTGCCGCCCGAGCAGCCACGCCAATCGCCGCCGCCGCCCGCGCGCATCGCGAAGTAGTCGGCCGTGTGTGGCGCCGACGACTACGCCAACGTCACCCGGCCGAACGGGCCGAGTGCCCAACTTCCGACCGCTACCGGGCGCGCTGCCGGCGCTTTCTCGGTCAACCACTGGGATAGAATGCCCTGCCAGGCGCGATATCCGAATATGCCGCCCGAGCAGCCACGCTAATCGCCGCCGCCGCCCTCGCGCATCGCGAAATAGTCGGCCGTGTGTGGCGCCGACGACTACGCCAACGTCACCCGGCCGAACGGGCCGAGTGCCCAACTTTCGACCGCTACCGGGCGCGCTGCCGGCGCTTTCTCGGTCATCCACTAAGATAGAATGACACAAAAGGCACCAATTGCAAAGATGCCACCTAATAGCTACGCCAATCGCCGCCGCCGCCCGCGCACATGGCGTCGAAGTTGGCCCTGTGCAACACCGAAAACAAGACCAAGGCTATGGGCCGAACGGGCCCGAGTGCCCAACTTTCGAACGCGACTGCGATTGCCGCTGGCACTTCCTTGCCCCTCAGCTTGCATAGGGCAAGTTAACACTCATCATATGAAATGGTTCCGCCCCAGGAGCCAAATTCATGTACCTAACGGCCTCGGCGCACGCCTTTGCGGTGAAGGCGGAGGTGAGACGTGAACACGACACACACCAGCTCTCAAGATTTCGAATCAACGCTGGGCGCGAACGCGTGGGGCCGGGCCAGGAGGCTTTGGGGGCTACAGGCAGGCCCGGAACAGCCGGGTCGCGACCGGCCCGTCGCGCCGCACGGCCACTTGAAGAGCTGCACCTCCAGGCGTCCAATCGAGCGCTGGTCGACGTCAATAGGGGCCATGGCCCTGGGCGTCGGGCCGGATCGAATCGAGGCATTCCTGCGGTGCGAGGGGCCAGGATGGGTTAGTGCGAGTGTGTGCGACCCTCAAGAACCAGCGTGCGACCTACTAGTGACCCCCCACCCTGCTCGCGAGAGCTCTGGGCTCTGCATGGCCACCACCTCCAGGCCATTCATCGGCCGATCGCGGGCGATCGGACGTCGCGGAAGCTCCGCGTTTTTTTGAGTGATGCGCCCTACATTCACTACTCTGATTACCTCCCGTGAGCGCCCGCCTGAATCTCCCAAAATAGCCCGCCACGCGCGGGGGAAGGGAGGGGGGTCCCTCACCGACGCCATTGCCCTTCGTGGGGTGGGAGGGGGTCGTTCGGAGGGCGGAGGGAGTTGGCGGGGCAGGTAGGGGGGGACCCTAAGGAATCCTTGGACACCCAGGGGAGGTGGGAAATAGTGGTTAAAATGAGTGAGTGACCGGGCTATTTTTTGACCGTTGCGCGATAAGGCTCCAGTCGACCCGCCGCGACAATCTTCGTATGGCCGGTCGCGATATCGCTCATCGCGATATTGCCAATCACGATACTGCCCGTCGCGATACTGCCCGTCGCGATAGCGCCCATCGACATACGACCTGTCACCGTATGGCCCGCCACGGTTCGCCAGTGCTGGCCGCGTGCTCCCTTCCCGTGCTGCCTCCGGTCGTTCGTTCCTCCCGTTCTTCTCGTCCTATGCTTCATACATCCCATGTTACAGATCCACAACCACAACCTCACACAACCTCACCACAACCCTTCCACAGCCCACCACAAAGTGGCTTCCCAAGAAGAAGGTCGACGCCTGCGTCCGCTACGCCACCAACTCCTGGGCGCACACCGTTGTCTGACCCGTCCCCCCGATGCCCCGTTGTGCGCCCCCCGACGCCCCTCCTTCTCTCCCTCTTTCGCACTGCTCCTCCCCCGGGCTTCGTTTCTCGCAGTGGGGGACGTGTTGCGGGTAGGAGGAACGTCTCCATGCCATGCGACACGCACTATTTATAGGGCGTGTCTTTCCCCTCCGAGCCCCCCCGCTCTCCTCTCTCCTCTCTCCCTCTTCCCTTCGTCCCGCGCGTACCGCTCCAGCCGGGATCCCTTCCTTCCCACGTCTCACGCGACCCCAACGGTCAGCGAGGCCCGGAGTCTCCCGCGCTCGTCGCTCTCTACGCCCCTCCAGCGCCCGACCCCTTCCCCGTTCCATTAGCCATTAGTTTCCCCCTCTGTTCCTAGAGTTCTCGTGCCCCTCCCCGTCTGTTTTTTGTTCTTTGTCGTTTTCGCGCTCTCGCTCGAAAGCGCCCTCTCGTGCCTGCCCCTCTCGTGTGTTCCCCCTCGCTCTCTCCGAAATCATGCCCGCAGACCCGCCCCTCACGCCATGTAACAAGACTTGTCAAGACACCCCCTCGCCCACGTCACCCACTCCTTCTCCCTACACAGCTCAAGCCCAAGCACAAGCACCAGAAGCTCACAACTCCACATGCACTCCCTCTTCACTCCAACTCATCCACTCACATGGGTATTTACTAATAGCAGTAGTCGGCATCTTCAAGAGTTTTTTGGAGGTCAGCCACACATTGTTTTGCCATGAGAAAGCGATTCTAATCATGAGAACAAGTTTTCCTTCTTTCGTTCCCGCCTCTAGTGCCGCGCTTATGATTTTTAGGGGGTCTCTTACATTTGTAGAGCACCCCCTTTAGTAAAAATCATAGGGACGGACAACTCATATCAGTGGTTACATTGTTGAGTCGTTACGAGACTCGGGCTGAAAGAGCTCATCATTCGCCAGCTTAGCTGCATACATCAAGCACACTTGCAACGCTGCATCGACGCCCTCAGCACATTGTACGTCATGACGCTTCGGCTGTTCGTTGGTGGGCAGACAGAGCATGAGGCCGTGCTTGGTCATGGTCTCGCACTTCCACTTCTGTGAGGCCAACCCGTTGCCTACATACCCCATGTAGGTGTAGCCCTTGCTGATTTGCACACCCTGTGGGTCAAAGATCTTCACAGAAAAGGTGAACGGGGCACGCTTGACGGACGCCCACAGGTACCATGAGCCGGAGACAGATGGCTGCCCTTCGTAGTATGGTCGCGGCGCAAGCACTTGGTACGAGCTGCTGAACATGCCGTGCGGCCGCTTGCTCTCCGCGGAGACCATCAGCGCAATTGCATTGCCCTCGGCATCGAGCAATTTCGCTCCGATTCCAAATGACAGGTGCCTCGGCATGCAGAGTGTGCCGAGAAGGCGCTCCTGTTCGTCATGGATCTCTAGTTGCTCCGGCTTGCCGCACCCTCCCTTTCCGCACCCACTTGAACTCCAGTTGGCTGTCTCATCAAGTTCGCCGTTCTCCTCGACAACGTGCGCGACCATCGCAAGAGAGCCGGCCTCGCTCGGGTGGTGGTAGCCGGAGCAGTAGCTCCAGCCCGTCATCTTGAGGCGCGATGGCCAGTCAGACGCAAGGTAGCCCTCAGCAGGCGAAGGCTGCGGCGTGGAGAGGAAAGTCTCGGCCACGGGGAGGGAGGCGCCACAACCCATTCTCACCCGACGTACGTCACCTGGGAGAGCGCGGAGGGGGAGTATGGCCCGACAGTTCAGATGAGCAACGGAAGGTAGAGGAGAGCCTGGAACGGGAGTTTCTTCTGCAGACAATGCGGGGCAATCCATCAATACCTGACTCGATCTCTCTGTCAATCCGTGATCAGACCGAGGAATGGCCGGTGGACAGCGTCAGTGCGAGTTGCAGCAGCGCTGGCGGGACCAGCGCTGCCGCAAGAGTCCCAAGCGCCCGCCCCCGCCCCCCCCCCCTCGCCCCCCCCCCTTCCCCAATCAAGGGGGGTGGGGGGAGGACTGCAAGCGAGCCTGATCTGGCCCTTTGGAGATCGCGCGCGCGGTCGCGCCCTGGCAGCGTCCTCGCGCGGGGGGAGGGGGGGGGAAGGGGGGGGGGGCGGGGGGGAAGGGGTGGAAATTGCGTCGAGCCCGTCCCATCGCTCTGTGGGCGTCGTTCGCAAATGCCCCCGAGAGTCTTTCGAGGAGAGGAGAGTAGTAGAGCCCCCCCCCCCCCCCCCGCCCCCCCCCCCCTTCCCCAATCAATGGGGGGGGCCCTCCGCGCGCGGTAGGAAACGGCCGAGAACAACGGACGAGGAAGTGCTTCGAAATTTACCGTGAACCGTGAAAGTATTGTAAGGCCTTCCATATGATGGTGATGAGTGAGACCTCACTTTAAGGTTGGCTATTTGTAAGGGCCCCAATTTTCCAGCAAACGCCGCACCCCGCGCCCGTCATGACCCCACGTCACAGGCTCAATGCGCAACACAGTCCCATACCCACTCTTCACGTGCCAGCACCAGCACCCACGAGAACAACAAGAGAAACCGACCGTCCGACGGAGCGAGAGAAGGCCGAGAAATCGACCATCGGGAATCGGTACGCGCCGCCTGCCACTGGAAACCCCGAACACGGAGCCTAAGTAGAGCACGAGGGGACGAGCCGCAAGGCGAGTGTGCGGGCGCGGCTGTCAGGAAAATGTCACAGAGCCGCGCGCGCGGTGTGAATATTAAGAAGTTTTTTTTGGTAAGGGCCCAAATTTTGTTGTCAAAATTTGAGGGTTGGGCACCTAAATTTTGATCGAAATTTTGACGCTTTCGAATGTTTTGTCCTATTATAACCCTATAAATGATAAATAACCCTTACCCTTAGTTAGTGTTAGTAAGTGTTAGGCGCGTTAGACGCCTCGGCCACAGCGGCTAGCTCTAGCAGCCTATCTAAGCTCTACCTCTTCTTCTACACGAATGCCAACTTGCAACTTAGTTGAGGGTGTCTTTTTGGCAACTAAGTTTATACTTGGTCGCGATGGAGCGCGCCGCCGCGACTCCCCTCTCCGTTGGGCCCCCCACCGAGGGCGCCCCCCCAATACCCATGGAGCAGCTGCTGTCGAAGCGGGGCCGCGTCCACCCACCGATGCCGAGTGGGTGCGTGCGAGGCCCCCCCCATGGGGGGCAGCGGGCTGCTGGCACCACCCCATCAGCCCATCAGCGCCAGGCTCGCGCAGCCACTCCTCCACTAGGCATGCCTTATGGCAGAGGCAGAGGCCCCTCTCGCCCTGATAAGGGCCGGCGGCCGGCGGCAGCGCGGCCCAAGACCGGTTGGCCCTCATGGGTTATGGGTCATGGGCACATGGGCACACAATGAACACCTTATTTGTACCGAACACACCCTCCAGAGCGACACCTCCCAGCGCACATCGCACAACACACACGAGACACTCACACATGACCCCTCTCCCTCTAGAGAAAGCAAGAAGAGCAGATGACACTGCCCCACGCACCCATACGTACGACACTGACCATGGCCACTCCCGCTCCTGTCTCACAGAACCAAGATTCAGAGATGAAGACAACAACATCTCAGACTCAGACGCCACCTACGACCTCTCATTCCACCAATCCGGAGACATCCTGCTATCTGCTATGGGCGGATGAATCACGTTTTCACAGTGAGAGCGAGACACAAGCACTCCTTTTCGAAGTATTGGGTATGTGCGATTCAAACGTTGTGAATGCGCACGTCTCGCGGATGATGTCGGGCTCCGTCCTCTCCCCTCTCGGCTCGGGCCGGCTTAACTGCGACAGCCCAGCGCGCTCGGCCGACAAGAGCGGAAGGCGCCGTCCGGGCGGGCGAAAGGACAAGGATGCCGTGCTCCTCCCGCGCTCCGCGCTCGTTCTCTTCACTGAGGCCTCGAGAGAGCGGATCAAGCGCTCCACGCCTGGAGCAAACTACCGCGAGGTGACCAAGATCGCGAGCGCCGAGTGGAAGGCGATGGATCTCGACTCACGAATCGAATGGGAAAAGGCAGCGGTCGACGACAAGAAGCGGTACCAGCTCGAGCGTGAGGCCTTGCTGAATCGAAGTGGCGCCACGAAGGAGGGGCCAACATCAACTGATGCCAGATCGCATGCCAGCCTTGGGGACGAGGGTTCCTCGGGCAGGTCGTCCTCGACGAACACAGCGGGGACCTCAGCCGAGTTAGTAGCCGGTATGTGCGCGGGCGTCCACGACGGCGACGAGGATATGCCGTGGCAGCGTGCCTCGCCTATTGTTGCCTTGGTCGGGAAGCGCTCGCCTGCTCGCGCAAAGCGCCTGGCCCAAAGCGCCGAGTCGGCAAGGGTGCGGGATCAAGCGTCATTCCCTTCGCCTTGCCCTGAAGTTGTGCTTTCACCACCCTCTGTACCGCCGTTGCATGCGCCGTCACCTCCGTTACCATCTTCGCCCGCCCGATGCTTTGCTGATGAGGATCGGACGCCTCCACCACCAACTTCACCTCCGCCACCGCTGGTTGCCGACTCGACCTCAGAGGTGGGTCCGTGCGGCACCGGCCCAATGGTCGTTGCTGGCGGGCTGCCGCTGACCTGTGTTATAGCTGCTCATGAAAACCAGCGGGGTCAGGTGACCCGTTGGGCCGGCGAGCCGACCGTGCACACCAAGAAGCCCTGGGCTGCACGAGGCGCGCCATCAAGCGGACTGAGTCTGGGTGTCATCCCGTGGGAGGAGATCACTCTGGGACGCGAGCTTGGCTCGGGAGGGTTTGGAACAGTTTACGCGGCAATTTGGAAGCACGACGACGTTGCTGTAAAAAAGATTAAGTCCGAATTGATTTCATCGCATGGCAACGAGGCACGGGTTGAGTTCCGCCGAGAGCTGGAGCTGCTCACCTCTCTTCGCCATCGTCACATAGTGCAATGCTACGGAGGAGACGCGACGCGTGAGTTCTTCCTTGTGACTGAGCTTATGGAACGGGGGTCGCTTGAGGACTGTCTCGATGACCACCCTAATGAATTTCTGTGGGAGCATCTCGGGGCACGGGTGCTCCTCGATGTTGCCAAAGGGCTACTTTACCTCCATGGGCGCGGCCTCGTCCATTTCGATGTGCGTGCCTTGACAGCGAGGAGTCATTTCGCCTGCCAGTGATTGCAGCGTCGATAGCACGCACCGAACCACAGAGCGGCTAGACTATTTTCATACCAGCCCTCCCTTCATTCCCGTGACCATAGGTCAAACCACTCAATGTCCTCGTCTCTACACACAATGTAGCCAAGCTTTCTGATGTCGGCTTGACCAAGCGGCTGGAGGCGACCGTGACGCGCCCAGGAGGGTGGACGCCCGCCTATGCTGCACCCGAGATACTAGCGCGCCGTGGTGCCAATGAGAAGTCGGATATCTTCTCATTTGGCCTCATGATTTGGCAGGTAACGCTGGACAACCCGAGGCTATGGTACCTAGCATAACCCCATCCGTTTGTGACCGCCGTTGGCACCTTGTCCACTACTCTGCCGATTCGCTTATTGCACTTGACCACATTGCTGCTCGTCGTGCAGGTATTCACTCGGCGCACACCGTCGCCATTTGAGCCGTGTGAAGTAGAAGACGACTGGCCCATCGCCAACCTCCTCCGTGGCTCAATGAGCGGCTGCGGGCACGCCGGAGCTTTAGCTCTTGACAAGAACCGGCGTCCAAGTGCAGCCGAGGTCAAGGACGAGCTCGAAAGGCTCACAAGCAACCATAGGTCAAGCCACTCAATGTCCTCGTCTCTACACACAATGTAGCCGAGCAAGAAATGAGCCTAAACTCACCACATAATTGAGATCGTGCCAGCCGTCAAAACACCAAGCGCCTTTATACTCCGACTCGGAGGCAATGAATGTGGTAGTACTTCAACTCCAACACTGTGTCAATTGAGTTTTAACACGGGCGCCTCGCTTGTAGCGGTCGGCACACTGGGCGCGTATTTTGTAGTTGACATACAACTAAGTTTATACTTAATTCACCCGTGGTGGGGCACGAGCCACGAGCCCCCCCTCACCCCACCCCTCCTGTGTGCTGTGGGGGAGGAATCACCCACCCCCACTCTTGAAGATGCCTACGTACAACTACTTTCTACTTTTATAAATAGGAGGCCAATGGGGGGCTCGCGCCCCCCTGTCTCCAACGCAGACACCGACACCCCCTGCCCCCTGGGTGGGCCTGCACAACCATCCTAAGCCCGTGCTCTTTGGCAGGGGCTAAACAGTCAGTCAGCAAACCTGTCCAGACACTCGCAGAGCGCGCGACGCGCGCCGCATGCATTCGCCTGCACTGGCCCTCGCTCGTAATGAAACCCCCTCCACCTCCACCACCGCCATTCGCAAGTGCTCGTACAACCGCGTGCCACAAAAAAAGACGCTTAACAGGCCTGCCCAGAACCCGCGCTCTAAACCAGGCCCTTGGTAGTGCACCAGGGCCGGACCCCAGAAACCGAGGGAAAAGGAATGAAAGGGGGCAGGGGAAGAGGTGGTGTGAGGGAAGTTAAGGGCGATGTCGGAGTAGAACTAGGGGTAAATAGAAATATGCAGTTTTTTTGGCCAAAATATGCAGTGCATATATGCAAAATATGCAAACAAACACCCCAAATATGCAGCAAAATATGCAAAATATGCAAAATGTGCGGTGGGCGACCACGAGCGGCGGCGGCGCGGCGGCGCCCACATAGCTTATAGCTTATTTGCGTAGAACAAGAATGACCAAGAGCAACTATATAGGCCCCCATCCTCCCTGTCTAGCTCCCTACCTAGCCCATACCCACACCATATCCCACTAACCGCCCCGCCCAAGCCGCGGTGGTTGCCTCATGGGCACCACCGCGATACATGGAGCTGCTGAGCTGCTGCACGGGACTGGGTGGGTCCCTATGGACCCTGCCCACCTGCCCGCATTCATCCGGCGCCTTCTTGCCCCCATGCAGAGCGCTCGGACCTCATCTCCCCCGTTGCCTCGCTCACCCTCCATGGTGAGCCGATGACTTGTGGTGTGGAGGGGACAAGGAGGATGGCTCATGGCCTCCCCTTGGGCCCCAATGGGCTGGATTCCACTGGGTCCGCCCCTCCTGCCCAAAATTTCGAGCAACGAGCGCGTTCCGCGCGCTCGGAGCTGATTTTTGGGCAGGTTCCTCGCCTTGCGTCAATGGTCGCTCATGACTGTTTGACAATGCAAGGTGAGGGGGGAGGGGAGGTGGCTCATCATGGCCCCTCTTTGAGCCTCAATGGGTGGAATCCTCTTTGGACCACCCCTCCCACCCAAGAGGGTTGCTTCCTTGGGAGCCTGTAGAGGCGGGCAGGTGGGCAGCCAGCGCGCCGTCTCGCGCCAGAGTTAGAAAACCTTAAGAACCACCTTAATAAAAGAAAATGCATGCATACTATCCTCCGTGTGGAGAGGTGGCGGTGGTAGCAAGGGCTGGAAATAGGACGTGAAGTGCTGCAGCAGCAACCTCTCATGCTAGATTGGGGTGAGACGGCTTCCTCTCCCTCTGTTGCAGTTGGTACTAGACGCCCCTAGCAGTGCATGGCGGGTTATCGGCTTGCAGCTTGGAAGGAATGATGGCTCTCTTGATGTATCTCCAGTGAACGAATCTCGATGTACTGCTACTTCTTCCGTAGAGACTACCACTCTAGAGCTTCTTCCGAAGAAAATCCTCGTATGCGCCGCCTAAAAGAGTTTGGACGTCCCGTCGGATATCTGCGCGCGAAATCCTCCACCCTTTGTCCACAAGCTCTAAGTATTTATCAGTAAGCAAGCGTGCGAGAAGTTTTCGCCCTTGCCTCCACTTGTAGATCAACTGATCATGCAACTTGGCTGAGGAGGCGCAGAAAGTGAACTGTGTCCCCAACAACTCGAGGCGAACCGCGGAGCCTTCGGCTGCAAGGGAGGGCAGGCCTGCGTACCACCAGCTTCCCCATAAGTGGATGTTGGCAAAACGCGAGGCAATCACTGCCGCCTCATGTTGCTGGGATGCGTCAAGTACAGTGAGCAAGAACTTTGTCTTTGGGTGGCGGGCGCACAGGCGGGCGATGGCGTCAAGGTGCGCTGCGCCAGAGCCATCGCCGGCTAATTGCAGCATTGCATTCATTCCTCGCCGCGTGCCCATTCTCAAGAGCAGAGGAATGTTGAGAAGTCTACAAAGAGGCAGCAGCACTACATCGAGTAGTTGAGAAGGCGTCGGAGGGCAACTTTCGATGGGCGCATCGGGATGGATGTCCCGAACTTGATCGAAAGCAGCCCACTGCCATCCACCACAATGTTGGCTTCCTTCACACCTCGATGAAGGAGTAAGTCCACCGTTGCAGCTGACCTGATCATTATCGCAAGGTGCTCCTTCTAAATGCGCTTCTGTCCGGGGCGTGTCCAGGATATCGATCTCACTGGTGTAGGCAAAGTCGTGCGGAGTGGAGCACGACAAGTACTCGGGACGCAACCCCGTGGCGAGTCGATAAAGGAGCGTCACTAGGCCCCGCAACGTCGCCTTCTCCCCCGCGTCGGAGAGAGTTGCAAGGACGCGGGGCCAATCGCCCTCGAGGAGGGCGTCAAGCTCGAGCGCTGCACGATGGCGGGGAGTTTGGGGGCCACACGAGGAACGAAGGGCAAGGAGGAGCTGTGTGTTTGAGAAGAATGGAGAGTGGGAGGTGACGACATATTTGAGCTTTGCAAGTCGCATTGCCTATGGGGGGGGGGGGGGGGGGAGGCAACTTTCAAGTGTTTAGGTCAAGGACCTGAGGGGACCATTTCATTTCGAGACTTGCATGGGAGCCTCGGGTCTCTTAAGTCGTCACCTTATCCACGAATTTCGCAGCATCTTGCCCCGAATACCACTCCCGAATTTGTCTTAAATCCCGTTTTGCCACCGCCTCACGCAAACCGATCGCCTCGAGAGTGGTGATCACACCGCTGCATGCATCAGAAAGTGGAGATCGACGAACGAAAAGTTCCCGCCACACAGCGTCTGCCTGCTCCGATGGGAGCAGATCGCGGAACGACTCAACTGTGTCGTCGGCGACCTACATTTGCCAGGGGTAACCTTGCTTGGTATGGATACGGCCGATGTGAGCCTGGCTCGATGTGCATCGCTAGATATGCACCAGCGTGTCAAGACGGCCCGTTCAAAGAAGTTGAGGAAGGTTCGGCCCCGGCTAGCGCAAGGTGCAGCACGCGTGGACTATATTCCTACTCCTTACTGACACCAGCAGCGAGTGCTCACCGAAAGGTATTGCGCGACGAGGTCTGCCGAGCACGCCAAATTTTTATCCCCATACGCAGCTGTCAATAGCTCGTCAATACCGAACTTGGCCAAGGCTTCTCCCCACTCTGGTGCGAGGCAGTATGCGTGCACGTCGACCGCGTCTGCGCCATCAACTTCCTCTGTAACTGCCTCCGCCAACTTCGCACGACTGTCATCCACGAAAATTGGCTTGGCCGGGTGAAGCGTGGCGAGCACGTCTAAGCAGCTTTCTCCAGCCAACATGCGCGTTAGCAGGGATGCTATCGAGGCTGAGAAAGAGGCGTGCGAGGCCTCGGTGCGAGGATTTAAGCAACATACAGTGCCTAGAACCTAAACAGGAGTGAGTTTTGTGGGGCTACGGCTGTCGGTCGATGTACGCGAAAGCAAGAGGGAGGTGATGCGTCCACACGGTCACACACGCTAGCTCGGCTACACGCAGGCACCACCCGAGACGCAATCGAGACCTAGTCACCCGCGAGCGGAAGGAGGACCTTAAAATCTGAGCTCGATTTGGTCGAGGCTGGCTAGACGAGCAATTGGAGGCACGACCAACTCTGCCGATGCTCACCTGCTGCACGATGGACTGGACCGCGACTTCCGATGCCCCATTTTTTCTTCCCAAAGGGCGCAGTAGAAGCGGGACGAGGCCGTCCGCGTCGCTGAAGTCGTATGTCCCCTCACAAAGATCGACGAGCATGGACGGCGCGTATTCAAAAGGCCTCGAATCCGATGACTTCATGGGTTCCGCTGGCTGTTCCCCGGTCGTTGCCGGGGCTGCTCTAGAAGCTTTTGCACCTGAGGTGGCAACGCCGGATCAGCTCTCGCCACACTACCTCTCAAGTCTCACATGGCCTCGGGCTGTGCACCTGCAAGACGTCGATTGGGCAACGAATCGGGCGGCGAGCTTCTCCCAGGGGGGTCGAGTTTGCCGCGGAAAACGGGACGCGGCAGTTCGCCAATCCTCGGCTGCTCGCCGAATGGAGTCAAGAATCGCAGCAACGCAGCAAAGGCGAAGGCCATGTACTCAGATGGGCTCTCCGCTGCAGCAAGTGCTGCTCGAACGGACGGTACCAAGCGCAAGTTGAGCTTCTGGGAGGCGTTCTGGGCTACGAAGAATGTAGAAAGTCCGAAGTGGGGATGTTGGAGCCGGGCAAGCCATTCTGTGTAGACTGGAGTCAACAAAGATCGAGGTATGCGATGGGGCGCTTCGGTTGAGACGTGAATAATATCGCGTTCGAAGAGCTGCTCAAGGTACGGCAGAATCTGAATAATTGGCGACAGCGAAGCCAAGGAGCTGAGTGGGCGCCAGTGATGAGCTTAGCCCGGTTTACTTGCGAATTAAACTAACGGTACAAATGCACTTGTGAGGGCATTACTTACCGGAGAGTCGTCGTAAGCACATGAATCGGTCATCGGTTGCCTTGAGAGCGCCATCACATACGCCATCGCAGTGTGGGTCCCATTTGCGATTCTGACAATGGCAGGCAGAGAGCACACGTAAATACGGGCATTTCGAGGAAGATTCACACGGAGCGCATTTCTGTCCATCCAGCCATGAAGTTGTGGAATAGCAGGAGCACATTCGCAGGGCGGTGGCAAGCTTGCGAGACAGCGGCATGCTCATTTGTTCTAGGCCCTAGATACCAGCAAACGCAAACCTGAGTTTCATCTCCACGTCAAGGCTCAGCTTTCCCGGTTCGGTACGTGAGAAAACTCCGGGAAGCGTGGCGATAGTAGATGGGAGAATGCATCGTAGGTCTTCAATCACGAATGCCTTCGTGGGAAGTGGTTCTGCTCGAGGTACCTGCAGAAACGGACCACGTGATAGCATCGCATGGTTGCACCGGCTCGACCAAGATGGCGTTGGCAATAGGCCTATTGGCACAATACGACAGGCGCCTAAGGGCAGCTCATTTGTGGCAGGTTGTCCGTGTACAGGAAGCACATCGAACTGCAGGGCGAGTATGGAGCATGCACGAAACAAACTCTGGGCGATCAGAGGATATTTGCCACCTCTATCTCCCCCTCACGATGCGAGGTTATCCTATCCACCATAGTATTATGGAACACCACACGCGTGTTCAAGAAGTCGACAAATGCCCCAGCTTCAGGAAGTGACTGAGGGGTCAAGGCATGCGGGCAGGTCATAGTCATCAGGTGGCCATGCTTCAATTTGTTGACTTTGGCGGACACCTGAGTGTAGTCACAACTCATCACGTGTGAGTGGATGGCGTCGCCATTCAAGGGCAGATTGTCCGTATTCAAGACGGAGACGATGTCTCCATCGCCCTTCTTTAGGCACTGGATGTAGTACATGTGCAGGAACTCGGCGAGCGCCTGCATCACCTCGCTGTTGTGCGCGATCCCTGCCTCAGTCACTCCCACCCCGAGATACCTCAACCTAGGGTGAAGTCTGGACGGCAGAGCCATGAAGGCGGCGCGGCCGGCGGGCTTGCAAAGCGATCCGCAAGCGGCGACAGGGTACGTGCTGCTTAGGACGGCACCGTCTGCCAGCACCGTCTCCACCTCGTAGCTCGGGCCGAGTCCCGAGAGGATCCGGCGGCCGATATGAGCACTGAAGGAGTCTCCGCGCGGCTGGCAGAGGCTCACAGCGGCGCCGAGCTCGTGGAGGGCGGGGACGAGGACGGCACGAAGGAAGCGGCCCGTCCCAAGGCAGACCGCCTGTACCCCCTCCTCCAGCCGGCCCGCCAGCAGCGGCTCGAACGTGAGAGTGGCGGGCTCGTCGGCCATCCGGGACGCCGCCGGCCGCTTCCCCCCCTCCCCTCCTCCCCAGCTCCTTCAGTAAGAAACACTACTCTATATTTTTGTTCTTTCATATATTCTGTCCCTTTCTCCTCTCCTCCTCCTCCTCCTCCTCCTCTTGTCCTGTTCTCATCAATGATTTCACCTCATCCTCCTCGTAAACCCTATCTCGCATGCACCTCCATATATAATCTCTCAGCTGGACGGACAACGCCAATCCATCTGCTTTAGTTCCTTTCTACTGATCATCTTTGGTCTCGTCTTCCTTCTTCATCCCCCGAGACGGACAGAGCAGGATGAAGAGTCCATGAGGTGGGGATGATGATTACAGTACTCTCTCCATATTTCGTTGTAATGATCATCCCCATTCCATGGACTCCAAATCCTGCTCTATCCTCTCTCCCAAGTTTCGTCGCCACCTCCGAGACGGCTCTCTCAAAGATACAATTACATGGAGGTGCGGCGCGGCTTGAGTATATCCATACTTTACTCTATTAGTAGTCCAGTATTCCCCGTGAGAGAATGGGGAGGGGGCGGAGGAGAGAGAGAAGGGGGAGGCGGAGGGAGAGAGAGAGGGCGCGAGAGAGGGCTGGGAGGAATGGAGGACAGCTGGCGCTGGTACGGGCCGGACGACCCGGTGCCGCTCTCGTACGTTCGTCAGGCGGGTGCGGTGGGAGTGGTCAGC
This sequence comes from Isochrysis galbana, assembly GCA_018136815.1. Taxonomy (NCBI): domain Eukaryota; phylum Haptophyta; order Isochrysidales; family Isochrysidaceae; genus Isochrysis; species Isochrysis galbana. Next base: position 2,411,780 of record CM030932.1, read on the forward strand.
GCGCTACACCACATCCCTCCCGGCCAGGTCTGGACTGTCGAGCAGATCCGCAAGCGCCAGGCGCAGATCTCAGCCGCGGGGCTCTGCTGGAGCGTCGTCGAGTCGCTGCCTGTCCACGAGGAGATCAAGCGGGGCGGGGAAGCTCGTGACGAGTATATACGCAACTACGCTCAAACGGTGCGCAACCTAGGCGAGTGCGGACTCCATCGCCTTGCATACAACTTCATGCCCGTGCTCGACTGGACGAGGACTGACCTGCGCGCCAGATGGCACGACGGCTCAGAGGCACTCGCTTTTGACGCGGACGACTTTGCAGCGTTCGAGCTATTCATCCTGTGCCGGAGTGGCGCTGACCAGGAGTACAGCGCCACCGCTCAACAGCGCGCGTTCGCTCGCTTTGAGGCCATGAGCGCCGGACAACGTGATGCGCTCAGCCATTCCATCCTTGCGGGATTGCCTGGCGGAACAACAAGGTCGTACACCCGAGAGGAGTTTCAGTCAGTTCTAGATACCTACCGAGGGATCGACGCGCAGAGGTTGTATGAAAACCTTGTCCACTTCCTGCGCTGCATCGTGCCCGTCGCCGAGGAAGCCGGCGTGTATCTGGCGATACACCCCGACGATCCCCCTTGCCCAATACTCGGCCTCCCTCGAGTGGTGTCCACGGATTCGGACATACAAAAGATACTTGACGCGGTGCCTTCAGCGCACAACGGCCTCACGTTCTGTGTTGGAAGCCTTGGCTCTTCTGGCATCAACCAGGTACTACCCGACGCATGCCCTATCGCGCGGCGTGTCATAGTCACACGCCCCTCCCCCCCCAAACTACAGCAGGTAGAGGAGATGGCTCGCAAGTATGCTCATCGCGTTTACTTTGTGCACCTGCGCAATGTGAAGCGAATCATACCATCTGCAGGGAGTGAGGAGAGCGTCGTTGCATCTGACCAGATCAATGAGATTGCCACAATGGCGTCTTCGAGAGTCAGTTTTGTCGAATCTGACCATTTGGAAGGGGATCTTGACATGTATTCCATCATCAAAATCTTCATTCAAGAAGCACTTATCCGTCAACGAGGCGGTTTGCCGCCTGCCGCCTGCCACCTTCCGTGGCGGCCTGATCACGGTCACCGCATGATGCATGAACTCGGGCCTGCTCCTTACGATGGGCCGTTGTGCAGCACGCAAGGAGATCATGGTGCTTTTGTGTACCGCAATACCAACCCTGGCTACACAGCAATTGGGAGGCTACGAGGAATGGCAGAGATCCGGGGTTTGATCCACGCCGCGATGTCCGGAGTCCAATAGTGCCACGGTGCTGCGGCGGGGTGGCGGGGGGCGGTATCTTGGGCTCTCTCCCTCGGGCTATCTCCCTGGGAAGAGTCGCCCATTCTGCCAACCATCACCTACGATTAATTCGCCTTCGTTTCTTTGTTGTTCGGCCAAGGGCAACCCTTCTTTAGCCCCACATGGCTCTGGGGGGGGGGGGGGGGGGGGTGACTCCGAGAAAGGGGTGGGTGGAAAATGGTGCAAATGGTGTCATAGTACTACGTGCAAGCATGCAGTTGTGCCGTCTATGTTACATATTATTCAGATGACGGCGTGTCAACGACAAGCGCCAAGGCCAGCAGGATTCAAGAATGAGTGAAACCAGAAAAGGGGAAAACATTAGCGGGCAGAACGACCAGAAAAATTCACTGATAGGGGAAGCCTCCGGGCGGGGCTCCTGCAAAAGCGCCCGAAAATGCGCCACCCTCTTCAAAGTACACACCAACTCAGTCGCTCAAGCAAACAGCCCATCGCTTCCCTAGCCACAGCTTACAGCTTCTTTCTCCCTGTCCAGCTACCGTTTACCGTTCTGGTTCTGGTTCTGGTAATGGTACTGGGCCGGAAATAGACCTTCCTTCCTAGCGTGCTTCAGTGCTTCACTAGCGTGTCTTCTTCTTGTCTTCTCCTCAGTATGATGCTCGACAGGCCCGCCCAAGCCCAGCCACCCACCCGCCTGGCCCGTTGTAGCGCGTAGTGCACGCGGGCGCCGCAGGCCGACCCCCCGAAACCGAAAACTAAGCTGCCTACTTTGTCGCCTACCTTGTCGCCTGCTTTACAACTAAGTTTATACTGGGTTCACCCATGAGCGGGCACGAGCCCCCCCCCTCTCTCCACTCCTCCCCCGCTGTGGGGGAGGAACCACTTGGCATACCTTATTTATTTATTTATGGCTTACCAGGAGTAGACTGCCCTACCTACTGATCCACTCTCTCACTCACAGCCCCGCCCCATTCGCCCGCCCTGGCCTGTCGAGGCCAGCCCATTGGTCCAACACCCCCCTTACCCCCTAGTCGACAGGCAAACACGTGCAGCTGGGGGGACCCAGAGGCTCAAGAGCGCCAGCGAAGGACTCACGAGAATAACGAGGCCAAACCGATACGCTACATCAAAGCGAATGGAGGGAGGAGGTTCCCTTTTAGCATCTCTAGCGTAGTGCCCCAGGCCCCAGGGCGGATTGCCCGCTATCGCCGCTAGCGCTAGCCTTCCTCTTAACGGCGGAAGCCCTAACTAACCAGGGTGATCAATAACGACGAAGAAATCGAAAGAATTCTAATAATAGACGGAGCTGAACTAATTAACTAATTAACTTCTTAATAGTCTCACCGCACACGCGGCCGTGGACCCTCTACTTTCTACTCACGCAGCAAACCTTTCTACACCGCCTCTCTCCCGGCCCTTTCCCCCCCGCCATTAGGCGACTCCCCCCGTGCACTACTAGGGGGATAGGGGAAAAGGGCTTAGATATGGTCGGTGGCCCGCGCCCCCCCCCGGTGATCCGTTCCACCCTTCCTCCTATGCCTACCGGGCTGGCGGCGTCCTCAGTCCCGACTTCTGCTGTAAACAGGTGCGGGACTTACATATTTTCCGGTGAGCGGAGCCCTCGCTCCGCCCACCCCCTTCTCCGCGCTCTCTCTCCCCTCTCCTGTCTCCTGCAGGCACGCGCGATGGCGCGCCTGCGACAGGCCTGCAGCTGCCTCTGGAGACCCCTGGAGGCTCCTGGAGGCCAGCTCAGGGGGCAGAGGAGGCTGGGGCTGGGCCCTGGTCTCCCCTGCCTCTTCCTCGTTGGCGCTCCTGGGCCTCAGGGGCCCCCACTCTGCACCTGTCTGCCTGTCGAACAGGGGGGGAGGGGGGGTTGGAGGTTGGAGCGATGGGCTGGCCACGAGGGGCCAGGACGCGCGAATCAGGCGAGTCTGTCAGGGAGAGAGTGGGTCAGCATGGCAGTGGCCTCCTGGCAAGCCATCAGGCATGCCAGGAGAGTGGGTGGTTCCTCCCCCATGGCAGGGGAGGAGTGGAGAGAGGGGGGGGCTCGTGCCCCTCCATGGGCGAACTAAGTATAAACTTAGTTGACGGAGCTGAACTAAGAACTAAAGAAGATAAGCCAATTCGCGGAGGACACCCAACTGCTAGCGGCTGGATACGACGGACGACGGCTTGCGGAAGTCACGAAGTCACTCATGTGGCCCTTCATCCTGCGTCTCCGTCTCCGGGTAGGCGGCGGCCTCGGTCCTCGGTCCCCGGTCCCGACTTATGCAGTAAACAAGCGCGGGACTTACCTATTTTACGGTGGGCGGAGCTCTCGCCCACGTCCACCCTCTTCTCCGCGGTCTCTCTCCCGTCTCCCTGGAGGCTCCTAGAGGCCAGCTCAGGCTCAAGGGGCAGAGCAGGTTGGGTCCGGGCCTTGGCCTCCCCTGCCTCTCCCTCGGTGGCGCTCTTGAGCTGCAGGGGCTCCCATGCTGCACTTGTCGACGCCTCTCCCTCGCTGGCGCTCTTGAGCTGCAGGGGCTCCCATGGGAGAGGAGGGGTTCTAGCGATGGGCTGGCCACGCGGTCACGCCGGGCCAGGACATGCGATCCAGGCGAGCCTTTATGGGGAGGTGAGTGAGTGGTGAGCTGGGTCAGCATGGCAGTGTGCTACCGTGGCAAGCCATTAGGCATACCAGGAGGGTGGGTGGTTCTTCCCCCAAGGCAGGGGAGGAGTGGAGAGGGGGGGGGCTCATGCCCCCCCATGGGCGAACGTACCAAGTATAAACTTAGTTGATAAAGGGGGGGAAGGGTAGGAGGTGGAGCAAAGGGACGTAATGGCGGTGTCGATAGAAAGGTAACGGATACCGGACTAGTAGTAGGTGTGTAGCTCAGAATCTCCAGATGTTTTTAACACTAGATTGTCAAGCACGATCCCCACGGAATTGAACAGGTTTCCGCCGGTCGGTCTTGACTCTTGCTCGGCCGAACTTAACACGCTTACGGTGGGCCTCACTGCCGCGTTCGACTGATCTACGACTCAAATCTCCACCCCCCAAACGACTTCTTAGCGATAAGGCAGAGGGCGAGTGCCGGTCACGTTCCACGCTAGGATCTCGCCGAGCTTCTCGACTGGCACTCGGCAAGCGGGGCTCCACGATTTTGATAGATAGCCTGGGCCGGAGCAATGGCCCAAATTCCACGCCGATGGAAACTCGCACGCGGTCGAGGACCCGCAAGATGCAGCCGCCGCCGCTCAATTCGTCGCGCGATGGGTCGTAAGAGAAGGGGTTCACAGATTGAGGAGGGACGAGGTGTGTGTATGCTTCGAAGCCGTATTCGGGTACTACAACCTGCAGATATTACAGCCCCCCGGGGTGGGTAATGCAAAGAGGCGTGGTAATGGTGGCACGCCTCAACATAGCAACTAAGGAAAAGTGGTGTACACACGCAGATGTAGGAGATTTGACGGAAGCGGCGTAAGATCGCTAGTAGAGAGGTGCAACGACGCAGATGAGAGGATGAGATGAAACGCGTGAGCCAGCGGGTTGAAAACGCGGGCGCACCGTCACTCCTTGCTCTTGCACTCTCAGAATATAGGCATCTTTTACGACCTGAACAGCGGCAGTTGGTGTGCGACATACAACTCAAGAATACACGGTGCATATCGCAAACTCAACGCAGGAGCGCTTCAAACCCCTCTTGCCGTGACAGGCGTGACTCGGCGCCCTTCTAGAATTTCCGAGCTACCTTACCTGACGTTCTCGAAAGAAAAGCATCGTGTATAGCTCGGACGATGCTCGCTCGGCAGCCTACGGGGGAAAGGAGGTGAAGACATACCACTGTTGCGCTTGGGAGTGTGTCCAAATTGGCCTTGCGCGCAAAGTAGCAAGTGTGGATAAGAGTGCCTCGTCGCACTCGGTGCGCTGAAGCCGTGCCACAACAGCCCTAGCGACCTCCAACCATGGCAGGTTTTTCCAATCCATTGAGAGCCATGTTTGGCGCCAGATTTTTTTCGACATGGCCACTTTCTACTCACCTGAGCCATTTGGTGCCGCTCGTTCAAATGTGCTGTGAGAGTGTCCAACCGTTCGGCTGTGAAGTCCGCCGGGTGGATCTTCTCCCAACCTATGGCATGCGCCAGCAGCCGATGCACCACCTGTCACAGCAACCATTGCCACGTGAAGAGATGCCAAATGTCAGTCGGTGAAAGTACCCCTAAAGATGGGCTAAAGGCTAGGATCAAGTTCAGGCAGCCCAATGAGCACCAGCACACCACATCTCGCAAATCAGGACAATCCTGGCATGCAAGACGCACACAACGCACAGGTGAGCCAACACAGCAACGACAAGTACGATGCGAGGCACCTGACCTCCACGAGCCAGATCCACGGCGCCCACAGTATTGATCGAGGTTTGCTGGAAGGGTCGCAAGGGACCAATGGACTCTAGTCAGAAAAGGCGGTCTAGCTCACCTGATCGGCGTATCGTCTAATGGGCGATGTGAAATGGGTGTAGACTGGCTCCGCAAGACCGCAGTGGGACCATTCTTCCTTAGGAATCGCCCCCGACCGAAAATATCGCGCGGGGGCGATACATCTGGTGGCAAGAAGACGGACAACGTGATTGAAGCTTTGGTCTCCTGGTTTAGATGCGCACTTTAGGGAATTTGCAAGATCGGCCGCTGTGGCGGCATTGAATGGAATTCCGTGCCGCGCCAAAGCCCTCTGCAATGATGCAAAGTCGTCCAATTTCGGCTGAGGGTGCAGTCTAAGCAGCGCCTGACGCGGGAACGCCTCTGCGGTACGTCTTGCGACGAGACAATTCGCCAATACCATGAACTCCTCGATCAAAGAGTGCGCAGCGTCCGACGTCGACAGGGTCATGGCCGTGGGAAGGCTGCGTGGGTCGGGCCGCCCATCCGAACCCATCTCCAGCTCAAATTTGACCTCGGACGAGGCGAGCTCGAGGGCTCCCTCACCCATTCTCCGCTGCCGGAGTTTGCGCGCGAGCCGATTGAGCGTCTTCAGATTCGTAGTGAGCTCGTCGCTAGTGCCATCGGCGGCGTCGATCCGCGCCTGCGCCTCGGCATACGAGAGTGCACCGCGAGAGCGTATCACGGTCTTTACGAAATTCCGTGATATGACATTGGCAGCGTCGTCCATTTCCATGATGACAGAGAAAGCGAGCCGATCCACGTGCGGGTGGAGAGAACACAGGTTCTCGGAGAGCAACTCGGGGACCATGTTAGCCCTAGTGTTGACCAAGTAGAAGGTCTCAGCGCGACGTGCGGACTCGAGGTCGAGTGGCGTATTCCGTTCGACGAAGTGGCATACGTCTGCAATGTGTACGCCCACCTCAAAACGGCCATCGCCTAGATTCTTCAGATGGAGCGCGTCGTCAATGTCGACACATCCCGGAGGATCGATGGAATAAACATGAGCATCCCCATTGCGCAGATCGAGACGTCTAGCGATCTCTTCAGGTGGAATGACGTACTGAGCAGAGGGCAAGCAGGCAAGGACGTCCTTCGAAAAGGGCTCGATCGCTACAGCGTGCTCGAGGAGGTATGCCTCCGTCTCGGCCGTGAGACTCCCAGCCTCGCCAAGTGTGCGGACGTGCTCGGCAGATGGAGCCCTCTCTTGTGCCCCCCAACCGGTGACTCTTGCCACCATAAGCTTGCCCATCAGGTCATCGGCAGCCTCCGCTGTTCGTGACAATACCAGCCGCGGGAAGCGCGCGTCCCGTGGAGTCACAATCATCGGCATCGACTTGGCGTGCTTCTCGGTGTCAAACAGCACCACCAGCTGCCGTTCAGCCCGTTTCAGGATGCCAACAACCTCGCCATGCGCTACCGATGCAACGTGAGCCCCAGCCCGTGGGCCTTTGGTTCCCCCCGTAGAATACCCATCCGGGATGCTGGTGCCTTTGTCCGCAGCCTCGATGACGTATGGGGCATCATCGCGTGATCTCTCCACTCGTTCGGTCTCTAGTGCTCGTCGCAGAACGGCCTGTACGTCTCCCTTCACGCGAACTGCCACCTCATCCCCATGCAATGCACGGTTCATCGCGTCACGCCCGGCCAGGCTGACCGTCATCGAATTGTTCCCGGCGCTCGCATCAAGTGGGACAAAGCCGTTCGTCGGATTGCGAAAAGTAACTGTGAGTTTTCCCGTAATGAGTTCGGAGGCAGCTATGCCTGATGCAATCTCCTCTGGCGGTAAATGCGCCGCATACACGACCGTTGTGCTTGGACTGAAGCCTCGCGAGTACATGGGTCGGCGCGACACCGCCCGGGCTGCCGGAGGGGAATGAGATTGCACCTTGAAAGGCTGCTCTCCACATAAGGTCATCCATCCCACCCCCGGCAGCACCAACTCCACGGCATGGCCATGCATGAATGTGAAGTGTTCGCTCGGCACCAGCTTGCCCGCCACGAGCGCGTCGTCCACCGCCGGAGTTGAGCTCGATTCGCCGTGGTCAACAACTCGTAATTGCACAGAGGTCGGAGCAAAGAGCCGGGCCAGCAAGGGTATAGGCGTTGGCTGATCCCGAGAAATCTCGAGTCTGCCCAGAAGCAACGATGGGTTGCTACCATCATCCCAGCCTCCAACTCCATCGACAACTGGTGGTGAGCCTCTTAGCTCGATGAGCACATCGTTGACAGAGCTGAGCTCTACCCACTCACTGACTTCGACCTTTGGGCCATCTGCTTCCCGCTCCGACCACATATGCCTATCCCACTGATAGGGACTACCAACCTCCATACCATCAATGACCGATGGAATCATTTCCCCTGGCCGGTGGGTCGCAGACCCACGTAGCCGATTCATCTCCTCTGTCAGTGCCCCCAAAATGCTCGACTGACTTTCCCCCGGGACGCCTGCAACAACAACCAATCCTGTGCCAAGTCGACCGGCTTGCACGACTACCTCAGAAGAAAGTGCGCTTAGACTCTGCCCGTCCAGATCTGACAGTCCAATCGCAGAGATGCAACGGGTGCCGTGCCGCTCGAACCTTCTTCTCAAGTACTCGAGTTCGCCCTGGCCTAAGTAGGGCAACTTCTCGCTCCTCGCGATAGCGAGTATAACAGCGGGTTCTCCTTTCAGCCTTCTGGCGACTGCAGGGAATGTGACCTCAAAGTCGAATGCGTCGACGACCGCCACGTGGACGGCTTTCGGCCGAGAGTTCTTCTCGTCCCCTCGTCGCACACCTTTGGTCGCTGAAGGCCCGCTGCCAGCTGTGCAGCGGCATCTGAGCACGGTGCGCTGGGTTCTAGCTGTGCCTAGTCGTGCGGCGGCCACAGTCACCCGAGCACCCAGCCTCCGGGCCAGCATTGGCGCGTGACACACGGCGCCGCCGAGTCCCCTTGCTCCGTGAGAGAGAAAACAGTGGTGAAAAAAAAGGGTGTGTGAGCGTGTCCGGCGAGCGAGCAGGAGCGTGCTGCACGGCGTCGGAGGAGGAGACGAGAGGAGGCGGCGGAGGGGATGGAAGGCTACAGAGCGAGAAGAGGGAGAGAGGGAGTGGCGGTGGGCAGGGGCAGAGGGGTTCGGGCGAGCCCCGTCGGCCGAGGACTGACTCGCGTCGCGCGTGGCTCGCGACGGCCCCTCCCCTTTCCCACTCTCCCGCGCAAAGCAGAAGGGGTGGGGGGGGGGGGGGGGGGGGGGGGGGGGGGAGGAGAGGAGAGGAGAGGAGGGGGAGAGAGAAGCGGACCGCCGGGAGGGAGGAAAGACAGGAGGAGATATATGAAGAAAAGGGGAGGGGGTAGAGACCGAGGAGAGAGGAGAGGAGAGGAGAGAAAGGGAGACAGGAGAGAGGAGAAAATAGGTGAGAGACAAATCGATGGCAGAATTGGGGAAGAGAGCAGAGAGGAAGAGAGAAAACAGGGCAAGAGAGAGTTTTGTTTTGCACTCCGTGTGTGGCTAACTCCTACCACCCAAGTCCTTCCCCTTGGTATTTCTTGCCCATGGGGGGCCTGCCCCCCCCCCCTCCGGTACTCCGCCATGGGGATGCAGCTTGGACTGCTAGCACACCAACAGCTCCAGTTGCGCACCTTCACAGCCGGCACGGCGTGTGGCCCACGGGCCTCGGCGGCCTGTCATTCTAATGGTGTACTTATTCCCTAGCTTTCTTTCTATCGCAACGAGCCTCAGCCGGAGATCATAAATCGTAAATCGTAAATCATTATAAATCATAAACCGCATTTTATGATCTCGGAACGGGCGCAAAGTGCACAATGGCATCGACAATGTCCAGAAGTGGCAAACACCGTCCATTCGCCTATCTGCTATCTGGGTACTAGAAACTAGAAAGCACCAGCTGCAAGACTTCAATCAACTACAGCAAGCCCAGGCCGACACAACCACCTACACCTACAATGTAGCCTACAACCGACTTACTACTTACTACCGCCGCCATGCTAGCTAGCTACATTCTACGTTCCCGCTGCGCCGCAGCCGCCGCACACCACCGCCACGAAAGCGAACGCGCTGGGGCACTAAGCACTAAGAGCGTGCGGAGCGCCGGCGCTTCTCCGATCCTTGCTCACGGCTGCCGTGTCGCTCCTCACTCGCAGCCAGCCGAGCCGCGAGCCGCACGCGTCGTCCTCGCCCGCTTTGCCCGATCATTCTTGGCGGCTTGCTCTCCAGGATAAAAAAACTTTCTTGAAGGTGTCAGCTATGCTACTATTGACTCGCATTGTCGAACACGCGATGACTACAGGCTCATAGGCAGAGGGCCGTTCGACCGAGCCGGCAGCTGACGCGGCCGTAGAAGGTTCGTTGATTGCTGCTTGCGGGAAGATGTCTGAAAGGTCATAGTAGGAGTCGGGTCTGAAAGTGTCTGCCATCGAGCGCTGCAAGCGACGAGGTAGAATGAGGGTCGGAGGAGGGCGACGCGTGGCGTCGGAGAGTAGAGACGAGGCTAGCTAGCGAGCTGGTGGCAGAGAGAGAGAATGAGAATGAGAGCTTCTTAGGTCCGAGGTAGACACGGGAGACTACAACGCAAGGTGCCCAAAAAGCTAAGGACACAGATCCACACACACTAAACCAAACGGGACGAAAACTAACCACACCTGGACGGACGGCCAAGCGTCGGCACCAGGGCAATTCAGCAACGCGCAGACATGCGACAGAGGGGTCGGCACAACGAGGACAGACCTCGCTGGGGAGCTATGACCGATACACGGAGAGAAGACAAAAGACAGTCATGGAACATTTGATGACATCGAGAGAAAGTGGCATATTGCTGTGAATGAAGACTGCGCGCAACAATTCAAGGAACGATATGGCGACATCACCACGCTCCGCATCAACCAAACCGACATCTCGGTCCGCGTCAAGGTGGAATCCATCGACGAAAAAATCAACAAGAAAGGTTCTTCATCGCGCAAAGCGCAAAACGCTATACAACGCCCTCCAAGACGTTGCGGCGCACTTGGTCATCGAGGCCGAAGGCCTAGCACAAGCAGCCCAAATTAACTTGAGCGCGATCATCTTCGCAATCGAAAAGGTAGGCCCAGGGGAGGAAGCCCAAACTTAAGAAATGGAACTTAGTGCCCCTGTATTCATCGAAAACGAAAAGGGTAGGCTACAAATGAGCGAGAACACTAGCCTTGTAGCGGCAGCGCTTGGTCTCGCTGAAAGGCTCGCGTAGCAAGAAGCAAGGGGTGACGTCCTGCATTAATTGATCAACCAAAGGTGCGATCGATCAGTATAGGTCACCCACGGCAAACATGGGCACACGCGGAAACAACGGGACCCTGAAATAGCATTACAAGAAACAGGTCACCCAGCAGCACAGGAGGAAGTTGAGAACACGCAGCTGAGGACAGGTGCACCCCGCTCCGCCCGGACCCCCACATGACCCGAGCCCCTAAGTAGAGCACGAGGGGAGTTGCCGCAAGGCGGGGAATGAAGGTGAGAGAGGGAAAGGGGCGTGGCTACGAAGGAATGGCTCAGGGCCACGTGTGAGGCGAGAACTTTAAAAGGTTTTTTTTTACTTCCCGCTTCTAAAACCAAGCATTATTGACGAATTTATTCTTGGTACTTCTACCCAAGCCCGCAAGGGGGGCCATATGTGTCTCAAAGGGCCCCCAGGGGCCGCCGAAGACCCCTAGAGGCTCCAAATATAGCCATATATACTCGAGACGCGACGAGCGTCTTCCATGAGGACTAGGCATGTACGAGGGTTAAGGCGGTTGTTTTCGCACCCGCCACTCGCCGGTCATGAACCGGCGGCTTTTAGCCACCTCTAAAAAGGTAGTGTAACCTTCTCGCACGCATGCTACAATGGTTGGGGGGTTCTATCCTGCCTGTTTTCAGTCTGTCCAGTCAAAAATTTGGCTCCTATATGACCCCCCGGCCCTAACGCCAGCACCCAATCATCAATTTTAGGCATGCAGTAGTACAAGGGTTAACGGCAACATATGCACCACTGCTCCGTTTGTTCCCTTCGTCCTCTGTTGGTTTGGTTGCCGTAGCCGTCGGTCATCATCTGCGGGCCTTCCGCCTTTCTTGAGCTCATGGGTGCTCGTGATCGCTGAATTGCTCAAGAATGGTACATGCATACAACCATGAAAAAAGGTGTAGCATCTCAGATCAACTTCTTTGGTCATGTGAATCCTAGCCCTGTTTCGACGTAGCTCGACCCTGTTACAACAACTGCGCCGGTCTGGACATTCAGGAAGGGGGACTTAGGCTGAGATGACGCGCTTTCGACAAATGGTCTAGAAACTCCACTCGGACAGATCAAGCGTGAGAGAGCAAGGGTAAATCTGTTTATCATGGTGGCTTAGCAACCATCTCACCTCTTGCAGAGCCTTCATTTGCGGTCGGAACTTGAGAAATGCAAGGGACCTCCGATGAGGGCCCGTATAGTCCTGTTTAGATCTATAGCGCTCGAAGATCATGTAGCTCAACGGGTCCTTGTCCGATTGGGCGATTTCATACATATACCTACCGAGATGTGAGTTGGAGCGCCAGTAGTGAGAAACCCGAGCTCGGTGCCGAGAACGCAGTCGGGCTCTCGGCACCAAAATTCGCGCACTCACAGAAATGGCTCGTTGGCCAAGCAGTAGTCTGCTGCCTCGTGCCAGGCAGTGAGGAGTGTGTCTCTGCTTGCTTCGTCGCGAAAGCGAAGACCGACCGTAAGGACAAATGCGCGTTCTGTGCGTGACTTGAGGCGGCCCGTGTCGGTGCGCGGCCCGCCAAACGGAGTAAAGCGCACGGCACCGAGTGTGAGGAGTGCTGACCCGAGTGCGAACGCGACGTCACGCGCCAATCCCATCGCGGGATCGCTCTCGTTGAGAGCCCTCGGTTTGCGCGACGCCAACCGACCGACGAGAGACAGGACGGATACTCGCACATGGCGTTAGAACTTAAAGCGACGTGGAATTCGAAACTCGAAACTGTCAGAGTTTTCTTGTTGTCCTAGTTTAATCCTAGTACTGAGGAACCGTGGAACCGTGCCTCATCGGCAACGGAGCCCCTCAACTACTTTTATAAGTAGGAGGCCAATGGGGGCCTCGCGCCCCTCTCTCTCCATCGCAGATACCCCCTGGGTGGGCCTGCACAACCACAACCAACCTCAACCTCAGCTCTTGCTCCTGCTCCTCCCAGCCTCCCAGCGCTCCTGCCTACTGGCAAAGGCAGGGGCTGAGCTGACATCACATTTGTCCAGACTCTCGCCGAGCGCGCGCCGCACGCCGCACGCACTCGCCTGCACTGGCCCCTAGTCGTACTGCCCCCACCACCACCACCACCACTGAGCACTGAGCCACAGACCACCAGACACCAGAGAGAGCCGCCAGGAGGGCACCCTGTCGAGTCGAGCGTAGCCGGAGGGCTCTGAGCCACTCCGTCGCGAGCGGCACCGGCGGCTAGCGCGGCGCTTTGGCCCTCCTCCCCGCCGGGAGTCGGGTGAATGAAATTCTGGATTGGGTCGGGCAACCCCATTTGGGCATTTGGGTGTCTCGATTGGGGATTGGGGACGAACGGCGAACGAAGGGCTGTGGGGCGGCGAGGCGCTCCTAGCTAGCGGCCCTCTAGTGTGTTGGGTTGTAAGAGATTGTTAGACCTACAAAAAAACATTCTTGAAGGTGCCCGCTAAGCTACTAGTGACGCGCGCTCTCCCGCGCTCCCGCTACCATCGCCATCGCCTATACCCCTACCTCTGCACCCCCGCCCGCTCCCCCCCTCGTTCCTTTTTCTTCGGTTTTGGGGGGTCGGCCCATGTACACTACTTTGGGCCTAGCGCTTGGGGGAGGGGAGGGGCAGGCTTCTTGCATTTGTACTGTGCCTGTCTCGGGTCCATCTCATCCCAGTGTGGGGGCCGGGCCTTTCGGCCTTCCCCTTCGGGATCCTCCCGTGGAGGCATATTGCCTGTTGTTATCCCTGGTCGCTGGGTCCGGTGTTGTTTTTTTTGCTGATGTATTATATGTTTTATGTTGAGGCGCTCTAGTACCGCTACGAGTTTACTACTTGGAACTAAATCGTTGTCGTCGTTTGTTTCGAAAATTGGGCGGAATTCGTTGACATCTATACGTTTCTTGGGCTGGCGGCCCGGGTGTCGCAGCCGACGGACAGCGCTCTCTCGAGGTTCATGGAGAACTTGAGGCGGTAGCTACCCCATGCCGCGGCCGCGGTATCCGTCGAGTCAGACTTCAGCTCTTTGGGGAACTTGAGCCCGGTGTTTTTTTCCCGGTGAGTCGCCCGGCGTAGGTCGGTTCGCCTCACAGGGTTTTCCCTCATTTTTACTTGTGGGGAGTTATAATGGGAGCCGGGGGTTTGCGAGGGGGGAGATTTGATGGGATGCATATGTGTATGTGTCTGTGCCACCACTTCAAGGCGTGCGGGCAGGTGCGCTGAGGGGTGTCGTGATAGTACCGGGCTAGTGGGAGTCGTGGCACTAACGCTCACTTGTTTTTATTATTATCTAGGCACGAGGCCAGAGCCGCGACTGCGACTGTGTAGGTGTAGGGGCCCAGCCCGGAGGCTTTCCCTATGGGAGGCGTACTGACGACGCCCAAGCCCACTTAGAGGCTGGCCACATGTGGCTGGAGGGAGGAGTTGGTCTGTGTGGCCATGGTGGCTATGGTGGCCGTGTTGGTGTGGGGCTTGCTAGTGGTGGCACGGGCCGTGGCTCGTGCTCACCTGGTCAGCCTTGGGTGTGGCTCTCGCGCGCTTCGGCGGCGCACCGTTGGTCGCGGCGGTGCAAGTGCACCGAGCAGCTGGCAAACTCTACATGGAGAAGAAGAAGGCCGTCCTCGCACGCGTCACGGACCTAGCCACCCAAGATCAGCCAGGCGACGAGCAGAACGACATCGAGGAAGAGGGATGTGGGATGTGATAAAAAGACGAAGAAGATGAAAACTCAGCCCGCGTAGCTGTGTAGATAATGGGGGGCGGGGGGGGTGTGATTAGCTTTGTACTCATCATCTTCGTAATAATAATATTAGTATGGCTATCCAAAAAGAAAACATGCACGTGTTGACAACAACAAAAAAAAAACTGGCCCTCTTTTGACGGAACGCGACTTTAAGTCGGGACTTACTTAGGCCGCCGCCAGCCCGGTAGCCTGTAGGCATAGGCATAAGCGGAAGGGGGGAACGGATCACCGGGGGGGGGGGGGGGGGGGCACCGGCCACCGGACCATTTCTAAGCCCTTCACCCCTATCCCCATAGTAGTGCACGGGGGGAGTCGCCTGATGGTGGGGGAAGGAGAAGGGCCGGGGGAGTGGGGGTGTAGAAAGTATGTTACCCCCCAGGAGCCAACGCCCCCCAGGAGCTCCCGGGGGCCCCCAGGAGCTATCGGGGGGAAACTGGGGCCCCCCGGGAGCTCCTGGGGGGCGTTGGCTCCTGGGGGGTAACAAGTATGTTACGTGTAAGTAGTGGTTCCATGAGCCGCTGGGCCGCGAGTACGGTAAGAAAAGAATGAAGTTTTTTTTTTGCGGGGAGTGGGGTGTCCGATGCGGCGCGTCTGCGGCGCCGACGAGGAGGAGCTGGCGGGTGGCTGGAGCGTGGCGGGGCGCGGGCTGGGCTGCGCCGTGCTGAGCCGTCTGCCCGAGCATGTGGAGCTCAACATCGCTGCCGCATGCTCGCTGCGCACTCTCCGAGCCCTCGGGCTGCCGAGCGGAGGGAGTGGCATAGTTGGCCTTCGGCTCGAGAGAGCACAAGCCGCCACCGCCCAGGCCAAGCGTGGCGCGCAGGGCGCGAGCGGGCTTGGGGGCGCTGCCCCCGCCGCGCACGCTGCGCACGCTGCCCCTACACCCCATGCCACCCACGGCCCTCTGGGGCTGGAGGTTGCCGAGGGTGGTCTCAGGTTGTGGCCCCGCACGCGTCCGGCGGTGCTGTATGCTCTCTGCGAGGGCGCTTCGCCGCCGCCTCAGGAAGGTGTGCTTTACCTTTCGCCGCTGCTCTGGCGCAACCTTGGAGGTAGAGGAGTCGGATCGATGGCACATCCGAAGGACGCCAGACTCACGGTGCTGGTGCGCAGGATGGTGGGTGAGGAGGAGAGCCTCCCATTGCATGCGGGATGCGCAACGGTGAGCCTTGTCTCAATGCCACCCTCCCACACGCTGTATTGGCCGGCCTCGCTCGGCCACGAGCGGCTGAGTGCAGAGGCGCTCCGCGCGCACTTCAGCGTGCGGCGAGTCCTGTGCGAGGGCGACGTGTTTGCCGTGCCATTGCCAAGCCACCCTGCAGCGCATCTACGGGGAGAGAGGGGATATGCAAAGGGTGGCGAGGTCAACATGGGAAGCTGCAGCGAGAGCGATGCGAGCGACGACGACATGGCTGCTGTGACCGCGACGAGCGGCACGCCGGTCCTCCTCTTTGTCGTGCACGCACTCGAGGGCCGCGACAGTGAGGCGGGCAGCAGTGGTGCTTCTGTGGGCATGGTGATGCACAGTGTGGAGCGAGGCTCGACAACTCTCGTCCAGCGGAAGGCGACATGCCTCGGGCCGCCCGCAGGAGTCTGGCGCTACCTCGCCACGCCTTCAGCGCCTCTACCCCAATTCGAGGGCGAGGCTGCGCAAGACATCCGTAGGTGCCTCCGCCTTACGTGGCACCAGCCGCGCGAGCTCCATGCATCCGCAACATCGCACTACAAGGCCGGACTTGCCGAGCTCAAGGACGGGTTTGGCGAGGCTCTCAACGCAAACGTGCTCCTCTGCGGGTCCAGCGGCTCGGGCAAGCGAGCGCTCCTCGCGCAGATGGCCGATGAAGCGGGAGTACATCTGTTGGAGCGGTCGCTCGCCTCGCTGCAGGGCCTGCCCATCCTCGCAGCAGAAAATGAGGCATCGGCGGCTCGCATGCTCATTGCTTTGGTCAACGAAGCCGCTGCACTTGCAGAGCCGTCTGTGCGGTGCGTCGAGGGCGAGCATTTGCCGGCTGTAGCGGCGGAAGCCGCCGCGGCAGCTGCCTGTGAGCCGGTTTGTCGCGGCCCTCTCCGAGAGGAGGGGGGGGGCCGAGCAATGGCGGGGCCGAGTGGTGATGTTGGATGTACCTCATTGCCACCGGCGCCTTGCTTGTTGCATCTCCGCCGCCTTGACTTGCTGCCGAACGACCCCGTATCCTCTGGGATATGGGCGCGTGCGCTCCGTCAAATGCTCCACCAAGCGTCCCATCGTAATGTCGAGGCATCTACGAAAGGGCCTACTCTCGTGAACGGAAACGACGACGATCACTGCGGGACCAACCATCACTGCGGGACAAACCATCGCAAGGTGGTCGTCGTGTGCAGCTGCCGCGACCTCGCAGCGGTGCCCCTACATGTTCGTTCAGCTTTTCACATTTTGAGCATGATGCCGGAAGTTTCGGCGCTGCCCTCCGCGTTAAAGCTCGCCGCGCTGACGGATGCACTTGGCGGGAGTGCTAGGTGGCACAGGCCGTTTGACACAGGTGCCGAGGACATCGTCTCGAGAAATGGAGAGGGTTTGGCCGCTCGAGCACACACAGGGGGGCATGCGACATGTGAAGTGAGACCAATCAGGTGCGCGGAGGCAAGGTCGTTGGTTGCCGACTCTGCGACCGGAGCGATGGTGGAAGCCCTGGCGTCCGAGGCAGCAGCCTTGGTGGCTGAACAGCCGCGCTTTGGCCCTTTCGAGTGGCGGTTGGTTTGTGCCGAGGCCGACATCCTCGCTCGGCAGGCCGGCTTCTTTGAGGCATACAATGCCATGGTCAGCGCACCTAAGGTCTCGCCACAGTGCCTCACACTTCCTACCAGCTCACCGTTCGAGCAATCATCCAACTCCCCGCCGGCCCTAAATAAAAGTTGCGCCGGCGGTGGCGTCGCACGAGCTTCGGCGACATCTCATATGGACGCTGCCTTTCTGCGCGAGGCCGTGCGCCAACGCTTGCGCCGCGTCGGGGAAAGCATCGGCACGCCAACCGTTCCCGATGTTCGCTGGGAAGATGTTGGTGGCCAGGACGAGGCCAAGCGAGCAATTCTAGACACGATAGAGCTGCCCTTGCGCGCACCGCACCTCTTCGGCCATGGGCTCAGATTACGGTCTGGGCTACTCCTGCACGGGCCACCTGGAACAGGTGCGAAACGTAATCCCCTTGCTCATGCGCTCCCTAGGGCCCCCACGTGAGGGTCCTCAAGCCAACACGATCTTCGCTGCCCTCGGGAAATACAGCCGTCTTTCAAACGTCCCCACCCCATTCGTGCGGTGTTTCGCAGGCAAGACCTTGCTCGCCAAGGCAGTCGCAAGCGAGTGCGGGCTTCGCTTCCTCTCCGTCAAGGGCCCGGAGCTCATTTCCTCGTATGTTGGAGAGTCGGAGCGGCATGTACGGGAGCTCTTCTCGCGTGCGACGCTCGCCTCTCCTTGCGTCCTCTTCTTTGACGAAATCGACGCGCTGGCACCGGCACGGGGCGCGGCAGGCGATGCGGGGGGCGTGATGGACCGCATCGTTTCGACTCTTATGGCAGAGCTCGACGGGGCAACGTCGAGGCCGCACCTATTCGTGCTCGGCGCGACCAATCGTCCGGATATGCTTGATCCTGCCCTGCTCCGGCCAGGCAGACTCGATGTCCTCGTGCGAATTGGCCCGCCTGCCGACCGCACGCAACAAGAAGCAGTCTTACGCGCTCTCACGCGCAAGTTCACTCTTGCTCCCGACGTTTGTCTGAGCGCGATTGCTTCGCGCTGCCCGACTACCTTGTCGGGGGCAGACTATTACGCCATCTGTGCCGATGCTGTGCTCGCCGCGATGCGGGAATTGATCTCCGATCAAGCCGCTTGTGAGGCAAAGCTTGACGCCAAAGTAGTCGATGACTGCGTGGACGTTGGCACCCTAGCAACTGTCGAGCACTTGGAGGAGAGCTTGGATGACGATGGCGTGGTGGAAAGAGGATCTGGAGGTGCCGATGGTAGGGTCACTTGCGACGAACACGAAACGACACGATCACAAATAACCGTCTTTGCTCATCACTTTGATGCTGCGCTAGCGAATGTGCTCGGACAGCCGGTGAAATGGGGTGCTGGCACGAATGAGCCTCAACATGAAAGCGGGAGGCAGCATACCCTTGATGGCAAGGGTGCTAGCGACGAGAGCAACGGAAGTATGCTTCACAATACCAACGGATCGAGCAAGAAAACTGGCCAGTGCGGACAACGACGTGAAGGTAAGGTGGGGATCACGCTGCCCGCACTTGCAGCAGGCTCTCTTCGCAGCCTCAGCTCTACTGACTCTGATCTCTAGCTTTGGTTTGTACTTAAGATGACGTCGATGCACATATGTTACCCCCCAGGAGCCAACGCCCCCCAGGAGCTATCGGGGGCCCCCGATAGCTATCGGGGGGAAATTTTTTCCCGATCGCCAACAGCCCCCCCGAGAGCTATCGGGGGACCGAGAAAATCCCCCGAGAGCTATCGGGGGATAGCTCCTGGGGGGTGCCGTAAGCGGATCCCCCGATAGCTATCGGGGGAAGAGGAAATCCCCCGATAGCAAACAGGGGGGTTCCTCCTCTCTTTGGCAACTAAGTTTATACTTAGTTCAGCATGGGGGGGCGCCTCGCGTCCCCCCTCTCAGGCACCAATTCCCCTCCGGGGGGCCTGTCGGTCAACCCCAAGCTCTGCCTTCTGGCATGAGCAGGGCATTCATCACAACAACCCAGACCCCCAGTGGGCGCGGGTCGCGAGCCGCACTCCCAGGCCCGCATGGGCCTGCTCTCGTACCGACTCCCCCCCCCACCCCTGGTCGCCAGGCAGACAGGGGCCTCAGGTGGCACCCAAGGCCAGCGAGGCGAGCGAGGGAGAGGCAGGGGGGGCCAGGGGCTGAGCCCCAGCCTCCACTGCCCCCTGAGCTGCCCTTGCTGGCCCACTGGGTGCCCCTGAAGGACCTCTGAGAGCAGGCCGTGGCGCGCCGCATGGCGACGCGCCGCAGGGAGAGAGGTGGAAGAGAGCGAAGCGAGGGAGAGGGGGGGATTTGCACCGTCTTGCACTCATGTCGATGCTCACGCGCAACGATTCCTCGCAGTGGAAATCGCTGCTTTCGATGGTCGTCTCCGGTCTGGCGAGCATGATCCACTTCGACTCGCTCCCGGATGTGCAGCAACTGTACAAGATGTTTTCCGCCGTCAACGGGAAGCACCTTCACGTGAAGGACGTCGGTGACCTCCTGAAGGGCGCCAAGGGGATTGCACCGGCGGGGATGGTGGAGGCGGCTCAAAAGTTGGCGAGCTCCTCGGTGCAACCCACAGAGGTACTCAGAGGGTTGGTTTAGAGGGTTGGTGGACGGCATCACCGAGACGATGAGCAGCGAGGACCGCAAGGGCGTGCTCGAAATGGCCAACATCACGAATGCGCGCCGCAAGAACGCGCAGGCCGCGCTCAAAAGCGCGATCGGCTGAGTCGTAACCGAGGGCCTTGGGGCGCGGAGGAAGGAACGCAGAGCAGCCCATGGATTGTAGCTGTTTCTTCAGATTACGACGAATACCGGGATGCACAAGATTAGATATGAACCTCGCGGGTTTTCCGTTGAATCCCGCGGGTTTCCCGTTGAATATCTCTTCGAACAGGTTGATGTAACCATCAATGATCTGATCGGCGGGGAGCGGAGGAGGGGGGCCTCTCTGTACCTCGCGTTGTAAATCACTGATTTACAACGCGACTCACATGCGGGGGGGGGGCTGCATTTTTGACCGTTCTCCGATGCCCAAGAAAAAACTCCTGGGGGGGCTTACCTGCCGCCATGAAAAATTGCCGAGGAAAATGGTGGGTTTTACCCCTTTCCCTTCCCTCTGCACACGTGGTTTTAAGTTTAAGAGTACAGCGACTTAGGTGCCACCCGGGGGGGCCGGTGGGGGGGGGGGGGGGCGAACGCCCTCTAGCCTTTACTTGGGCTCATCATAACTAGTCGTAGCAGAAATCTCGGCGTGCAGCCCAAATTCGGAATCAACAGATTTCGTCTCTCAGCGTCGAGCATGCAAGAACGAGAGAGTAGCGTCATTTATGTGGCGGCAGACTTTACGCTGGCTGTGCAATAAGACGATTAATCCACGAGGATAAGAGGATGAGGGCGAGGACGACTTGAAGAATATCCTCACGACACTCATGGGATACAAGGATGGCAATGCATGCGGCGAGCATGCATCATGCAGAGGGCTGCAAGTCCATGCCACTACCACCTCGACCGCAACATATCCACCGCAACATCGGTGCGGCTATTGTGCAGCCAATGCCGCCTCGTGGCGGCTGCTATTCCCCTCCATGCCGCCGGTCCCAAATTATTCTTGGATGGGCTGCACCGCAGTGCTTGAGCGAGCATTGGAAGTGCGTGACTTGACCAAGGAACGCCGGGATGGCGCTTGGTCTGGGCTGCCGAGTAGCGGCAATATGTATGTCTCGAACGCAGTCTCGAAACCTTCAAAGCTGATTGTCTCGTCCTCCGCGAAGATAGGCCGCAAGGCCATGAGACACTTGGTGAGCTCTCGCTTTGTGGCGTGCGGATAGACCGCAATCAGGAAGTTGCGTAGCTGATCGATATCCAAGCTCTCGTTCTCGTCGTAATCAAACGCTGCAAACCCGTGGCGCAAGGCCTCGCGGAAGGCGTCCACATCGCTCATGGGGACGACCCTGAGCTGCGCGAGCGCTGCTTGGCGCACCCTGGTCTCGCGCCGCCGCAACGCGGTGAAAACAAGGAACGATCCGGTAAAAAGCAACGGTGCCAACACTGCGCCAACGGCCACGGCTCCTGATCCAGAGAAAGGGATGATGAAGAGTACCACCAGGACTAGCAAGTACAAGAGCGTGATGGAGATGAGGCATGTGCGGTCGAGGCGGTAGGCCGTCCTGGTCCGGTGCCACAGCACGAGCTTGTGTACGTAGATGCTCTCAATGAGCACCACCAGCAGTATGAGGAATTGAACTAAATTGAAGTAATCGTACCAAATGATGTATTGAGGGTTGCCTAGCCCAATGTCGCCCTGCATGTTGGTGCTCACAATCAAGGCTGAGAACAGAATGGTGGTGACACGGTCGCCCATCAGATCCGTTGGGGCCAGCAGGAGCGCAAGAAGACCGCAGAGCACAAAGAAGATGGTCACCAAGATTTGCTTGATGAGGAAGACGAAGGGATTGCGAGAGATGTGGAGCTCCATTTCACACGCATTGAGCGATTTCCCAACCGTCCGGAATTCGATGTCGTCAGCGGCGCCCCTCATAATCCAGTCGTTGGTGGATGGCAGCAGGAGTACTTGCCAGTCGGCCAGCGTAGTAGAGCTCAGATACCGGGTCCAGCCGGACGCCGCATCGCGGTGCGCTTTCTCGCAATTGACGAAGCGTGCAGTGTCCTGCATCGCAACCTGTATCCGAAGGGAATGTGAGTCGAACGGGAAATACTGGAAGGAACCAAACTCCGATTCAGTGACCGTGAAGGTGACGGTCTCCGACGCCATATAAACAGCGCAATTATGGCAGAGCGCATTTGCGTCTTGTGTCGGCAGCTTGTCGTTGTCGTCCAGCCACGGCATCGATTCGCTAAAATAAAACGATGCAGTATCTGTGGTACTATTCTCGCCATTGATGGTGATCTCAGGGATCCACTGCAGCGACTTGACCGTCTCAGCAACGGCCTTGTCGGCATCACCGTGCGAGGAGTCAATGCCCATATAGTAAGAGAGCATCTTCCGACATGGGACGACTGCCAGGCGCTCATCGGACCATTGAACCTGTGAAGGCAATTGCACGGTCCGTCAGGCAAAAGAGTACGTAGACGATAGGAGCGAGATGCAGCGCGGTCTTGCCGGCCGGAGAAGGGTCGATGGGATAGGGAGACTTACTCGATACTGGATGTTGGCCGTGACAATCATTGACGCATCGGTGGATTGGAACTTCAAGGACATTGGCTCCAAGAAAGAAGCCTGTAGCACGACCTCTACGAGTTGTGAACTGGTGTCCGTGCTCGACGCTGACAACGAGTCGAAAATGGCTGTGTAAGCTTCAGTTTCTTCGTAACTGGGGCACGCCCACGCCTCGCTTGTGGGGAGGTCGCAGGAATGGGAAGTCGAGTTTGCGGCGACGGAAGGAGCCGTCGTCCACGTCCGGGTGCCACTCTGCTCCTTGACGCACAACTCGTAAATATCATCATAGCTGCAATCACTCAGGTCGTGTGCGCAATCCAAGTTGTTGCAGTTGTCATCACAGATACCGTTGTTGTAGGCAGCTGCTCCCACCTCGGACACCTTCTCGGAGTCCTGCAGGCACAGACCGGCTGAGAGTAGGGCGTCCACGTCGCCCTGCCAGTTACTGTCATCGGCGTGAAGCGCGAAATAGGCTGAGAGCTTCGCTTGGTTCCTGGCCTTGCAGGCAGGTGGGCAATCAACGCAAAACCGCAGGTGATATGTTGTCGTAGACTCGTACGAGACCTGCCCGGGTAGTGCGCACGGGTCCTGCAGCCTTCGGCGCCCTCCAGTACCGACGACCACAGCTGCTCCTTCTCCGCAAGGTAGCATCTCTGTCTCGGAGAGAATGAAACCCGGCAGGAATGGTGGCGGAGGAGAGTTTGGAGGTAGCTCCGGCGGCACGGGAGGCGGCGAGGGTGGAGGAGCGGAGGGCGGCTGTGCGAGTCCGGGCGATGGGCCGGGCGAAGGACCTGGTGAAGGGCCGGGCGAAGGACCTGGCGAAGGGCCTGGGGCTGCCTGGAGTCTCCGTGTGGTGGCATGAGCTGCGGCGCAGCAGTGGATGAGGAGGAGCCATACACTCATCGTCACAGGCGGAAAGGGAGGGGGGGGGGAGGAGGGGGGGGGGGGGGGGGGAGACGAGGAGGGGAGGAGGGCGGGGGGTGGACGCCTATGGGCTCGCTGGTCGAGCAGGGTAAGGGATTGGGCGGGTGTGAGTGGCGGGGGGGGAGGGGGAGGGGCGCAGCCTGCGCTGAGTGGACACGAGAATGAAGAGGAGGGGAGGGAGGCGAGAGAACAGTTGAGAGAGACGGAGAGAAATCTGAAGGGAAAAGGCAAGAGAGAAGGTGGGGGGGGGAGGGAGAGCTGAAGAGAGAGAGAGAGAGAGCGAAGACGAGATGAATGAGAGCGAGGGAGAGAGTGAAGAAGAGAGAGCGAGATCACATTGTGTACAGGCTTAGTAGGAGCACTGGGTTTAGATATGTTGTATGCCTCCGAGTTATATATGTGATGATGGTAGAACTTCTCTTGTGAGGTGCGCCGCGGAGTGTGCGAACGTTGGCGGTTAAAACCTCAACGCACGCGATGTCTATCTCTACCCTCCATCCTTACTCCCTTTAGATATACTTTTACTCATTAGCGATGCCGAGGTGAAGGGGCTGGCATAATGGAGGACTGGTCGAACGCCTGCTACACGTAAAGTACTCCTACGAGTATTCAATGGCGCCGACTCCAACACTCAGATGCTCCCTCCAACACGGTGCAAAAGCTTTCGGTCCTAAGGCTCCCCAGCGGAAACGGGGGGAGCGCGGGGGGGGGGCGCGCTCAATCCGCGCGAGATTCCCGACGCGCCCCCACATGGCCCCCTCAGGGCTACACGCGAGGTCCCCCGCCCACCCACCGCACCCGGAGCTTGCGCCCGGGCAGCCGGGGATGTCGTCCCTCCTCGTCGCGTCTAGGGGGCCGTCTCCGTGCCCGTCTGGCCAGCATGCAGCCACTCCCCAGCTCTTCAATGCGCTTGGGCACTGTCGCGGCGTCACACGCGGCGTGGGCACGCCAGTACTCGCTCTCTCCTCTCCCCGCTTCGCCCGTCATGTCGGCGCCCGAAGACCATGCACGATGCACGGTCTCAGCTTGCCTCACCTCCCATCCGCGGCTCGTGTTTGTTCATGTCTGCGTGTGCCTTGTGTGTGCCTTGCGGCCCTCAGACATGGCACGTTTCGCCCTGATGGATGGTGATTCATGGGTGCCAACACTGCTATGTCTCGTGCACGCGCCGTACCCGCCTCTGGCACCACCCGTGTTGTTCGTGCCTCTTTGGCGCCCAGGTAGCACACAAGAGCACATTTTGGGGTGGTGGACGGTGGGTGGTCGCTGGTGCATTCTCGGCGAGCCCACTCTTTTCCTGTTGCTGTCTCGGGGCTAGTGGTGATGTTTTGTGAGAGCCTGCGCCTGTTCACTCCTGCGTGTAGACAGGGGACGTAGAGCCCTCACGGCTCCATCCACCTATTTGTGTGGCTTCTTCATCAGATGGCAAGGCCACGCAAATTGCTTGATAAGAGTATGTTGGTGCACACATCCTTTCAAATATAGGGACCGAAATGTCCTTAAACTACCACAGGATGCATGATGCGTTACGTGTAACTCTCTTTATGAGAGACCGTGCCTTGCATTCCTACGAGTTTCCATTACCCACTGTTCAGAGGGGTGGGGCAGCCTTGCACAAGATCCAACCTCATGATGCGTAACGTGTAACTCCCTCTGGGAGACCGTGCCTTGAGCGTTGCGACCAAGGCTGCCCACTCACCCTTCTTTTTCGCAATTGTTCCTCAAGCACCCTCCTCAGCCCAGCCTCACAAGCAGCATGTGTGCCCCCCCCAAGCTGAGGTGGGGGGGGGGTACCTGCCACTGTGAAAGACAAGTTTCATCGGCTCAGATGCAGAGCTAGATGATGTGTTAGCCCCTGGTGGGCTCCTAGCCCCAGAGACCCCCCCCCCCCCAAGGGGGGGGATAATCGATAAAGGAGGGAATCTTCAAACCCCCCCCTGGAGCTCCCTAGGGGGGGGATAATCGATAAAGGACGGAGTCTGAATCTAGCAGAATTCCCCCTCTGGAGCTCCCTGGCGGGGGGGGGGATAATCGATATTCGACAAAGCATGGAATCTAGAATTTCCCCCCTCCCCACGGAGCTCCCTGGGGGGATAATCGATAATCGATAAAGGATGGAGTTCGGAATTGCCCCCCTAGAGCTCATTCACAGCAAGACACTTTGAAAGCCTCCCCCTATCCCGCGTGAAGCGTGAGTCCAAGAGGAGGGGGGGTTCAGTGGTTTGGGGGGGGAAGGGGGGGGGGGAGTACAACGGCTGGAATTTATCTTCTAGTGGCAGTGGGCGTTGCTTGGGCGATGCACATGATCTTGACATGGAGCACGTAACGCAAGCTCGCGCTAAACACTACACATTAGCTCAATGGAGCTTCATTACTCATTTACCAAACCTCTCGCTCGCGTGCGGCCTCTTGCCCTCTTGCCCGCCGCGATAGCCACACCTTGCCGCACGGGAGGAGGGGGGGCGGGACTCCCACTCGCCTCTTCTCTTGGCAAAAAGAGTGACGGAGGGGGGGGGAGGGGGGGGGGGAAGCTAAAGCTAAGCGCACTCAGCAAAGGCCAAGGGAAGCGAAGGGGCATGTACTACATCACACATTGCTCGGGGGAGGGAGGGGGGCACGGACGGTTGGGTATAGCGTATAGTGTCGTCGTCGCACACACCACTAGCTACAACTCTCACCCCCGTGCGATATAGTAGCGTAGCAGGATGTCAATGGATAGCCTTCATTCACTACTTACCACACACATGCCACGTGCACACGCACACGCTCGTGCAAACTCACTGTGCTGCAGCCATGGCAGCATACGCTGCATTTATTTCATCAGCACTCAACGTTTGTTCTACTCGGCGCCGATGCACAGGGGGCAGCTCGTCTGGACATGGAAGGTGAGGGCAAGCTTGCTGAATTGCTAGCAGAGAGCATTCTGTGAGGAAGAGCTTACGCTCACCTTGTCGCCCTCCACCAACAACAAAGGTTTGAACATTGGAGACCACTATGTCCCCTCGGGGCACGTTCCTGTGCTTGAGTCGCTTCAGACTCCCTGGCTTGGTCGGATCGTGATCCGGGTTGTCGAGAACAGTGAAATGGCCGGTCCATCCAGCGTACGCCGAGTTCTCGTTGTGCTCATACTCCGAGATGTCAAACAAATCGCTCGGAGTGCCTCCCCCGTCAAAAGGTGCACGGGCTATTCTCCCCAATGCACACTTGCTGCAGCCACCACCGAAGGAAGGAGTTTTGAATACGACGTATTCGCTCAGGAAGATCGGGGAAAGGCGACCAGCCGCCCTTGCTGCTGCTCGGGCCTGGATGCGGTGCTCGCTTGCTTCGTGCTCCACCACATTTGCGGGGCGCTGCCCACTCACAATAGGGTCGAAGTCCGGGTTTTCAATCTGATCCCTGGATGAGCCCGCTGCACCAATCGAATCTGCTACCCTTGCAGACGGCATCATACTTTGCACTGGCAATTCCTCCCACACCAACCTCTTGCTGGCCGGAATTGTAGAAACCATTCCATTGGGCGGGAGCTCGGCAAACGTCTCTCTCCACTGCTCCTCTGCCTTATCAACCGCGGCGAGGGGCAACCCCAAAGAGTGTACCCACTGCCACACATTCGTTACCACGGCCGACCTCCGCCACCCACGATCTGGCTTGATTGCTGCCATCGGCGGCGGCAAGTCCGGGAGAGATCGGAAGCACTTGATCCCGGGGCCCTCCGGGATCCATGTGGTTGCCTGCGACGACTGGCGGAAGAAGAGACGCACATCGCCATCCATGTCCTTGATAAAGTGCATTTCGTGCATCCCGGACGACCATTGCCCTGACGCATAGCCTGCAATACTGGTGTCGAAATGTGGATGCAACCATTTCTGGAAATCCCAGAGGTGGGGGAGATCCCTCACCTCTCGAATTCGTTGGGGTGCAAGCTTCTCCACAAGGAATGCTAGCAAGTCGTGCACCGTTGCTACCACCCTTTTCAGCATGTCCTGGATGAGCGGCGCGAAAGTCTGGTCGAGATCATTGTAGGTGTGGCCAACAGGCAGGAAAAAGATGGATGCCTCCCGGAAAACGTCAGTAGCGACGAGCCATGCCACAATAGCAAGGACCGTTTCGTTCTTGTTCTCCGCGGTGGTATTATCGAGCTGCAGGTGAAGGCTGCGGCCCAACCTACCCGCCCGGCACAATCGGAACAACGAAAGCATCAGGACTGTGCACACGAGATTGGGACCGCCCCCCAATGCGCAACGTGCAACGTATGCGCACATTCCAAAACCGGCGATGAGGACGCCTTCAATCTTGGACTGCCACCTATCTTGGTATGGTAGGCCCTTTGCCGTGTCGCGGAATTTGCGAGCCTGGCTAGGGAGGTCGAACTGATGTCGCGTGGGCGCGTCAATCGTCAAGCACGTGCACCTCTCAGGATGGTGTTCTGCTTCGTGTCTCGCGCTGTCGTAGTAGTCCCGCTCTCTGTCATTGAACACACGGTGAGCCTCCTGCTCCTCGTCGATAGCTTTGCGTTTGAAGCGCGACGCGTCGTCGGTGAACCCCTTGAGCGAGTCCTTTTGTTGTGTGTACCTACTACATACCGGGCACACTTCGTGCCCCGTTGGTGCCCTCTTGCTGATTGGGAAAGAGTGCCAGATGTTGTACAACATCGTGTCCGTCGCGTTTGGAGCCAATGGCTGGCGTGCTCGGTCGCAATCCTCGTTGTACCGAAGCCAAAGCTCACTTTGTGTCGTGTTGCCACTGAAATGCCAACGTGCCCCGGTGCGCTTATCGCCTTCCATGGATCGCAGCTGCTCCTGCACCCAAGCCGTGAGCTTCCGCTTTGCCACGGAGACACGCGCAGCACGAACTCGGATCCGGCCAGCATGCAGCGGTCGCCCCAGAGTGACGTCGGCTCGAGCCTTCTCAAAGGTCTTCTCGCTCATGCCAAGTGCCAAAGCGTATGCTTTGATGCACATGCGATTCGTTCTGCCGATCACGAATGTCCTATGGAATCGTTTTTCCACCGGGTCGTATTGTGGCTTGAAACGCGTGATTGCTTCATCCCGCAAGCCTCCTTGGCCAAGCTCTTGCGCGCGAGCACGAAATGCTTTACGCTCATCGTACACATCAAAGACGTCAAGACGCGCTGCGCAACTATGGCCGCAGGGGCAGGTGTACTTCAAGACGGCGGCGACGTTCCTCGAGTCGGACCAGTTGCCGACACCAGATGGAAAAAGGGTTGCCGGGTCCCACATGGGCTGCCGGTTCTGCTTCCGCCGCTTCTTGGCCAACAACCCATCTCTCATCGTCTCTGCGAGCGCCTCATCACAGTTCGAGATATCCGAGTCGGTCCATTCGCCAGCAGATCGATCCATACCCGAATCTTCGCCGTGGTCGCTGTCGCTGCTGTAAGTGTTTGAAGCACAAGGCACATCACTCCGTGCCTGCGCCCCTTTGGCGCTTCTCCCCAATTCCACCGGGGTGCGAGCCCATCCAAGACAGTCGTCGTGTTGCGCAGTTGTCGCAGCGGTGCCCAGCAGTGGAATCGTAAAGCATCCTTCGTGCGATGCGTTGCCCTGGCACGTGACGCGCGCGGCGGGTCCCTTGCGCTGCGAGAACGCCGAGGTGCTTATCGGGGTTGACGCCCAGTCCAGATGTGGTGGGTTTGCATCGCTGGTCCCGCAATCGTGCTCCGCAGAAGCAGTAATGCTTCCGCACTGCACACCACCGCGCCTCGACACGGACGAGTCGGACGTGCGCCGCGACCGCACAGTTGGGAAGGGTGCCGGCGACCAAATGTCCATTCGCAGTGACTGTGGAGCACCTTGCCAAGAGCTCCGAGGTGAGCCCAAGAGAGGCAGAGAGCGGCGGCTGCTGCCCAGTGAAGGCGCGGCCGAGTGCACCGCCGAAGCCAATTTTTAAGCTTAGAAACTAAAAATTGCGCGGACGAAGCCAATTTCTGGTTCGCTATTTAGTGTAAAAGAACGTCATGTTCAACCTAAATGCCTGCGAAGCCAAAACCTTGCATGACAAAGCCAAAATTTTCATGTAAGAAACCGTCACATCTTTGAACTAAAAAGACCAGTCGGTCGCAGTGTGTGGAGCCACCGTTGCCTCCCGCGCGCGCCAAGAAGCTGCTCCACCAGTGCGCACGACCATCCCCTCCCTCCCTGCACCTGATGCCCCCCAAGAGGTATGGGCAGAGGCAGATGGAAGCTGCCCAGAAGAGGGGAGCCACAGGCCGTCCCGCGGTGCCCCGACAATTGCCGCGGGCATCCGTCCGGCCCTACAGATCGTGGAGCAACGAGGGCCACCCAGCGGTCGACTTGGCGCACGACGCCTGCCAAACACTCCTGGCCAAGGCAGGCACCACACAAAATTGCCAAGTGGTGACGGACATCATGGCCAAGGAGGCCCTAGCCGCCCACCCTATTATTGCTGCTCGACTTGCGAGCACAAGCTTCGAGGTGATGCTCGGTGCGAATGCCGAGATCTTCCACCGCTTGGCCGTGCAGATGTTCTCGCCGCGGCATGGCGCCCAAAGTTCTACATTGGGCTTGGAGGCCACTCAAGATGAAAGACAGGGTGCGGTTCGTTTGGAGGCGGAGTCTGAGGTGCCTCGAGGCACGGCGCCTCGAGAGGCTGACACTCTCCTCGAGGAAGTCGTTGCGTTGCCGTGCAATGATGGCAGATGCGATGCGGCTCACACGACTACCGGGGCTGGCGTGCCCACTACCACTGCCGGGAGTGGCGTACCCACGAGCGACGCCGATGGAACACCTGACGATGCCGGGGCCGATCGTATGACGAGCACTCGCATGAACCATGGTTTGGCACACGCACACAGTGACACTGCCGCCGATGCCGACGTGGAGGAGGCCGCCACCAGGGCCGCCCGCGGAGCTCGCGGTGTCCCTGTAGCACCGACTGGCACGGCGCCGCGAGATGGGCGCGCATGCCTTCCCCCCCCCCCCCCCGTTTCCTCCTCGAATCCCCCGTTTCCGCTGGGGAGCCTTTCCTCGGGCCATGCTTGTAGCTTGTAGAGAAGGTGCAACTTGAGGTTCCTTTTTTCTTTCACACACACACCGTCTATTTTGGTATAGAAGCAGTTTTACCCCTCAACTTGAGTTGTCAACTTTGCCGGTCGGAAGGTCGGAAGGGTTGCGGCCACCTACCATCTGCCATTTCCATTTTGCCACCATGGCCTTTGCCCCCCAAATCTGAAAAGTTGTGCCCCCCCCCCCAATTTGTATTTTTATTATTTTTGCCATGGACGAAGGAAGAATAGACTTTGCCCATGCAGAATTTGTTGCCGTCCATTAGACGAAGGAGCTTCACAATTGGCATGGCCACGTGGAGAATAAGAGTGAGAGGCTTCCAAAAGCCCTCATCATCAAGCACAATAGCCTTGACTTTTCTCCCTACCTATGTCCGCATCCCATTCATCCTCAGCCTCGCCGGTCACCGATCGCCCCTTGCACGAAAACTTGTGCACCGCATACTCCGTTGTCACCACTACTTGCTGCAGCTCCGTTTTGACACGAAGCATTCGCGACATTTCTCTGAATTTGCCGGCAAACCGTGTTTGCTTTGCACGGTACAAGCCAAATTGTTTCCCATGTTTAGTAGCTATGATCTCTCGAAGCTTGGTGCGTGGCCACCTGGAGCGCCCCCAAAACAGCGATAAAACGTTGCCCGTTGCCCACTTTCCCAATGACCGCTCTCACACCATGTAACAGGACCTATCAAGGCGCTTCCTCACCCCCGTCGCGCCCTCCCTCTCCCTCCACACACCACACAACCCAAGCCTCACAACAGCCTCACCCAGTTCACACATCCACCAACACAACCACCTCATTCTCCACTCACTCGCCACACACGTATATACTATCTAGCCCCGAAAAATATCTCGCGCTGCACGCGGCCCGAAAGAAGGCGCTTGTCGCATTCATCTTAGATGATGCGATTTCCAGGCTCTTGTTTCCAGGTCCTTCGCCGTGCGGCCACACGGTGAAGCTCAGGTACATCTAGGTTGGTAGGGTTCGTCCCTAGCGATCTAGAATTCGAGTTCTCGTTTCGTTCCTTCTAGCCTGTTTGTCAGGTCTAGATTCCAGGTTTCCTCCTTTCGGGCAATCTTGACCCAAAGGAGCCAGGTCGCCTGTCGCTCGCTGCGCGCTTGTCTCAGGCTCTCGGGGTACCTTCAGGAGGCTCCTTTAGCTTCTTACAAGGCTTGTTGTTTCTTGTTGGGTTCCGGTTCTTTCTTGGGACTTGCGACTTGCTAACTTTCGTTGTCGTCAGGCCTGTTCTTCGTAGGTTCGGCTTAGCCTGGTTAGGATTTCGTTGTCTCTTGCGTTTGGCGTTCGCGTTGGCGTTCGGAAATTTCCTCTCACATTCCTTAGGTCCGCTACCCTTGGCTTGTAGGTCCTTGCTTCTTTCTTCTCGGTCAAGGTTTTTGGCGAGCGAGTTGGTTGCTCTACCCGCTCGAGATTTGAGGTTTAATTTGCCATCTCCCCTTGGAGATCGGTGTAGGTTCGCTTCCTAGGTGAGGGAATCTTTCCCCTTGATGCAAGTTACATGCAAGCCCTTGGCCCCTTTGGTGTTTCTTCCCCTTGGTTGCTACTCAGGGTTGTTCGTTAGAAGCGTCTAGAAGGTTCACGCTCAACGGCAAGATTTCTTCCGTCGTGAAGATATCTCGTTGCGATCTATATCCGAAGTGATCGCCGTGGTCGCGCGACATGACGCTCCCCTTCGGACTCTCCGCTACGGGGGAAGTTACAAGGGAGACACGCTCCGGCCGTCGCTGCGGAGTCTCTCTCTCTCGCTCGCTCTCTCTCTCCGTCTCTCGCGACGTGTTTGGGTTATCGGTGATTTGGGGTCGCGGTTGCTTGATAATTTGCTTGGTTTGGGTGAATGATTCTGGTGTGTTCGTGAGGTGGTGTATCCTGTTGTCCTCAGCTTCGTTGTCCGTCGTTGTTCGCTGCGTCGCTGCACTCTAGCAGCCTAGGCTCCCTCCCTGAGGGAAGAGTTCTTTGTAGGTCTAACAATCTCTTACTATCCATCACACTAGGGCCGCTAGGAGCGCCTCGCCGCCCCACAGCCCTTCGTTCGCCGTTCGTTCCCCGTCCAGACACCCAAATGGGGTTGCCCGACCCAGTCCAGAATTTCATTAACCCGACTCCCGGCGGGGAGGAGGGCCAAAGCGCCGCGCTAGCCGCCGGTGCCGCTCGCGACGGAGTGGCTCAGAGCCCTCCGGCCACGCTCGACTCGACAGCGCTCCGCGCGGGCGGGGGGGGGGGTCTCGAATCTTGAATACGTATTCAGTCTCAATTCCGGGGCTCTTCGTGAATACACGTATTTGTATTCAACAACTAAAGTAGGGCTATTGTACCATGGAAAACGGAAGCGGACGTTCTCGAATGAAGTGATTTACTACTCATAGAGATGAAGTACAAAAATGCGCCCCGGTTCCATCCCCGACGGACTAAAAACTCTTTTAGCCGTAGCTCTTTTATCTCCATCACATCCCGCGCTGATGCGAAGCGCGGTAAAGTGGCTTGCTCGCCCTTCTCCGTCTGCCTCGCTCCCCCCCCCCCCCCCCCTTTCCTGGCCTCCTCTCTGGTCGGCCTGCCTGTCTTAGCCTCGGTCGCGTCGGCTCCCACGAGACCCTTCTCAGTGCCAAAACGAATCGCTGAGCGATGGCGATTTCTACGCGTGAGCAGTATGCCTTCGCTCTCGGAATGCTCTCCGCTGCCGCCGCCTTCTCTCTCCTCCATTGGCGAACTGTTCTGAGTAAGAGATCCGCGCACTGCCTTGAATGCACCGGTGACTGTGAAGTTCCTCCGGAGGATGACGACTACTGGCTCAACCTCGCACACACGCACAGACTGCGCCGGCGGCGGAAGCCATCCCAGTCATACTTCCGCGTCACTGCTGTTGTTGTCTTTGGGACTATTGACGATGCTGGTATCGAGAGGAGACGATTTACACTCGGGCACAATGATGAGGCCTGTAATTTGAAGAATTCCGCATGCGCAGAGCGAGCGGCGTTCCTACATCTGGCAGCCTTGGCGCAGGAATCCACTTTGGTTGTGCATGCCGTCTACATCACCTCGGATGCTGCGTTTGCGCTTACACCAGGCGCCCTCTGCCGTGAGTACATGTCTTCAAGTCCCTGGGTGACATCTTCCACACGCATCGTGCTCGAGGGCTCTACTGGCACGCAGACACGCGCCGTCACATCTCTCCCTGCACTGTGGCCGCAACCGAGCGTGTACACTCGGCTCACGCGGAACGAGCAGCTTGAACTTGCGAAGCGGCTCGAGAGAGTCGTGATGGCAAAGATGGCGGAGGCCACTCAGGCTGGCCATCCAGAAGCCACGGTCTGGGTCGCTGCGCATGCGGCGGCAATCTTGGATGATAAGTCAAATCTACACCCGCTGCGCTATGGTGCAGCGGTCGCTTTTGACGACGGCTGCGTGGTCTCGGCGACACAAAAGAAGGCCTTGGAATATTCTTGTACTTTGGACCCGGTGTGCCAACTGGCTCAAGCCATATACGATCGGGCTCCGCGTTTCCATGACACTCAGGAACAAGTGCAGCTTGGCCAAGCTCGACTGCGAAGGGCGAGACCGGTACTTTTGTGCATGGCCGATCAATACGGCGTTTGCCACGCGCCATTCGCACCCGCGCGTGCCTTCCTCGCCGAGCATGGATGTGGAGACTGTCGGGTGCTCACCCACGATGCTACCGGTGTACTCCACATTTTGACAGCCGAAGAACTCATGCCCAGCTTGCCCGATTTTGCTGAGCATCTCAGCTGAAGCCGTGGTTGTCTTCATACCTGTACCTACATCGGGTGAGAGTGTGAGAGTCAAAAAAACTTTTGATATTCTCGCCACGCACGCGGCCTCGCTTTCCTAACTAGTAGCCACGCCCTAACTCCTTTCTCTTCCCACCACCCAGCCTTGTGGCGTCTCCCCTCGTGCGCTACTTAGGGGCCCGGGTCGTGGGGGTGATTGGGCGGGGCGCGGGGTGTCCCGGCCCCCAGCGGTCGGATCCTCTCCCTCCTCCTGTGCCTCTTGGGGGCCAGTGTCTATTGGTGGGTCTTGGCGTGGTGTTGCGGGGTGCTAAAGGCGTTATATTCAGGGTACACTGTGAGGTGTACGCGTAGGAGGAGCGCGTTCTGAAAAACTGTGATCAGAAGCAATTCTGAAAGTGCGCGGCGCGTTCTGAAGAATGAAAATGAAGAGAGAGATGTGTTAAAAGAGTATGTTAATATTGTTGTAAACGACCATGGACATTCGACAATGGTCGATGGCTCCATTTGAATGATGTCCCATATTTGACGGAACGCGACCTCGCGAGGGCGGCCTGGAGGCCTGGAGGTTGGCGCTCGCCAGCCACGCGTGGACGTCCCCAGTGTCGAGGAGGTAGATGTCGTTGTCGAGTTCGAGTTCGATCGAGCGCGGGCGATTCCTGCGAGGGGCGGGTCGGGGTGGTCAGGGTCAGGGCGGGCTTTCCTGTGGCCAATGCAGCCGTAAGCACGCGCTGTGGGGTGCATGGGGTGCTCCGCGGGTGACGTGTGACGTCTCGACGTCTCCCCTGCTGCTCTAGGCACCAGATGAAGGTCGGGCGCCCGATCGCGCGGACGGATCTCGGGGGAATCGCGTGTCACGAAACAACGGCCCCGAAATAACCTTATCGTTATCGTCCCCGCGGCGCGACCGCCAGTTCTGTACTGTTAGAGCCCCAGCGCGTGTGCAGAGGGGGGGCGAGGGGGGCGGTAAACGGTAAAACCCACCATCCACCATATTCCTCGGCAATTTTCAATTTTTCGTGGAGTCAGGTAGCAGGTAACAGGTAAGCCCCCCAGGAGGTTTTTCTCGGGCTTCGGAGAACGGTCAAAAAAATGCAGCCCCCCATGCATGTTAGCAGTTATAAATCACTGTTTGACCGCCCTCCTAAGGGGAGAGCTGCCCTCCTCCCCCCAAAAGAGGCTCTATCCCTCTATGCCTTGTCTCCCCCCCCCTTTCGGTATTCGTGCAAAGGGGCGCGCGCGCGGGCGGAGGGCTCGCTTTTGGCCTCCTGCTCGCCTCTCCCCGGACGTAATCGCGCACTCGTCCCTTCCTCTTCCTCCCACTTCCAGCTCCCTCTCCTCCTTCTCGCTCTCTGCCTCTGCCCTCGCACTCCTGCACCTTTCTGATCGCCAGCACCCCCTTACCTCTCCCTCCATGCTCGTTCGGCTGCTCGTGCTCGGCGCGCTGCTGCCGGTAACGCATGCGGCGTGCGGGGATTACACGAACTGTAAGTCCTGCCTCACCGAAGAGGCTCGGAGCGATGGCTGCTTCTGGTGCTACACCGACCGCTCGTGCCGGCAGACGGGCGGCGTCGCGCCGTTCATCACCTTCAGTGGTTGCGCCGCCGAGAACGTCACGTTCGACGCAATCAATTGCGAGTGCCGCCCCGACTACTATACTTCGTGCTCCCAGTGTGCGAACGCAGGCCACCCGTCTTGCGTCTGGATCGAACCGGAGTTTGAGAGCCAGTGGGACTTTGAAGTGATAGCATCAAACGGCGCCACTCTTCGCCACTCAACCGAGCCCGTCGTCTACACTAAGGGGCGCTGCTGGTCTGGCACCGGCTTCGGCCCCACCTACACCACTTTGAACACAACGGTAAAAGTGGGCAGCGCCACTGCCTCTGCTCAGCACACAATCACCACGAACAGTGGATGGAAATGGGCACAGTGCACCATTCCTGACGCTTGGATGGCGATCATTGTCATAGCGGCCATGGTCCTCCTTATCGCCATCGTATTTTGGTTTCTTTACTGTTGTTGCTGCTGCTCGCAAAAAAAGCGGTGAGAGCACATCTATTCCAATAGTGCAACGTCCTTCCATCGCTTGTGATCTCCGACTACCACTGCTGTCGCTTACTTTCAATCCATGAGAATCCCCTCTTGGCCTCGACTCGTCGGTGTTCATTTTCCTGAGCCAAAGGTGGAAAGTCTCACGGTCTTTCGCCGAATCTTGTCTCTACTTATCCTTGGCACGATGACGGTACTCTCGGGCATGTGCTCTTGGCGGCACAAAACTTCTTTGCCCGCTTGACGTGTGAGTGTGACAAATTTCTTTTTGCTACCTCTGATCACTCTTTTCCAGATAGGGTAATATGAATATGGACGGAGTTGACTGCTGCGTATGCGCTCAATCTTGTCACTCTGTCGAGAAGTTTCTATGTTGATCTAGGGGTCTCGAGCTAGCTCGCAGACGACCTGAGCTTGCAGTTTGCAATTTGGGTGATCTCTGTAGTCTGCTTAATTTAGGGGATAAACTATTGCTGTAGTTTGACCCATGGAGCGTGAGCCGCGGGTGGGGCGAGAAAATTAAAAGTTTTTGCTTTTAGCTATGGATATGGAGCGTGCCGCTCCCGCACGTGGCGGAGAGTCCGAAGAGGAGAGAGGAGCGTCATGTCGCGCGACGCGGCGATCACGTTCGGATACAGATCGCAACGAGAGATAATTGCGACCAAAGAAATCTTGCCGTTAAGCGTGACCCTTCTAGACGCTTCTAAAGACAACCCACTTTTATAAGTGGGGGACAATGGGGGCCTCGCGCCCCCCTCTCTCCATCGCTTGTGATCTCTCCGGGGTGGGCCCGTACATTCAACCCCAGCCCCTGCCCTCTGGCAGGGGCAGGGCACTCATCAATTCAGCCCAGACCCCTAGTGGGCTGTCGCGTCCGCGATCGACTTCCGACCTTAGGCGTCTTTGCTTGTTGCCACGGAGTTTTACTCGTAACTTGTAGAACTCGTCACTCGTAATTCGCCCCTCGCTCCTTGCCGTCGCGCCCTTTGTGGCCGGTCTCGCTCCTGTTTCGCTCCTTTGCACCTTGGGCCTTGCTCTGTCTTTGGTCCCTCCTTGCGAACTATCGGTAAAACGATAGGGTCATGGAGCGCGCGCCGCCTCCCGCACCCGCCGCCGCCGCCCTCGCCGCGATGGACGAAGCATTCATGGACACCCCCCTGTCGCCGAAGCGACCGCGTCAAGACGACCCGCCCGACCAGGTGGGCGCAGGAGCCAACGGGCTGCGCCCCGGCATCACCAAGAACAGTGCGACCAAAGCCTGCATGCTGGCAGCAACCAGCATGCAGCACACACACCTCACCCTCCACAGCCTCACCAGCCACACCACACCAGTTGGACGATCCATCAGGGAAGGCCCCCGGGCCTGGCCCCTACACAGCCGCGATACCGCCCTCGTGCTCCGGCACGAGGGGCTGGACCGGCGCCATTCTGGACATGACTCCCTTGGGGGAATGTCGCAACAAACCGATGCAGCAGGCATGCGACAAGGCTTGTCCCCCAGGGAGGGAGACAGCAGCACCAGAGGAGACATCAGGAGAGGGGGTCCCCCCAACACCAGGAGGAGACGAGACCACGAACACGCCGCGAGCGCGCGAGAGGCAGAAAGGGCAGAAGCCCAAGGGGCCCAACAACGCAAACAAGCATACGAACAAGGGCCAACAGCCAACAGACAACCCAACAACCCCAAGGGGAGACACCGGCAGGAGGGCCACACCGAACCCCCTGGGACCCATAGAGACACCGCCCTTCGAGAGACTAACCACGCCCCCCACCCCGGCTACCCAGGTGGCCTTGCTCGATCGACGAGGATCTAGAACCCGAAGAGGAAGCAGAATTCGAAGCGTACCAAAAAATCATCATTGTTTTCACGCCCTACGAACGCGGCCACAAAACCAAGGACGAAGAGGTCCTCGGCGCTATCGCAGCACACCTCAACAAGCTAGAGGGCGTGGACCTCGAACCCGATTTCCTCTCCAAGAGCGCCTTCGGCCCATGGGAGATCCTCGTCACGGCGGACTGCGCCAACCAGTTCCGCGAGAAATTCAAGGACGTGGCGGACTTTCGCAAAGCGGGCATTCCATGCCCAATCGCGGTTAAGAACCAAACGCTGGACGAGAAATTTAAAGAGATACCGCGAGCGTCTAACAAGGCGCTAGCCAGCGCTTTCAAGGACGC
Source organism: Isochrysis galbana (assembly GCA_018136815.1). Classification (NCBI taxonomy): domain Eukaryota; phylum Haptophyta; order Isochrysidales; family Isochrysidaceae; genus Isochrysis; species Isochrysis galbana. The sequence continues at coordinate 2,450,321 of CM030932.1, forward strand.
CGCGGCACACCTAGTGGTGCGGAACTACAAGTTCGAGCTAAAAAGCTTCATAACCATCAGCACGCTGGCCAAGGCGGTCGAGAACCAAGGCTTCTTTTTCATTCAAGCCCAGGTCGTGGGTCGAGGGGGGGGCTGAGTTGGGCGGGGTGCACCGGCCCCCAGTGGAGTGTTCTCGCCTTCCTCCTGTGCCTCTGAGTGGCCCGTTTCTTCCATGTGCTGGCGTGCGTGTCATGACGTTAATACTTTGTCGCTCGTTTTCGGCGTTCTTCGTTCTTCGCTGAGGGGGCTCTTCGAGGAGGGGGGGGGGGGGGGAGGTGTTTCCCAGCTTCAGGCGATGGTGCGTACAAAACCAAGCTGTATCGACCGTGTTTGCCGGTGATGACCATGGCTTCGTAATTAATGCACTGCGAGAGGCGCGCTTGAAGGCCATCGATAAAATTATTACGGAGGGGGCCCGAAATATATTTCCGCGCGGCCGTCAGAGGCCTGAAATTGAGTATTTTTATTTTTCGAAAATGTTGCCGGAGGACGGAGGACCCCGGATTTTTTTTGCGGATCTCTCATACCAGAACCTATAGGGAGCTTATTTAGGTCCTTGTTTGCCCATTACCGATGGTGCCCTCCGCACCCATGACGTCGACTTCTCGTTCTGCAGTCGCTCTGCGAGACTCTCTCTCTCTCTCTCTCTCCGTTCGCCTCTCCTCGGCCGACGGCAGGAAGATTCGTCCCAAACATTCTCCGGTCCCCCCCGCGCGAGGTTCTTCTCCTCCGCGCGCGGTTCGTCTCCTCCGGCCGTCGTTCGTTCCCCCCCCGCGCGCACTGTTCCCCCCCCTTCGCTGCGATTCCTCTCACGATTCCTTCGATGATTGCCTCCATCTCGTCCGTTCTTCTTCGCGATTCTCGCGGAGGGGGTACCAACGTTTAACATTAGTTTCGCCGCGTTTTCGGTAAAAGAAAGCAAGAACGAATGGCACGCGCCTCGCGTCTCGCGTCTTGTTTCGTCGCCCCTTGCTCGTCGCTTGTCTAGAAGGTCTCTCTGCACATCGCCTTCTTCCCCCCGCGCGAGTTTGGACCTCTCCTCGACCCTCCGCGTTGGCTTCAGCGGACGAGTTTCACTATCACGATAGTTCGAACCCTTCGTTTGCGTAGTTTTGCGCTCTCTTTCCGTATTTTTTCGCGTATGACGAGCGATCGCGACCTCAGCCTTCGCCGCGCGGGGAGGGTTTGTTTATCGTATGATTCCGGAGTGTTTACGTTAGTTTTCTGAGCCCAAGGACTTTGGTTTTTGGGGTTTTCGTGAGTGGTTTTGTAGCAACTTCGTCGAGTCCCACCGTGTTCCCAAGCGAGTCCCCCCGAGTTCCCGAGTCTATACCCCGAGTCAACGAGTCAATACAAGCCAAGCACGCGCCTGAGCCATCCCCAGTCGCCTGCCACCACCTCCCACAAGCCTCCTTCCACACTTCCGCGCCCTCCGTGCTCCGTGCGTGCGTCGTGCGTCGTGCGTCGATCACCATGCCCGTAGTCACCCCCGAGGAAAGCTCCATGAGCTCCCCACAAGAACCGCGTTCCGCGCTAGCTGCCGGCGCGCCCTCGCAGGCAATCTCCAAGAGTGAGATAAGCCTTGCTCTGACACGATAGCTCTCGGGGGATTTTCTCGGTCCCCCGGTAGCTCTCGGGGGGGCTGTTGGCGATCGGGAGAAAATTTCCCCCCGATAGCTCTCGGGGGCCCCCGATAGCTCCTGGGGGGCGTTGGCTCCTGGGGGGTAACATAAATATAGAATCATAGAATATAGGGTATAGGGGCTGTTAGTAGGCCCACGCCGCCCTGTTAATAGCATGGGCCCCGGCCGCCACTAATAGTATGTAATATGTAAGCTCCTCGGCACTAATAGTATGTAATATGCTAGCCAAAATGGACTAATAGGTTGTAACATGTTAGGGCAAATTCCAACATATTCACAGCCCTAGTGGCTAGTGGCTAGTGGCTAGTGCAGTAGCGATACTAACTCCTATTAGAGTAGACTCGCCCCCCCTGCGCGCATTCAAATTCCCCCGAAGACACCGTCCTTCTAAGCGCGCAGCGTAGGCCCGACAGTCAGCCTACCCACCCGCACATCGGCATCAGCCCTATGGTGCTCACTGAGATTTCGCCCAATGTGTCCGTCGGATCTACGCCGACAAAGAAGGCTCCGATGCCCGATGCGCTCATCGCTGCCGCCGTGCCTGCTCATCCACCACCGCCGACGCCAGCGCCCATTGCTCCGCCCGCCCTGCTGCAACTCCAAGTTCAAGAGTCCGAGGCCGAGGAGGGCGCCGACAACGTTATTGAGCACTTATCACGCAATCCAAAGCTTGCTCGCATAGTCTTTGCCATTGGTCAAGCAACTTTCTTGTCACTCTACTACCTAGACTCATCCATTGCAGCACTTTCCTCGTGGGCTGCCTTGGGCGCCATTGTTGCCGCGTCAGTCGCCTCGATGGTGTCTCCTAGGAGTCGGGAGCCGGTGCAGCTCTCCGAGTTCGACCTTGCTCCATACATATCACAACTGGTCGAGTTCGTCAACACCGCCATTGGTCTGCTCCATCGGATCCGCTCTGGAGACTCAAGGCTCGGCTTGAAGGCCGGCCTTGTGCTTCGGGCTGCAGCTATGGTATTCCGTCCATTTTCGATGTTCACTATCATGTGGCTCTCCTTCTCTGTCATGGCTGGACTTCCCCTGATCCCACAGTGGGAGGCTTTCGTTGAGGAGGGGCGGTTGAAGATCCATGCGCTCCTGCAGCAGCTCAAGAAGATGGCCATGATGCGCATGAAGACCATGGCAACTGACATGCCGAATGCCAAGTATGTCCTTGGTCTGGCGGCATTTGCGATCTGGTATCGGCTCTCCTGGACTGACATGGGCCTCGCCATTGTTTTTGGTGCACTTGCTGCGAAGAGCCGATACTTCGGTGGTGATTCGGTTGAGTTCAACAAAACGATCGAGTCAGCTATGGCAGGTGCACAGAAAAAGGCGCGTCGACTCACCATCTCGGCACGCTCAATGTTCAGCCCACGCAAGGCGGACGAGAAGGTGGACTAGACTTTTTCTCAGCATGTAAAGCCTTCGAGTCCATGCACGAATTTTTGGACGGGCAAAGAGATGGTTCGTCAAAGGCACTCGCATGTAGCGAGTAATAATGCTGTTCGGTCTTGCGGGTGACGTCTGCGCCTGACGGAAATTTAGAGAGGCGTATAGCATCGCTTGCCGTCTATCTCAAGTGACCAAGATGGCGCAAAAATGACCTACCATGCCACATAGTTTTACGCACCACATATCATTAAGCAATGGTCCCCGTTTACCCTTTACTCCATTTCGAATCAACAAAAAACTTTTACTTTTAACTTTTAATATTCTCGCCTCGCGCGTGGCTGTGGAGTTAACTATTGTAGCCACGCCCATTTCCCTTCCTCTCCCTCACTTCCCGCCTTGCGGCTACTCCCCTCGTGCTCTACTTAGGGGCCCAGGTTGCGGGGGGGGCTGGGTTGGGCGGGGTGCACCGGCCCCTAGTCCCTAGTGCCCTAGTGCCTAGTGGTCTGTTCTCGTTCTCGCGTCTTCCTCCTGTGCCTCTGGGTGGCCCGTTTCATTTTGCTGTTGTGTCGTGGGTGTCTCGGCGCTAGTGGGTTTTGTCCTTCGCTCGTGGTGTTTTTGCTTTCGCGAGGCGTATACCCGGGGAGGGAGATGTGCCTCGACCTCAGGCGAGCCTCTCGGCCAGGCCGAGTGCTTTCGCCGGGGAGAGGCGAGGACGTCGCGGGCGGTGGCGGGCACGGAGAAGCGGGCGGGGCCGGGGGGTGTGACGACGTCGACCACTTCCTGCGTGGCCTTAAGGCATGACGGGGCGGGCGGAGTCGAGGGCAGGGGGAGAGAGGGCGGGGGTGAGAGTCGCCGCTGGCGAGAGGCAGTCGAGAACAATGGAGGACAGGGAGCGGTCCAGGATGTGCTCGGAGGCGAGGGTAGGGGAGGAGAGGGGGCGTCGGAAGAAAGCGCGGAAGGGCTCATGAGCGAGGATGCATCGCGTGGAGAGGCGGCGGAACCACGAGTTGTAAGAGTCGGGGTCGAGGTCGTACGCGAGGGCCGACGTGGAGCCGAGTGGCAAGGAGATAAGGCGAGGCGGGCGGTCGGAGCGGGGCGCGTCGAAATCGAGTGGGTCGTAGGTGAGGTCGTAGAGGCCGGGTGAGGGCGGCGATGACGAGGGTGGCGGGAGTGGGGGAGGCGGCGGGGGCTTCGCCGGTGGGGGAGGTGGCGGAGGTGGCGGGGGAGGCGGCGGCGGCGGAGGGGGAGGTGCCGTCGACGTCGGCGGAGGCGGTGGGGGTGCTGTTGTCGGCGGCGGTGGCGTTGGGTGGGGAATCGGGGAGGTTTGGGTGGATTGGAGGTAGAAGAGGTGGTGTGCTATGGCGGCGGCGAGTGATGAGTCGGCGGCGAGTGGGTAGGGATGGGCGATGGCGAGCGCGGGAGGGGGGGTGGTTGGGTGGGGTTGCTGAGGGGCGTGTGTCGGAAGGTGGGGAAGGGTGTGGTAGGTGGGTGAAGGCAAGGGAAGGGAGATGGGTATGGAGGGGTGATGATTGTAGAGGTGGAGCGGTGACGGGGATGGGATGGCGCCCGGCGGAAGCCGGTAGAGGTTGGAGTCAATGAGAGGAGGGTGGCCGGGCGAGGAGTGCGAGGAGAGGTGATGGGGTTGGTTCGGCTGGGGCAGATTGGTGAAGGTATGCTGAGGGTTCGGAAGAAAGGGGAAAAGGTGGGTAGTGGGGAGGGCAGGGACGGCGGTGAGGGCGTCGGGCGGGTCGAGAGGCGAGGGCTTGGGCGTGGCAAAAGGCGGGAGAGGGGAGTAGAACGCTGGCCGTGCAGGTGTGGCGGTGGTATCGGTGTGTTGTGGCCAGTGTGGCTGTGGTTGTGTGGATTGTGGGTAGATCATGTGAGATGGCTGGTGAGAGTTGGGTGAGGCGGATGGGGCTGGAGGAGCGGCGGTGGTGGGGATGCGAGGAGTGAGGAGAGGATGGGAGGGTGAGGAAGGCACCCCTCCGCTACCATGTTGCGGATCGTGTGGAGCTGTGGCTGTGGTGCGAGTGGGTGTGAGTGGAGGATGAACTGTAACATGAGATGTAGGGCCCGACTGGAGCATGGGGGGTGAACAACGGGGAGCCGGGGAAGCGTGCGGGGACGGGGCCGAAGACATGGGCGCACACTCAGCCATCACGGGGCGCAGCAGCACGAGAACGGGGACGGAGGACGGACGAGGAGGCACAGGGAGCGCTCGAGCGGTGGCGCAAAGCGTAGTCAAGACACGGAGGGAAAACGTCACGCGCGGGGGGGGAAGGGAATCGCGCGGGAAAGAACTAGACAAAAGGGGGCCGGAAACTCAAGGAAGCACTCGGGGAGAGACGGGAGGGGAGAGAGGGGGAGGGCTTCCGCGGGGGAGCCGGGAAGAGGAGAGGAGAAGGGAGGGGGGGCGGACCGATACGGGACGATACGGGAAGGAGGGAGCTGGGGCGCGGCGACGGAGAGGGAGTCGCGCGGGAAGACCTAAAAATGGAACGTACGAGGGGGAAGTGTACCCTCTACCCGCGACACCCCCCTTTACCCGCAACAGAAATTTTAAATTTTGATGTAGCTAGCACGTCATGTAGCATGTAGAACGTAGAAAGAAGGATACGGGCGCACCAACGCCACCCAAATGGAAAGGGGGCCTTACCACGCAAGTGTACGCCTAATATTGTCGCCGGGGACGGGAATAGAAACGAAGGAGAAAGCTTGGATAAGTAGAACTATACCTCGTCGCCGTCAGAGTTGTCGTGGATGCAAATTGGGCTGAAGATTGAAGAGACGAATGTGCTGCTCCGGTTCTCACTAGTGAGCATGGTACGAGGTCATCCATATCCGTCACTCTCGGAGAATATTCAGCATTATCCAGTTGGTGACGAGCGCTAGGCATTGAACAGAGCTTTCAACTTCATTGTGAAGTGGTGCTTGTGATTGTCCCAAGTTCAAAGGGAATCGATCTCGCCTCCCCCTCGGTACCAAATACAACGCATGCGACGCTCATCGAGGGCTCACATGGGCTGGCCTTCTGTAGAAGCGCCCGTTACTGAGGGTCCGACCAAATCTACGAACCGCTGTACCTCTGCGCGCGAGCCGACAGCCATCTGCGTCTTTTGACCTAGCGATGCCACCTCAACATCGAGTAGAGAGGTTGAGCCATCCGAGGATGCACCACCGCACTTCTCAATCAAATACGCGAGTGGAACAGCCTCATGCAACAGGCGAGCGGGCCCAGAGCCTCCGGGTTCGGCGGGTGTGCAGAAAACGCCCTTACCCTTGACGATGAGCTGCATCACATCCAACACCTGCAAGCGAGTAGCGAAGGGAGATCACAAGTCGGGCGGGAAAAGTTGTACCATGCAAAGCAGGTAGTGCCAAAGAACTAGCACGCCCTTCCGATTGGGCTCTCTTTGTGGAGGGGGCTTTCTCACCATGCCACCGGTGTATCGGAGTTGGTATCTATTTTTCTGCCAGAAGTCGATGAGGGAGGCATATCCTTCGTGCTCGGTCATCACACGCAGGTTACCAGGAGCAAAGAGACGCCCTTCCTCGATGGTGTTGTACGTATTTGCAAGCACCCACCGCCCTTGGTCCGCCGGCCAATCACTCCCCACGAGAAGAAATTCGGCGACGCCCTCGACGTCGGGTAAGCCCACTGTGAGCGTGGTTCGCGGGCCATAGACGCAGGCTCCGGCGGCAAGCATCGACCTCCCCGTCACGTTTAAGAGCGATGGTGCGCGCCAGACGCCAAACAAAGAGCCGACAGCAAAGTTGGTGTCGATGATCGAGGAGCCATCGAGGGGATCGAGGCAGACCGAGAGCGCATCGAGGTCTGAGGGGACGGCTGAAGGGACCGTGGCGCCGCGCCGCTGCTGCTGCCTCTCCTGTTGAATCATCAGGTCGATGTCCTCGGAGTAACACCCAGTTGGCTCGAGGCATCCAAGCGGATCAAGGGGCGTGGAGACGGCCGCGATGCCGCTGCATTCTCGAAGTGCATCGACCATGAGCTGCTCTGCTACGAGGTCAATCGCGATTTGCTCGTCCCCGTATTCATTGAAGCACGAGTATGAGTCGCACGATGCTGTACGGACGCGGGAGGCCACGTCCATGCAGGCGGAGCCGAGCGCAGAGAGCACCTCGCTCACACGCTCGCTCACGTCCTGCTGCGCGAGCCAGTCGTCCAACGTGAGCTCCTCGGAGTAGTGCGTGGCGTGTGTCATTGCACGCGCCCGTGTGCGCGCGCGCCCCGCCGGCCCGCGCGCCATCTGGAGCACGGCGGTGCCACTGAGCAGCATGAGGGAGGCGAGCAGCGCCATCTCTGTGTGAGCAAAGAGGAGAGGGTTCGGTCCGTCGGAGAGAGGGGTTGGGTGCTCGCAAGTAGAGGGATTGCTCAACGCGGCGCGCGGTGCCTCTCCTCGCGCTCAGCGCAGGCGCCGTGAGAGAACGGGGAGGGGAGGGGAGTGAGAGAAGGGTCCGAGTTGGCTCTCCTGCTGGCTCGCCGCCCACTGGGAGCGAGAGCGAGAGACCCCAGAGGAGAGGGAAGATCAACCTCCCCCCCCCCGGTATCGAACATCGAGCGATAGACCCCGATCATTGCCCTCGCCGCCGAACCACCGCCGTGCCCCCCCCCCTGATATCGAGATCCCTCAAGGGGCCCCCCTTCGGCATCGGGTAGGAGGATCTCCCCTCCCGCCGCCCCCCCGGCGCTCGCTCGCCCCCCCCCGTGGTATCGAGATCCCTCAAGGGGCCCCCCTTCGGTATCGGGTAGGAGGAGATCCCCCCCCGCCGCCCCCCCGGCGCTCGCTCGCCCCCCCCCGTGGTATCGAGATCCCTCATGGGCCCCCTTCGGTATCGGGTACGCCCCCCCCCCCCCCCCCCGCGCGCTCGCTCGCCCCTCTTCCCCTGTGCGTGGCCGCCGCGCGCGCGAGGGAGGGAGGGGGAGAGGCGGGCAGGAGAGGGGGGGGGGGGGGGCACGGGTGAGTACAAAATTGCAGTGAGGGAGAGAGAGAAGAGCGACTCGAAGCGAGGAAAGTAGAAGAGGGGGGGCAGAAGAGAGGAGAGGGGAAAGGAGAGGGAGGGAGCGCACCACGCGGGAGTGTTGGGGAGGGGAGAGGCGGGAAGTGAGAGGCGAGGAAGGAAGAGAAATGGGGAGGAGGAAAAGGAAAACAGGGAGAGAGGAAGAAGATGGGGTGGGGGGGGGGGGCGAGAGAGGAGAGGTGGCGGGGGGCGGCGGCGGGGGGGGGGGGAAGGGAGAGGAGTCGAGCCGAGGGGCCTGGCAAGAGGTGGAGAGAGAGAAGGGGGAGGGGGAGAGAGAGGGAGAAAGGGCGGGGTTAGGATTAGGGGGAAGAGGGGGTGGGAGGTGGGGGAGAGAGAGAGGAGAGAGAGAGGGGGAGGGAGGGAGGGAGGGAGGGGGGTGGCGCTCGCTCCTGCCGTGCAGCCTGAGCAGGGGGTTGGGGAAGGGGTCTGTGGGTTTGGGGGGCGGAGCCGGCGGCGGCGGGGGGCCGCGATGGCGCCAGATCTAATGGAGGCCGACGACTGTGAGACGCCTTCCACCCGCTAGCGCACGCCCGCGCAGCAGCTGAGATGAAAAGACTTCCCCCCCCACCCCCGCCACCCCCGCTATCCCGCCACCCCCGCCACCCCGCCCCACTCTACCCACCCCCAACCTCCACCCGCGAGCCACCGCTCTGCGCGCTGCCAGGCCGCCTTGGCTGCCTGCTGCCTCAGCCTGAGCCCTCGCGCCCCGTCGAGTGGTACAGGTTGCCCCCTATGCATGGAGGACCTGGACATCACCGACCGCAACTTCAGACCATGCAAGTGCGGCTACCAGATCTGCCTCTTTTGCTACAGGCACATCAAGGACGACCTCAACGGACTGTGCCCTGCCTGCCGCACACCATATGACGACTCCAACGTCACCTTCGTCGCTCCAGATCCGCAAGAGTAAGTGGCGGCAGTGGCGCTTACAAGGCTTCTAGACCGCTACATCCCGCCCATCCTGTGAGGCAGCGGCTCTGCACTTTCCCGCTCTTGTGCGTCCTTTCGGTCTGACACGCGGCGGCTCGTGTGCCATTTCAGAATGAAGAAACTCGCTGCAGAGAAGAAGGCCAAGGAGGCCAAGGAGAAGAAAGAGCAGGCGGCGCGGGAGGCCAAAGAGAAGCGTGAGGCCGAGATGAAGTCGCGGCAGGAGGCGCAAGTGCAAGCGAGGGCTGCGGCCGCAGCTTCAGCTGTGTCGGGCCAGTCGCATGGGTGCGGGATGGTGGGCGGCAACGCTGGCAGCAGCACGAGCCCGGCCTCTGGTCCTTTGGGGCATGGCGTTGGTGGTCCCAACGCGGCGGGATCGCGCCAGCCTCCTCGTCCTACCGCAGTGCCTCCAATCGTCAATCGGCCGGCGCCACCGTTGCCTCAGCGTGCGGTCATCTCGGTGACAGGACTCTCGCCGCGCATTGCCAAGGAGGAGATCATGCGCCGGCAGGAGTACTTCGGCCAGTATGGGAAGATCATGCGCGTCGTCCTGAACAACACGCCCTCGAACACACCCGGGCCGCCCTCATTCTCATGCCAGATCACTTACTCGTCGCGTGAGGAGGCCGAGCAGGCCATTCTGGCAGTGGACGGCGTGCATCTGGACGGCCGTAAGCTCAAGGCGATGCACACCCCCACTCCAGTTGCACCTCAGGCGCCTGTGGCGCCGTCGCCAGGCCAGCTCGCAGGCTCGCGAATGCCGAGTGTTTCATCCGACTCGGATCTTCCCATGTCGGATCACACGGCCCAAGCCTCGGCGGTTGCGAATGCTGCGACATCTGTGCGCGAGGCGGCCTCTCGTGATGCGGCCCTCGCTCGGAACGAGCCTCCCGCTCTGGTTGGCTCGCGCAGTGCTGTGGGAGGTCCTGTCGGCCCAGTAGGGTCGGCGGCTGCGGTGGGCTCTCGTGAGACCGCGGCTGTCGTACGCCCGATGGGCTTGCGCGCTCCAGCGCAACAGCAAGACCGTGTGGCGCCTTTGGATGATCGGGTGGCACCCCCGCCGCAGCATGGTGACTTGGGGAAGAGTGGTGGATGGATGCCGACCGCTCCCGGGGACATGGTGCCGCCAGTTGGGACGATTGGGTCAGGAGTTGCGGTCGCCGCGTCGAGCGGTCCAAGCGCTCTCCTCGAAAGTAGTGCCGACTCATTGCTCGGCGTGGCTGGCGTCAATGGCGGGAGTGGGCGCCCTGGGGCGCTGGCGTCACTGGGTGCCGATTTGGGCCCGCCGCTGAACCTTGGTAGCGACTTGGACCCTGTTCTGCTCGGCTCGGGCTTCGAGGCACTGCTCTCTGGCTTGGCGGAGGATGACGATAACTCGGAGGACATGCCAAAGAACTCCCGGTTCGCGCGATTCTTCAAGATGGAAGACGGCGACGAGGCGGACGATGCTGGTGCTCCATCAGCACTGCGCGAGCTCGGCGGTGTGCCACTTGGCCCAGGACCACCCAAAGGGGCAATCCCGACACAGCAGCAGCCGGCCGCAGGAGCCGCGGCCTCCAAGCACGAAGATTGGCAACAGGGCTTCCGGGCCCTCTTGCCTAATGTCAACATCTCCTTTTCTGGGAGCGGCGCAAGCGGCTTGGGCGCGCTCGCACTCGGAGGGCTCGACTCGATCGCCGGCTTCTCCAATGGCTCAAACGGCGCGGGGTCGCGACTGGGCGCCTTCGAGGGCGTGGGTATGGGTGGTCAGTCGGACGCCACGACGCTGGCGACCAGCGGCTCGACCCTCGACGGACTTGGTGGCCACATGACGCCAGGCGCAGACCTGCTCGCACAGCTTGCGAGCGGGGGCAACATCAGCTCGCTTGCTGGGCTTGGTGGGGCGCCCCTGAGCAGTGCGCCACTCCCGCTCTCCTCGCAGCTCCAGAACCTCCTGCAGGGCACTGGAAGCGATACCGGCATTCCCTCGAGCAGCGATGTCGGAGCCAGCCTACACTCGCTCTTTGGGGGCGCGGGTAGTGGCAACGGCCTCATCCCAGGATGGGCCTCCGCAGAGGTCCTACCTGGGAGAGACGACACGGACCCAATTGCCGCTTTGGCAGCTGCGGCCAACCTCTCGGTGGGCAAAGGAGGCAACAAGAAGGAACCCATCGGTATGGCTGCGGCGAACCGCAACGATAAGCCCAAGAAACGCGGCGGGTCGGGGAACCGTGGTGGCAAGGTGGAGATGAAGCCGTCTCAGAAATGAAAGGGAGGACGGAGAGCTAGACGCGCAGTTTCGGCTATAGAGCTGTGCTTGCCCTCGCGCCGGCTCAGATGGACATACACACAAGGCGCCGCGATCATCATCTGGCAGATGGGTGACGCGGCGTGCTTGAGTGAGGGTCGATGGGTGACCGACAGGCAAGTAGTACCTTCTCAGTCGCAGGTGTTGGGATGGAACACCGGTGCGAGATCTGGAGGGGAAGGGTAAGACCCTCGAGGGAGAGGGGAGGCAGTAGCAATGTTGGCTGAGGCAAGTCCGCACGCCGAAAGGAGAGCTCACTTTTGGCGCTCCGTGGTGCTTGCCTCCCGGCGGCAAGATCGAGAAACGTGAGGTCGTTGGCACATTGCGGAGAGAGTTGAGGGGATATTGCCCGGTCGACCGCGCCGTGAGGAGGACTCACTCTCGGCACGAGCGGGACAGTTGGCTCTTGATATAGAGGAGATAGCGTTCCTAAAAAAATTACGGTGCTGACTTATGTGCCCTACGATGGGCATAGAGAGAATACGCAAAACAGAATCTGCAGTCGACATTCTGAGACGAGGCTTCGTGTCTCTTGTTGCTTGTTGCGCCAACGATTCGGTCGCGAATAGGCGGTGTCCACTGTGGCGATGTAGGGGTGTGTGCCCACCACTCACGGGGAGTTTTCTTTTTTTGTTCAAGTGAAAACCGACATTGAAGGTGGCGGGCGTCGCTGCCGGGCCTTGGCGCCCAGAGCCTGTCGGTGGTGCGGCGGCGCACCACCGTGGCCAGATGCCGCGATCAGGTATGGAGCCTCCCCACACGCACACGACCCCAGCACACCGCCGGGCGCGATCCACCGCGCGGCCGCGCCGCCCACAGCCTCCAAAGCACCGCCTCGCACTCACGCTCGCACACGCTCACGAGGGGGTGGGTGAGAGCGATGCACAGCGGCGGCCGAGGGCGCCCTCCCCAGTGCCCATGGAGCAGCCGCTGTCGAAGCGGCCGCGTCCGCCCATGTGGAAATCAAAGCCGCAGCTTGGATTGTAACGAGATGAACGAGATGTAACGAGATGGCCTGATGGCCCGACGACGAGATGAACGAGATGGCCTTGATGGCCCGACGAGATGAACGAGATGGCCCTGGGGCCCGACGAGATGAACGAGATTTTCGGGTAACGGAACTGGACGAGGAGTTTCCCCACTAAGCTTGGTCGTAATGCGGTGAAACCGATTTGCAGACAAGCGGGAAACCGGGGCGGAAGGAACTGGCAAGGAAGCTGGCAGGAAGGCAGAGGAAATGTCTTGGCAAGGCGACGGAGGCAGGATTTTAACGGTAGACGGAGTGCAGAATTTTAACGGTAGGAAGGCAGGAATTTTTTAACAGTAGGAAGAGGCAGGATTTCTAACGGTAGAAGAAGAGCGTGGAATTTAACTGTAGAAGAAGAGCGGAGAGGAGAAGGAGCGGGGCTCAAACTGCAGAGCGCTCCGTCCGGACTCGAACTCGCGACCCAGAGCAAAAGGTTGGTGGAGGCGGTGGGTTGAACCACTATGCCACGCGAGAGTTTACGTAGCCATAGGGCCGATGGGAAGGGCTGAGAACCGCCCTATATACTCTGGGTTTTTGTCTCTTCTTTTTCACTTTTCTTCTTCTTTCTTCCTCTGTTCTTTTTACTGTTTTACTGTTTTTTTTACTGTTATTTCTTTTTGCCTCTGAGACATCGCGAATGCGACACCCCCCGACTTAATCACGAGCGTCCTCGCGAGCCTTCTGCAAGCGGAATCCTTATGTCTCTAAATTGTGGAAATCAAAGCCGCAGCTTGGATTGTAACGAGATGAACGAGATGTAACGAGATGGCCTGATGGCCCGACGACGAGATGAACGAGATGGCCTTGATGGCCCGACGAGATGAACGAGATGGCCCTGGGGCCCGACGAGATGAACGAGATTTTCGGGTAACGGAACTGGACGAGGAGTTTCCCCACTAAGCTTGGTCGTAATGCGGTGAAACCGATTTGCAGACAAGCGGGAAACCGGGGCGGAAGGAACTGGCAAGGAAGCTGGCAGGAAGGCAGAGGAAATGTCTTGGCAAGGCGACGGAGGCAGGATTTTAACGGTAGACGGAGTGCAGAATTTTAACGGTAGGAAGGCAGGAATTTTTTAACAGTAGGAAGAGGCAGGATTTCTAACGGTAGAAGAAGAGCGTGGAATTTAACTGTAGAAGAAGAGCGGAGAGGAGAAGGAGCGGGGCTCAAACTGCAGAGCGCTCCGTCCGGACTCGAACTCGCGACCCAGAGCAAAAGGTTGGTGGAGGCGGTGGGTTGAACCACTATGCCACGCGAGAGTTTACGTAGCCATAGGGCCGATGGGAAGGGCTGAGAACCGCCCTATATACTCTGGGTTTTTGTCTCTTCTTTTTCACTTTTCTTCTTCTTTCTTCCTCTGTTCTTTTTACTGTTTTACTGTTTTTTTTACTGTTATTTCTTTTTGCCTCTGAGACATCGCGAATGCGACAGCCCACCGAGGCCGAGCAGGTGCGTGCGACTCCGGTCGCGCCACACGGCCCGTGGCCCCGGCCACACCACCCATGGCAGCCATGCTGGCCTCCCCGCATGGCAGTGTTGGGGCAACAGCGCGCCAGCTTGCACCGATGTTGGAGCTATCACTGGCGCCAGTAGCTGATGACAGCTATCGGTGGTCTGCGAGCTGGCGCCAGATCGTTGGTGGGAAGAGCTAGTCATGCCAGCTAGCCCCAGCTCTGGAGGGCAGAGGGTGGGGGAGAAAGGTCACCAATTGTAAATTATACAGTATAAATCGTTATTTTCCCGCTGGTGGAGACGCAAAGCACACCCCGGCAGCTTAATGTGAACTGGTGAGATCATGTCATGTGTGGGGTCACGGTTCGAGTCTGGTCGGCCATCTACTTCCGCGATGTAGGGGCTTACCGAGGGCGGCCCGTGGCTCCTTACTTGTAGTTTTTGCTTCCTTTCTTGTTTTTTTTTAACATCGCTCATTATTTGCTGAGAACTGGCGAGCTGGCGCCAGTTGCCAGTTGAGATGGAACTGGCACTGGCGCCAAACACCGGTGCCAGTACTGTTGCCCCAACACTGCCGCATGGGCCATGGGGGGGCCAGCAGACTGCTGCTGCTGCTGGCAGCACCCCATCGGTGTTAGACTCAAGCAGCCACTCTTCCATTTGGCATGCCCTTGGCCTCGCCGAAAGGCTCGCGTAGCAAGAAGCGACGTTCCGCACTAATCGATCATCTGAAGGTACGATCGATCAGTATAGGTCACCCACGGCGAACACAGAAGCATGCTGAAACAACGAAACCCTGAAATAACTTTACGATAAATAAACAGGTCACTCAGCAGTCAGCAGCACAGTGACGGATTGGAGGTTACGGATGGGACGGAGGGGATCGGAAGGTACGGAAGGTAGGCGGCGGGAGGCACGGCATTTTGGACATTGGCGGGTTGGACGGGCTGATCCACCTCAATGGCGGGAGGATGGATAGCGGGCAGTGGTGAGGGCGAGCGGGACGACGGGGCGGACATAGCGGTATCGAGTGCGAGTGGGTGAGTGAGTTGGATTTGAGATTTGATTGGTGTTGTAAGATTGCTTGTTACGACGGGAGCGAGAAGCGAGAGCGAGAACGAGGGAGCGAGGAGCAACTGGGGTGACGAACGAGGGCGACAGAGGCCGATAGGATCCCAATCCGACTAGTCCGACAACAATCCGAGACACGCACACTCGACTTTCACCCAACATCCCCATCCCCCCACACTAACGTATCTTTCCCCACTTGGGCGGGGAAGACACAGAAGGAAGGAAACAAGGAAGAGAAAGCCGACAAGAGAGCGACGATGCGACGGAAGAGCCGACGGCGAACGGCACGTGCGTAAACCGAAAAGGGCGAGAGGGTAGGTAGGCTTTGCGCGGGGGAGAAGTCCGCAGCGACGAACACCTACGACGAGAGCGAGAGCAGGCGCGACAGGAGGGAGCTGAGAACACGCAGCTGAGGACAGGTGCACTCCGCTCGGCTCGGACCCCCCACATGACCCGGGCCCCTAAGTAGAGCACGAGGGGAGTTGCCGCAAGGCGGGAAATGAGGGTGAGGAAGGGAAGGGGGCGTGGCTACGAGGAAATGTGGTTCAGTGCCACGTGTGAGGCGAGAATTTTAAAAGGTTTTTTTTTCATTGGGCATGCCTTATGGCAGAGGCCCCTCTCGCCCTGGCAAGGGCCGCGCTGCTCCGGCAGCGCGGCCCGAGGCCGGGTGGCCCCTATGGGCACACAATGCACACCATTGTACCGAACAACATACCCTCCAAAGACACCAACCTCCCCACGCACATCAATCACACGACACGCACGAGACACGAGAGGGCGTGCTGGGGTGCGCAGGGTCGGTGCGTGCACTGGGGGGAGGACAAATATCGAGAGGAGGGGGCAGTGCCCCCTCCCCCCGCAGCACTCGGACTCCTGGCTCGTCAGGCATGGCGGGATTCCGGGACGGAAAAGTTGTCAACTAAGTTGTAAGTTGTAAGTTGTGTCCAATTAGCTATAGCTAGTGGGGTTGGCTAGGATATAACATTAATTATTATTATTATTATCATCATCATGTGCGTCGCGGGCAGGCGCGCGCGATGACTCGCGCGTACTTGGTTGAGTGCGTCGTCAGCGCGCCGGCGCCTCGGGCCGACATCGGCGTTTCCATGGGCACATGGCACATGGCACATCGCCTGCGCCCTGCGCTAGCGGCCTAGATGGTAGTTGGCAAAGAGGAGGGGAGCGGCGCGCCTTCCACGTCCCTGTCATTTTAACGATAGTAGTGGCAGCTGGGTGCAAAGTGCCGTGTCCCAAATAGGCGTTGGCCCCGAATCTTCAGATGATTTTTTGTGTTACGCATTCTCATCCAACTCGTATTACGCTGATCGCACAGATCGATCATACTCAGAATCAACGTCAACGTCTGCTCGACTACGTTAGATAGCCTGCTGTTATAGTTAATATAGTTAATCTCATCTGAACAACATGAAACAGTGCCCAGACTTTAGACTGACGGTGCCTTGGCTTCAAGCGTGAGCTGAATGTTCACACACGAGATCATTGAGTGTTGCCTCTTTAAAGATCTTCACGCCGATTGCCCTGGTGCCCTGGTTTCACGGAGAGCGGGACCTGTGACGTGTGTTGACCTAGTTCCGCGAACAAGGTGTCCCATCCAAGCCCTCAGGAAGTGGTTGTGGGGTTGTACTTCGACCAATGTGTTCTGGCTTGGGTTTGAGCTCTGAGGGGCAGTGGCAAAGGGTTCACGTCATATTGAGAAGCTGACGCGCGAACACTCTACCAGGGCAGTGGCCACTAGGAAGCGCAGCGCACACCAAAGTTGCCCGTCTCGTCGTTGCGCACCGTCTGCGCAACGTTGTGTCTGAGGAAGACCGCCGCGTCGCGGGCGTCCTGAACCATGCCCGGCACATCGCTCTCTGACGCCCCAGCGTTCTGCATGAACTGCGTGCGCGTCTCGAGGCGTGCTGCGACGCGTGCCCTGTAGTCCTCCCCAAAGAGCTCACGCTGCGCCTTGAGCAGCTCGCGGTATGCGCGCGAGCTCTCCGTCGTGAAGCTGCGCCCCAGCGCGCCGACGGCCGGCCTCGCCGCGCGCCGCAGCATCGCCCAACGCGAATCCAGACGAGCACGAGGGGCATCCTTTCTATCAATAAACAGCGCCACTTTCTACGAATAAAGCTCCCGCCGCGCCTAAATCCTAAATTTTAATTTATAAGTTATAAGAAACGTTGATGTCTCAAACTTATTTTCGTTCGTACACCTCTCTGTTACCTATTACCTATGAACAGGTAATAGGCCTGGTAGGCCTTTTGACCTCTTAATAGTAGAAGCATATTGCCCCATCCGTAGGTAGGCCGTAGGCCGTAGGGCGTAGGGCGGTCAAACATCAAACATCAAAAGTCGCGTTCCGTCAAAAGAGGGCCAGGTGATTTTTTTGTCATCCATATGTGCTCATTTTCTTTTTGGGTAGCCATAATAATAATATTATTACGAAGATGAGTACAAAGCTAATTACGCTCCCCCCCCCCCCTCTCAACACACGCGGTAACCCCCCAGCTACCAGCTACGCGGGCTGAGTTTTCATCTTCTTCGTCTTTTTCTCACATCCCTCTTCCTCGATCCTGTTGTCGATGTCGTTCTGCTGGCAGGCGACGATGTCGCTTGGCTGATCTTGGGTGGCGAGGTCCGTGACGCACGCCGTGCGCATGATGAGTGGCAATCACATGCGTGAAATCCCCCCCCCGCAGCGCTTGCGCTCGGCGTCCAGTCGACAGGTGGCCGTGTCGAGCGAGTCGAACGAAACCAGCGAGCAGGAGCACGAGAGGAAAGGACGGAGGACCGTACCGATGCGCGCCGAGTCGCCACCATCGTGAGGAAGACGAGGGCGAGGAGAGAGTTGGAGGGTGAGCGAGGAGGGAGGAGGGAGGCAGGCAGTAGGAGCCTTCTCTCTCTGGTAGGTCGATGAGAGGGGGGAGGGGGAGACGGGGGGAGGGGACCCGGGGGAGGGGAGAGACCCAAAGACCTACCAGTTGTTTACGTTAGCGTTTTCGCAATGTACGGTAATAATTTCCCCGGTCCCAGGGGGTGCCCCCACGGTTCCCGACCGCATCTGCGCCCAGAGTTCCCCCGCGAAAAGAGTGAACGCACGGCGTGCACCTTCCTGGAAGTTGCTATGCGCACGCACGGCGACCCCGCGGGGGGGGCCGATGCACATCGCGCCGTGCCCACGCACGGCGTGCACAATGTGATTGCAAGTCATCACACGTGCTGCGCAACGAAACATCTCTTATATGGCTACTTTGCGTAAATGTGGACCTTAGGGGTACGCATAGGGAAAATGTTGGCATGCGCACGCACGGCGCCCTCGCGAGGGGGGCCGATGCACATCGCGCCGTGCACGGCGTGCACAATGTGATTGCAAGTCATCACACGTGCTGCGCAACGAAACATCTCTTATATGGCTATTTTACGTACGTAAATGTGGGCATTAGGGGTACGCATATGGAAAAAGTTGGCATGCGCACGCACGGCGTCTCCGCGGGGACCGATGCACATCGCGCCGTACCCATAATAGGTGCCATGGGCAAATATCTCTTAAATGTATGTTTATATAGTTGTCCACACAGGGGAAAGCGCCGACATGGCGCCCCCCAGGGGCCAGGGGGGGGGGGACACGCGCCGCGGGAAAGCAGAAAATAAGTTGTTACGCTAGTCTGCATTTAATTGTAAAATAACGCTCTATATACAACTGTGGACATTCGATCGCTCAATTCGACTGATGTCCCACAATTGACGGAACGACACCTTTTGCCTGTACGTCGCGCGCCGACTTCGAGTACCCACCTGGGGGCTTCTTCCCCTTGGTGGCCGCTGCATGCCCTGGGGAGGCTCCAGGCGCCATCGGCGCGTGCGCGTGCTGGCTGCGAAGCGCTGCTGCCTGCGAAGCGATAGCCTCTATGGCCAACTGGCATCCCCTGAGAGCTGGTCGCCCGCGGGTCAAGCCGGCAAGAGATATCAGATATGTGCCCAAAAAAAGCGGAAGCACCTATTTCGGTGCTTCGGCAGTGAAGAGTGAGGAGATATATAGCTCACTCTACTCTTCTTCTCTTCTTCTTTCTCTCTCTCCCCCCCCCCCCCCCCCCCCCCCTCTTTTCTCTTTCTCTCCCATCTCTCCATCTTTTGGGGGGCGTCGTCCGTCCCGGGGTCGCCTTAGGGAAGAAGGGGGAGGAAGTGGGGAGTGGTTGGGGGGCGGGGGAGCGGGAGCAGCGAGGGGAGTGGGGAAGTGGGGAGGGGTGGAAGGGGTGGTTGGGGGGGCGGTCTCGGCGTCGGCGCGCGATGTCGGGCGTCGTGCGCTTCGTGGGCGTGTGCCAGCGGGCGGAGCGTTGCGTGTTGGCTGATGGCCACCGGGGCAAGTGTCAGCTGGGAGAGATGGCTGAGGTCGAGTATGAGGTGGAGGCCATCCTGGAGCAGAGGCAAGAGTACTTCCTCGTCAAGTGGAAAGGGTGGCCACGAGAAGACTCGACCTGGGAGACCGAGAGCGCCCTCGAGGGGTGCCCCAAGGTGCTGGCCGCGTGGCGCGCAAAGCAGGCGGGTGGGAAGGCACGCGCTGGACCGCAGAAGAGCACCGCAATGTCCGAACCGCGCAAGAAGCCTTCCAGGAAGCTTCTCGAGCACGCTGGACCGATTGATGCCAACAGCAAGGGTAGAGCGTCCGGCCGAGATAGACAAGTGAAGAAGGTAGGCTCGGGGAGAGTGGTGAAGCGAATGAAAGTGACCACTCTGAAGCGGACGTATCAAGACGCCCCGCCCCCTTCAGTGCACACCTCACACAGCCAGGGCGATGATTCCATGCCCAAGCGAGGATCAAGGTCACATGAAATCCTAGAGGTAGCTGGTGAGTCCTTGAGTGTCTGCCCGTCGACTTCGTCACAAGAGCGCGAGACACCAGCCACCCTTCATGAGCCTTCTCAAGTCTCCGGCGTGCTGATGTCCCCTTCCGCGTCGTGCACCCCATCAGTCACCGTCCTTGCTGCATCCTTGATACCACCGATGGTTATTGAGAAGAGCTCACACGTAAGCGGTGGAGTGTCATTGATCCATGAGGTGCATGGAGATCGTCCATCGATCGAACGAGCCTGGCACACTGCATCTGGAGACCCTAAGAGCTCTCAGGAGGGGGGGACCAGCTTGGATTCAAGGCCAAGCGTTGTGGATGCAACGCTTGTTATGACAAGCAACAGCCATCTTCTGACTTTGCCGAAGGTGGAAGCTGTGACTGCCGGGCCCTCCGATTCAAAGTGCTCCGGGGATGGCGCCGATAGCGCCAGTCAAGACGAGGCTGCTTGCACTGTTCTCACGCAAGACGACGGTCTTGACGATATGGAAGCGAGGTCAAATTCATCTAGAAGCAGTCGCTCACAAGCCTCCATTGGTGTTAAGCCAGCACAAGGCCAGAACCATTCGCAGAGCGCTCGCGGGCTGGATGGATTCCATGGAGCGCAGCACATGGACACTGCAGGAGATTCTGTCGAATTCCAAGAAGAAGCTTTTGTCCGTGACGATAGTGCGTGCAATATCGGCAAAAGCGAGCGCGTACCAGACGATGTGGGGGTTGTAAGCGACATTGACTATGAGGGCTGTGAATCCTTTGATAGGATGGTTGGAGAGAATTTGCAGGGCGAAGATGTGAGCAAAGGTGCGCACCAATCCTCTCTGCATCGCAATGTATGCTCACGTGGTGTGGCTCCAATGCCTCGCCACATCCACTGTCGCACACCCCTTCGGCTTTCAGTTTTTGAATTGTGTGCTTTGATGAAAGCGCTACCCCTTATCTTTCAGATGTTGCTCGTATGAAAGCAATGGGAAGCATGCGCGCCGCCCCCACCTGCCCGGCCTCATCATTCATCTTGGACTGCGCCCCCGCGAATGACTGCGCAAGTGAGGAAAGAGTTTCTGCGCCAGAGGCTCTTTGTGGGCCTTCAGTTTGCGTGGATGTAGTCGCACCCTCGGCCGCTCACGGAGTTAGCAGCTCTTCCAGGCATCGCGGCGCAGGGACCACGGCCGTAGCTGCAAGCGCTGCCCTTTGTCCCAGCGGCAACGTCGACAGCCGCGGCCGGCGACGAGCGCCACAGAAAAGGCAGCGGCAGCGGCGACGGGGTACACTGGTGTTCCACCGCGATTCGAATGAA
Organism: Isochrysis galbana; assembly: GCA_018136815.1. NCBI lineage: Eukaryota > Haptophyta > Isochrysidales > Isochrysidaceae > Isochrysis > Isochrysis galbana. Next base: position 2,471,336 of record CM030932.1, read on the forward strand.
TTCGAGGGCAATGCCAGAGATGAAGATGAAGAGTGGGTGCATGCCATGATCGAGGAAGCAGAAAATGCCGAGGTAAAAACCGAGGTTGGTGCAAGGGATGGGGATGCGGACGAGGCTGAGGAGGCTGCGGAGCATGAAGTGGATGAATCCGTCAAGGCTATTGCCCAGTCTGCAGAGGGAGGAATGAGTGCTGTCATGGCAGTGATTGAAGGTGGGGACGGCGCGACGACGAGTAGCACCCGGTCGCGAGTCGGAGAGTCCGTTGCACGCTGTACGGGAAATTTGAATATGTTTGGTGGGAGCACAGCCACATTGGCTGAGAATGCCGGGTGCATTGGGAGACCCGAGATTTCTTGGCGGCGTTCATCTCCGGATTCCTTGTGCAAAGGGACCATTGCTGGCCCATGGCTCCTCTCACTTCGTGGTTTTGTCGGTGAAGGGCAACGACTCCGACCAGCGTCTCCCACCCACGGCAATCCAGAGAACGGGGGACGCCGATCGTCTACTGCTGCGGCTCTTGCATCTGGTATCGTCGACGGAGCTAGTACAAGCGTGCCAGCGTTGAGTGCCGGACGACGGCGTGGGCGACCAATGTTGCTCAAGAGGGGCCCGCCGCTTGGCTGGCGCTCGGACGGGGGGAAAGCAGCGCGCATGGTCGCCCGGAACGGTAGAAGCGAGAGGATAGGTGGACATGGAATGGAAAACGCCCGAGGCTCTTTTGCCGGCACCGAAGCACTCGCGCTGGCTCTTCCCCCTCGCCGAAGACCTAATTCGTCAAGCGCACCACATGCTCTCGGCAAGGCTCGTGGCGGCCACCACGCGCCTCCCTCGCGTGCATCCAACACCGTTGGAGCGGATGGCATTGGAGCGGAAAGGGAGTTGCATGACGACAGTGATAGCGACGTAGGTGAAACTGAGGAAAGTGATCTCTCCGACGATTACAAGGCTTCGCGACGGGTCCTGCATCCTCACAGGGAGGCAATCGAGAGGCTGCATGCATCTCATACCAATTCGCTAGTAGCTGTTGCCTCCCTTACCTCTAGACGCGCAGCAGAGTGGCAGTGCTTCGACGACGCGCCTCTGCTTGCGTATCCATACGACGCTGGGCAATGGAATCGACCGCTTCCTGCCGCGACTGTTGTCCCCTTCTCCAAGCTTCCGACGCGTCCGCCTGGCGTACCATCCTCCGCTTACTGCCGGGGATGGCAACCTGTTGGATTCGATTGGCAAGCGGCAGGGGCAGTGGGCACGGGCATGCGTGGATGCGAGGTTTGTGACACCGATCACAGCGAGCGTGGGAACGAGCTCTTGCTATGTGACGAGGCCGGCTGTGACAATTGTTTCCACATGAGCTGTTTGGACCCCCCGCTTACGAGGATGCCTCGACGAGGAGTGTGGCTTTGCCCACCTTGCGTCCGAGAGAAAAAGGAGGCCGCCAAGAAAGAACGCGAGGCAGAGCGACCTGAGCGGCGGCGAGCCATCATGCCGGTGCAGGAGGCCATGTCGGCATACGAAAAAGAGAGGTTGGACAACATCGCGCGCAATAAGGAGGCCCTTGCTCAACTGGGGCTGGCATGACACCTCCATTCGCACCTTGTCGTATCTCTTTACATTTTACAATTTCTCGCACTATGTCTCATTATCATTACGAGTACGAGCAACTAGGTTTATACTTTGTTCGCCCAGGGGGGGGGCACGAGCCCCCCCCCTCCTCTCTCCACTCCTCCCCTGCCGTGGGGGAGGAACCACCCATCCTCCTGGCATGCCTCATGGCTTGCCAAGAGCACACTGACATGCTGGCACACACTTCCTTCCCCACAGGCTCGCCTGACTCGCTCGTCTAGGCCCGGCGTGGCCAGCTCATTGCTCCAACTCCTCCTCCCCCCCTTTTCGACAGGAAGACAGGAGCAGTGTGGGGGCCCCTGAGACTCAGGAGCGCCAGCGAGGGAGAGGCAGGGGGCAGGGGAGGCCAGGGCCCAGCTCCAGCCTCCTCTACCCCCTGGCAGCAAGCAGCTGGCCTCCAAGAGCCAAGAGCCTCCAGGGGTCGCCAGAGGGCAGCTGCAGGCCTGCCGCAGGCGCGCCATCGCGCGTGCCGCAGGAGAGGGGAGAGAAGGCGCGGAGAAGGAGGTGGGCGGAGCGAGAGCCCACCGAAGCATAGGTAAGTCCCGCACCTGTTTACAGGATAAGTCGGGACCGGGGCCGCCGCCAGCCTGGTAGGCATGAGGCATAGGAGGAAGGGGAGAACGGATCAGCACCAGGGGGCGGGGGGGGGGGGGGGCACCGGACCATATCTAAGCCCTTCACCCCTATCCCCCTAGTAGCTAGTAGTTCACGGGGGGAGTCGCCTGATGCCGGGGGGAGAAGGGCCGCGGGAGTGGGGCATACTCATTTGGATTTATAATTTATAATGTTAATATTTTCCATTTGGTGCTCAAAACCTGTTTTCATGGCCACTTCCATGAGCTGATCGTAATTGACATACCATGTGGAAAGTGATTTCAACGAGATGTCGACGCGCGACCCTCCCCCAATGAGTGACTGGCGTAAGACTACGTGTGTGCTTCCACATATGTGTGAAGTGTCAAGTAAGCTCCAGGCTCCAGGTGACAACGGAAGGTGCTAGCAAGGATGGCGAGATAAATGAACGCTTCAGGTGCCTTGAGGCGAGTAGTGAGGGAGAGGAAGGGATATGGGCGTGGCTACAGTAGTTATCCCTATAGCCACGCGCGAGGCGAGAAGATTAAAAGGGTTTTTTTAGAACACACCGTCAGACATGAGGCGAACACACGCGCGAGCGACCAGGGGAGTGGATGAGGCGAGGGCGATGTCAGCGGGATCTCGGAGGGAAGAGTATCTAGAGTAGCCTAGCGGACATTTACAAGAATGTTTTTTTTCTACTTCCGTCTTGTCTAGCGGCGTGCGGCCGTCTAGTGTGCAGAGGGTGGGAAGGGAAGGAAGGGCGATGTCAAACGTGAGGTAGAAGGTAGAAGATACCGGACTAGTAGTAGGTGTTAGCCCTGAACCTTCAGATGTTTTTTCTTAATTCGCATCATCAAAGTTGAGTGCGACAGTGCTCGGCCAATGCGCAGTCCAGCAACCCGCTATCTGCGAGCAATATCTGCACCCCTTCTCTCCACAATCTACTAATAATGCAAGTCCAAGGCATCATCACCGGCAGCGGAAGTAAAATGCTAGATGAGGAGGCTAGAGGAGGCCTGTCTGCGTGCGGTAACGGTCACTTCATGATTCATTGCTTCACTCACTTCCAGTTTCACAGCTGGACGTTTGTACGTTGACGTTAAGGGACAAGAGCACAACGGCACAAATGCACATTCACTGATTGCTCACAGTAGGACATTTCTCACACCGCACAACTCCAACTCGCATGAGAGCAACGAGGGTCCTAGTAAAGGAGTGATGATAAAGAGATGAGCTGATGGTATCGATTGCCGTACTCAACAGGATCCATGCAGCTTCACTGGCCGCATATCCAGTTCACGAGATACGCGGCGGCCACGAGGTTTAAATGAGGGAATGCCACGGGATTGAAGAGGGCATTTTTGATCGGACGTTCTGCTGTTTTTGCCCGCTCATATTCATCTGCCTGGCTGATGTCCACAAATTTAATCCATGGACAGTCGAGGAGCTCTCGAGGCGAGTCGGATTGAACAATTGAGAGTCTGACAAAGTAATAGTCGACAGAGGCGTTTCTGCAATCAAGCCCAACTCTTCGAGTAGCAATAGCGAGTGGCACGGGTAGTTGGCCGTTGCGGACACATCTCGCTGCTTGCCTGACGCCATGTAACTATGTAGTACGGGTAATTGGGTGGGCTGCGCGATTGATTCCTCTCCTCGACGATTTTCAGATAGCTCCTCCTGATGATGTCCCCCTCGAGTTGCTGCCGTACCCGTCGTACATCCTTCAACATTGCTACTCTCCTCCCCGATTCGGGCGAAGGCGAGCGCGGCGCATCGGCGAGAGTAGCAGGCCGTGCGACGGCGACCAACGTACTCGACGGCGCCCTTTCCAACATCCCCGACGGCGGCCTCTCGAGGGATGAGACGGGAGCGCACATGAGCAGCTCTGCCCTGCCGCAAGCGTCGTCGCTCTGGGAGGCCCGCCTCTCATTCTCCACTGATCCCGCTCTGGCATCTTGTACAGTAAAAGAGAAGGAGAAGAGAAAGAAGAAAGAGGGACTCGGGGGGGCGGGGGGCGGCGGGGGGGCGTGGCTCCTCTCTCTCCCTCTCTCTCTCTCGGGGCTGTCGAGCACAAGCAAGGCGCCGAAAGAAGAAGCCCCCTTGCCTTGCGATCCCCTTCCCCATCGTCTGGATCATCAAGTGAAAGGCCCCTCTTCTTCTGGCGCTAGAGGCATCCCTTTCGCCAGTCTCCTCTGGATGTAAAAGGATCAAAGATAGGCCTTCTTTATTGGACTTTCTGGTGGCTCTAGAGGGATCCCTTTCCCCCGTTTCCTCTGGATTAGATGATGAGAGGCCGTGGATCCAAGGCCTCTCTTGTGGCTCTAGAGAGTAGAGGACTCCTGTTAGAAATTGTAGTCTTGTAAGAGGTCTTGTTGGCTAGCATCCCTAGCCACATACACCGGACGAGCCATCCAACCGCGGGGTAGGGGCTCCGTTGCCGATGAGGCACGGTCCCTCAGCACTAGGATTAAACCAGGACAACAAGAAAACTCTGACACTCCCCCATCGCCAAAGGCGAATCCCTATTTCCCATCCGACGTCATTCCCAATGAAAGATACAAGCATACGTCAGGACTGAATCGAGCTCAAGCGAGATGACGCATAGGCCGACGAAGGATTCTCATTAGGCCGATAAAGGCGTAATGGCTCCACTACGGCATGAGGCCTGTCAACTCTAAGAGAGTTTGCAGGTTGACCGGTGGGACATGCGGAAGTGCGACAAGTCGCTAAAATGATCCGAGCGACTTGTTGCGGAACGAAACGAACTTTCCCTTTTCTAGAGCCTTAGTCATCATGTCGGCAATTTGGTTGTTGGTCGACAGCCACGAAGGAGTAGAGATAAGATCGAGAAATTGCTTGCGGCCAAACCAAAGCCAATTTTCGTAGTGACGAGTGCGAGCCGTAACACCAGGGTTCTTGATCGAAGCGATTGTGGCTGAGTTGTCGCAATGGATAGCAACCGGAAGAGAGTAGTCCGCTTCGAGAAACTCTAGAACGTTAAGAACGAACCTTAGATCCTTGGCTCCATTAGTATATGCAGCGATTTCGGCTTCGGCAGAGGATTGTGGAATTATCTTCAGTTTGCGTGCCGAATATGAGACCGCCGCTCCGCAGTACATGATGATGTGACCCGAGAAAGGGTTAGGGGAGGAACCCCAAGATGCGTCTGAGTAGACTTCAATGGTGGGTGCGGAGCCTCTGTAAGTTAGCGACAGCGATTTGGTGTTGTGTAGGTATGAAAGAACGGCTAGCGCATGCTCGAAGTTCTTGGGGCTTGGATCCTGCATGAACTGACAGAGAAAGCTTGAGGCGTAAGCAACATCGGGCCTTGTGCAATTTGCTATCCAGAGCAGGCATCCCATTATAGCTAGATAGGGCTTGTCCCTCATGATGGCGTGCTCTTCATCAGATGTGGCACCTTTCATTTTCATGAAGGTATCTATGTCGGTTGAACGAATTGGAACGGTGTATGGTTTGCTCGAGCCGCGCAGGAACTTGGTCGCCGTGTTGACAATGTAGTGTTCTTGGCTGACGCGAAGAGTTTTAGCGGTCACATCTCGCGAGAGTAGCATCCCACAAAACAATGAGGGCGCCTTGGGAGCGCTGCACGCGAACCTTGCGGTATACCTTGAAAGGAATGTGCGGACTTGCTCGGTAGCCGATTTGTTGTCGCGAGGAAAGCTAATGAGCAAGTTATCGACGTACAGTCCAATCTTGATTAATATCCCATCTGGGGATCGTTTGAAAAGATTAGGCTCGGCGACACATCGCTTGAACCCGAGAGAGACGAGATGGTCGGCATTCGACTTCATGAATAGGTGGCCGGCTTGCTTGGTCCCTTCGAGTGGGCGAGTAAGCTTACATGCGGCATACCCTTCTTGTTCGAAGCCGTGGGGTTGCTCAACGTATAGATCAAGATTGGGGTCCATGTCACCTTGAGTGAACGCTTTGGTGACGTCGATCTCGAGCCAATCGTCTTCTGATGCGCAGATATTGGCTAGAAAGAGTCGAATGGACTCACATCGCATTGTAGAGCAAAAGGTTTCATCGTAGTCGATGCCCTCGACTTGAGAGTAACCGCAAGCCACCCATCTAGCCTTGAAGCGTTCGATGGAACCGTCGCTTTTGTGGATGATTTTGAAGACCCATTTGCCCTTTGTACATTTGCGACCGGGAGGAAGGGAGCGGACTAGCGTCCAAGCACTATTGGTCTCGTATTTGCCCTTGACATCGTCCTTCATTGCTTCTATCCATTGTTTCGCGTAGATCGGATCGGCTATTGCGTCTTTGAAGGATTTGGGTGTTGGAATTGAATTAGCCGAGTCGGGATTGACAATGAGACACTCCCCCACCGACGAGGCGGTCATGGCGATAGCGAGGAGGCCGGCAACGGTCGTTGAAAGGACGGAGCGAGGGGTAGCCGGCGGCAAGTGCCACGCTAGGCGGGCCGACGGCGGGGTGAGGTTCCCCCGCGGTGCGCGCGCGGGGGGGGTTCCTCCCCTCCTCCCTCCGGAGTTCCTGTCGGCGTCTGCGGCGCGCGGGGGGGAATTCCTGTTCCCCCTCCGGAGGTCCGGTCGGCGTTTTCTGCGCGCGGGGGGGCGCGCGGGGGGGGTTCCTGCCCTCCTCCCTCCGGAGTTCCTGCCGGCGTATTCTGCGCGTGGGGGGGAATTCCTGTTCCCCCTCCGGAGGTGCGGTCGGCGTGTTTTCCGCGCGGGGGGGGAATCTTAGACCTTTCGCCTGCGCCCTCTGCGAGTCCGTCTCCCAAGGGGGGGGGTGCAGCAAAGGTGGCAGCTATGCAGTTTGACGAAACAGTGAGGAGGCGCGGGCAATCGTTCCCCAGGGGGAAGAGATTTTCCCCATTGCAGCAATGGGGGCTTCCTTGCTCGAGCTGCCCGACTTTGCAACGCTGTTGCGCCTGGTAGCAACCTCGCAGCCCGGTGCCTTCCGGGGAGATTCGACGCGCCTCGTAGTGGCTGATGTGACCATCCGACACGGGTGACGACCTCGAGCGTCCCGACGCCTCGAGGGCTCTAAGAATAGAAGCTGAGGGATGGATTTTGGGGTCATTCGATGTGGAATTGTGGTTTTGCCACCCTTGAACTGTCGAGTGCGGGCGGTTCTGGCTGTGGTTGTCACTGAAGTTGTTGAGTGATTTGGCCATGTGGTCCAGGTCCCACCACTTGGAGGAGCGTGTGGCGCGGTCGGCGGCCGCTGAGTCGAAGAAAAGATTTTCAACGAATTTGTCGAGTTTATTCGTTGTGGTGTTGTACCCTTGAGCGGCGTTGTCGAGCGCGCTGTGGTTGTAGAAGTTGGGGTGGTCTCTCGGCGGGGGTACCATGTTAGAAATTGTAGTCTTGTAAGAGGTCGTGTTGGCTAGCATCCATTGGACGTTATCACAAGGAGGCCGCAGCGCGGCCCCCTGTGGCTTGAGGATGAGACCGCGGCGCGGCGCGCCGCGCATCCTGTTACTTCATAACAAGTTAAAAGATACCAAAGGGGGCCACTGACCACTGAACACACAGGGCACACTAACAGTATCGCTCACAAATCAAACGCACACACGGGGGGATTGCGTGGGAGACTCACACAAGCGAACAAGGAGAGAAAGGGAGAGATCACGGCTCGACCCATGCGGCCCTCTCCACCTCCTCATCCCAATATAAGTTCTAGGGTGCACACCACGCAAAACCATCCGTGACAGACGTCTAACGTCTCCGAGTGAGGCCCGGAGAGCCCAACTTCGAACTGATGACGGGCGCGCTGCGTGCCCGTCTTCGACGGTCCATCCATTGTCGAAGCGAAGCTCGGTTCCTCTTTGGGAACCAGTCGCGAGGGCGCACCGGCGGCTAGCCCAGAACGGGCTCCTCGGGGGAACGGGAGAAGCCAAGGACGGGCATTTGAAATTGACGGGAGGAGGGCTCGGAACGCGAAGCGGAGGGACGGAGAGCGTGGGAACGGGCGCGGCGAGCAGGAGCCGCTTATTTGGGACTCGTAGGAACTTGTTTGTAGACTCGAAGGGGTCACTTGGAAGGCTCGGGGATCGGGGTACTCAGACACTAGCAGAGGCACAAGGGGTACAGACCCACTAGACGACACCCCTCAACAAGTTCACCCACAACCTGAACATCTTCACTCTAACCTGAACATGTTCACATTTGAACATGTTCACCTGTGAACATGTTCACATCTGAACATGTTCATTCACACCTGAACATGTTCACATCTGCGTCATCGGCGGGAGACGCGGCACCGACGGCCGACGGGGGCGCGTCCAGGTAGAAGTGCAGGCAAAGCGTGCGCCACCGGTTGAGCTGCAGCCGCGACAGACCCACCGACCACAGCCGCCGCCAGGGCACCACCACATGGCGGCGGTTGACGCACACCAGCTGGGAGCCGTTCAGCTCCCACCCGGCCGGCAACAGGTGCGCCACGGGACGAGACGCGTCGCGCAGCAGCGCTCCCAGCCACACGCGCATCTCCAAGTCGGCCGACTGCTTGCCCGACGTCGTCTCCTGCAGGTGCACGTCCAGCGTCAGGCCGAACCCTTCGTCCTCGCGCATTCCGTGGGGCAGGAACCGCACGCCCTCCGGCATCCCTTCCCACCGGCGATGGTACCCGAAGCCGACCACCAGCTTCAGGTGCGTCTCCGGCACGGGCAGCTGCTCGGCGTCAAAGTTGCCGCGGCGCGGCCGCTCGTGCATCCAGTGCGTGCACAGGCGACGCCACTCCGCGCCCACCGAGCGGATCGGGCCCAGCGACTGGCCCCATAGGGCGAGTGCCGCCAGCGCCGTACGCACCAGGCCCGCGTGAGCCCTCGTCAGATCGCTCGAGGACCGCACGCGCGCCTCCCACTCGGCGCCCACGCGAGACACGTAGCCGCCGAGGGGACCCGCGCCGGCGTCGAGGATCCCGCGGAGGTGGTGGAACTGCTGATGAGGCGCGACGGATTCGCCGGTAGGTAGCGGTAGGGCCTGACAAGAGTTACTCGCTAGGACCCCCAACCAAAGTTGCTCGCAAAAGTTGCTCAATATGGGTCAAAAGAGACGCTAAGTTGCTCGCCAAGTTGCTCGAAGTTGCTCGCTCATTGCGCCCTTGGCTCCCGCCACTGAACGCACAGGGCGGACGCGAGGCCCCCATTGACCCCCACTTATAAAAGTAGGTTGGCTGTGTTGTTTTTGTTTTATCCGAAAGGGGGTTTCCCCCCCCGTGGACTCGAGGATCGAGGAGAGGACGCGCTGGGAGCTGCGCAGGGTCGGTGCGTGCACTGCAGCTGCAGGCGCTGCAGGGGGGACAAATATCGAGGGGGGGGGGGGGGGGCAGTGCCCCCTTCCCCTTCCCCCGGTATCACTCGGACACCTAGCTCGTCAGGCATGGCGGGATTCCGGGACATAAACGTTGTGTCCAATTAGCTAGTGGGGTTGGCTAGGACATAAAACATTAATTATTTTATTCATTATATTCTACTATGCTCTAAGTTCTAACGCTCGCCGATACCGAACAAAAAGGATTGAGGCGGGGAAGCGGAAAGGGGATTGGTAAGTGGGGCAAGGGCGATGTCGGTAGGAGCCCGGAAGTAGGGCGAGAGCGAGTAGAGTGCAGGCGTCTTCAAGAGTTTTTTTCTAAGTTCTAACACCAACTGCCCGTCTTTGTCTTCGCCGGGGCTACCCACGCCATGGCGCATTTATGGTGTCAAAGATGGGCAGCGTGCAGGAGCAGAAACCACACGCCACAGGTAATACGGCCAGTGGAAGTCCACGGTTACCGGTATATATGTCACTCTCACCGATGGAGGGCGGGCTCGTGGAGGGCGCGCTCCACGGAGAATACACCTGAAATGGCGGTGATACCTGTGCCACGCGATGATGCAATTGCCACATGCCATCTTTCTTCGTGTGGCCCATCGAGGCAGCTCGCTCGCACACTCATTGGAAAGCGAAAGAATTAGATGTAGGGGATATTCGAGCCGCGAGCTGTACGGGTGATGGCACATCAATCAAACGCAAGCAATGGGCTCTGAGCGGTAGCACGCATCGCCGTCATCTGCCTCCTCTTCATCCCAAAGGCACACATGACGCGTCCGTGTCTCGTCCACCATGACATAGTGTGATGTGCATGCTTGGCGATCGTCGCCAAAACTCTCACACCAGCGAGGGGGATCAAGATGACGAGCACTTGTGAGCGAGCCAAATACATCAAGGCAGCGTTTGGGGGGTGGCGGAGGCGGCGAGAAGACAGGCCGTGCAGGAGGGAGCAATGGTGGAGATGGTGGCGGTGGTGAGGCCACGGGGACCGGAAACGTCATGCCTTGCCGGTTGCGCATGCAGCCGGAGGCGCGTGCTCGGCAACCCCACCCGGATTTGTTCGCGGCCACGCGCCGATATTCGCAGTACGAGATTACGGAATCGGCTCGAACAAAGAAGCTTGAGTCACAGTCAGCGGGATTGTCATTGTGAACCTGATTAGGGTCATAACATGATCGATCAGTTGCTGGATTCTTGTTACTACTCTAATCAACTGATCAAACAAGAGACGGCTCGTGGCAGTTTTGACCATTTGGTAAGCGGTGGTGCGCAGCTTGTGCTAGAGAGAACACGTGGCGTACCTGGCAGCCACCACCATTGTTATCGATCTCTACTCGGCTGGCGACCATGTGGACGCAATCGGGACTCAGCGGCGGGGAAGGTGGCGCTATGTCGGGGACAACGACGGGATCCTCTGCCACCACAACTGGCTTCTCCGCTGTGGCAAATGGAAGTGTGCCCACCGACTCGGCCGCTACCACAACTGCTGCCGCCGACTCGACTACATCCGTTGGTGCCGGCATTGGTGATTCGGCCGCCGCCGCCGCCGCCGCCGCCGCCGCCGCCGCTTCCGCTGCTGCCTCAGCGGCATCCGCAGCGGAGATAAGAGGAGCTTGTGCCGCCGCTGCTCCTTCATCCAGGTGGTCGCTATCTGACGATGAGACAGACTCAGCTGTTCCAACGCCAGCTCGCCCAATGCCCGTAGAAGCCATATCCGAGGCTTTACTCAAATCTCTCACATCGAGGCCAAGTGGTATTGCCTTTGCCGCAGGAAGCTGTGTCGCTTCCATGGCTGCCGCTGCAAGTAGGTGTGGAGCACAGAATCCACACGCTTTGCAATTGCAATAAGAGCAGTGCATGTCTGCCGCAGCTGCCGCACACCAAAATTTGCACTCCGCCGAGGCCGAATCATCCCCGTTAAGAGGGGTGCACATACTCCCTTCTGGTAGAGCCTGGGGGAAGGGGTTGGCCGCAGGCTCGGGCTGTGGTGTCCTAGAGCCATCCGTGTGCGTGGATTCTTTTGTTGTTGGCGACAAATCCGTCCGGATGGGTGGTGCGGATTCGAGAACTGCCGGCACATCACATGCAGCCGTCTGCACCTGAGGAGCCGTAATGCGTTCAGAGCACTTCTCTTCCGCACCACATGCCATTGCATAAGCAGAGTAGGTGCGGCCACACTCGAGCGACGCAAAGACAGCAGTCATTGCGCTCCATGGACTGCTGCCCACAGGCAAGATCTGCACGATGGTCTCGTCTCCAGGCTCGCCACTGAGACCAAACACCAAATGCGTCACCGGCGGGCCTTCTTGCGTGTGGGCGTTGCCAACTTCAGCTGCGGCGGCTGGCGCCACCGCGGTCTGGGATGGAAAGGCGCTCACTCGAATGAGATGCGCGTGTGCTGATGCCCCTATGGGGCTCACGTTGACCGCTTCCACACTATATGGCTGCTGAGGGCGGGCGGGCGGCGCGGACGGCGATGGCGGTGGCGGTGATACTGGGCGAGGTGAAGCCGGTGGTAATGGTGGTGGTGGCGACGGCGGCAAAGCCAAAGGTGGAAGTGGTGGGAGTGGCGGCCCGCATGAAAAGACGATCCCGGGGCGGCATGAGTCTTTCGTCCCCGCTGCCTCATCTCTGCGAACCCAAATGCACCGGCGATATGCATCTGGAAAGCCGTCCATCTCGGGTGCTGTCCAACCATCCGTTGAGCCTGTGAGGGATTAGGAAGCGGGAGTGAGACACGCCCTGAGGGATAGAATGGATAGGCGGGGCGTTCTGAAATGCAAAGAGCTCAGCATAAGGTGCAGCAAGGTCAGGTGAACGCCTGCCAGCTGTGAAGGCCTTCTGAGCTGGAGAGCACACCGAGTCGCCAACGTGTAATATGCAATTCGCACTGAGCTCGGCCATACTCAGTTACGCTAGAGCAGAATTCGTCCTTCTCCGGCTGACGTATCTTCATGCCCTGCACCCAATCGCACTTCTCCAGGCGAATCATTGTCGTCGGTGGGCCCGAGCGGAGCTCATGCTCGTGGAACGCCAAGCACCAAGGGCACAGCGCGCATCGACACGAGGTGCAATGCTGGCCCTTGATTGGTGAGCAGAATTCCTCGCACGAGCGCTCGCCGAGGCCTGAGCAGTCTGTGGCTTCCGGCGCCGAGACGATTGTGCTGGCAACCCTGCGCATTAGCGCAGCTTCAGCTGCCTGCTCGGTGCTGAGTAGTGTTGCCGAGCCGTCCTGAGGAAGCGCGGCACACCGGGCGCACGCTCGGCATCGGCAGAACTCGCACCGATCGGCCAGATCCTCGCCGCACCAGTCGTCGCACTTCGCGACTGTACCATCGTCCTCACGGCTGCTCTCGCATGGCAAACCGAACCGATCGAGCAGGACAGAGGTGGGCGCGCCGAGCGGCCAAGGAGCAGTCATGCTGATCATGGGTTCGCCCTCTCCTCTCTGCGTCCTCTGCCTCTGCCTCTCCCCCTCCCTCTCCCCCTCCTCCTCCCTCTCCCTCTTTCCCTCTCCCTCTCTTCCCCCCTCCCCCTCCCCGCGAGGTGTACGGCGGGCGCTCTCTCGTCCCATTAGAGCTGAACAAGAGTTTTAGAGTTTTACCGTCGCGGCCGTCGGATTTTCTTGTTGCGGTAGTATAACCCTAGTGCGAAGGGACCGTGCCACCGTGCCTCATGGCTCATGCGCAACGGAGCCCCTGCCCCGCGATGGGGGTGTGCGTTACGTGCGTGGTTAGCGCATGTCTCGGCCGGTCTATGTGGCTAGGTGTTCAACTAAATGAAATAATTAATGTTATGTCCTAGCCAACCCCACTAGCCACTAGCTAATTGGACACAACTTTTCAGTCCCGGAATCCCGCCATGACTGACGAGCCAGGTGTCCGAGTGATACCGGGGGGGCACTGCCCTCTCCCCTCGATATGTATGTCGTATGTCCCCCCCCCCCAATGGACGCACCGCCCCCGCGCACCCCAGCGCGTCCTCTCCCCGAGTCCACGCTGGGGGACAAGGCTAGGGCTGACCATTAACAACCAGCTTTCGCGATAGGTTGTTAGTGGCGTTGCGATAGGTTGGTACGACGTAAGTGGCTGGCGCTTCGTGCTTCGTATGACCGCCCTCGTGTTGCGACTGAATAAGAGCTCCTTTGCTCCATTACGGCGGCGGCCTCTGGCCGCCGGCCGCGCACGCGCGCGCCCCTGTGTTTCCTCTGTGTTGCGCCACAAGAGGTTTGAAACACGGCGAAACACGGCTGTTTTTGGCTTTTGTAGAAACACGGCGTTCCTGTGTTTCACATGTAGGCTACGGTCCCGCAGCACTAAGGTTATACTAACACAACAATAAAACTCTGACGCAAATCAAGTGTGAAAAGTGTCGAGATGCGCCAGACGCAGGCGCGGCTACCGGTGCGGGGCGGCGGCGCAGTGGAGGTCGGAAGGGGAAAGAGGGAGGCAGAGGGAGCAAGAGGAGGGGCAAGGGGGAGCGCGGAGCGGAGCGGGCGGGCGCGCGGGGGGGGGGGGGGAGGGGGGGGGGGGGAAGGGGGGGGGGAAGCGAGCAGAGTGAGAGGAGAGTGTGCGGACAGCTGTGAGCGCGGGGTGTTCGACGGGCATGGCGGCGAGCTCTGATGTAGGTCCTTGCTGCTCAGCCCTCGGCGGGTGGAAAGCGGCGTCGCATGCGCTCGTCACTCCGCCGCGACTGTCGCTCGAGGCACAGCTCGCGCGGATGCGTGCCGAGGCGCTCGCTGCAGCCGACGCGGCGAGCGCTGCCGCCGCCGCTGGCAGGCTCCGCCTCTCGCACTCGCCACACTCGCCGTTGCCGTGCACACGCCTCTCTACTGCGAGCAGCGCAGCGCTCAGCCCGAGCACCCCTTTTCGCCACCTGCGGCTGCGTCCTTCGCTGCGCTCGCGAGGGCTCGCCCTCGAGATGTGGCGCTTTTGGGCGGGCTCGACTGTCTATGCGCGCACCGCCAAGTCGCTTGGCCTACTGCGCCGGCGTGCATGCCACTGGCGCGGCCGGCGTAGGATGGAGGCCCTCCAGCGCTGGCGCTCTCTCGCTGTCTGCCGGAGGATGCGCATCATCTGCTTTTTCTCGTCCGCGTACCTGCGTCGCCACGTCTCGCGGGAGCAGGCTCAGGCGTGGTGCAGGTGGCGCGCTTCTAACGCGGAGCGCACAACCTCACGTATGCACGCGGCGGTAGCGGGGAGGCACATGAGCAGGGCGGGCCCGGGCACCCGACCGCTTCTATGCCTGGACCTGCTCTCGTGTCACCTAGAGAGATGGAGGGGGGTCTCGGTGACCGCGCGCGCGCTCCGCTTCTGCCGACAGGCCGTGGCGGCGCGCGCTTTGGGCATGTTGCGTGAGCACGCCAAAAGAAGCAAAGGGCGCAGAGCTGCCATGGCGGCGCGCCTCACGCGACGCTCTTTCCGTCGGCTGGCGGCTGGGGCCGCGGCCGCGCGCTCAATCGGAGTGACCAGCTGCCTGTCTCGAGGGAAGGGCGATGCTGTTCTCTCCCGTCGAGCCCTGCGCAGGTGGCGTGCCGCGACGAGCCTTTGGCCATTCATCACACGTATCGTGGACCGGCGACGGCTCTTGCTAGGCAGGACTTTGCTGTCGGCCCTATCGGCGGCCGTCCCGACCGCCGACCAGCGCCGACGTTTGGCGGCGCTGCAGGAGCATCCCCGCGCTCCGCCGCCTCAGCCGCTGCGCTGGGTTCGAGTCGAGTATAGTGGATATCGCCGGCCCGTACAGCCGCAATGGACACTATCACAGGTGGCGAGCTATGTGGGCCCATGGAGCATCCGACGGCAGGCGCTGCTGCGATGGCGATCTCGCCTGAGGAGCGTGAGCGCCGCGGTCATGCTCCTCGACCGTGGGAAATTCGAGTCAGTCCGCTTCGCACTAAAGCGGCTTGCCGACGCCTCGCTCGCACGCGCAGGAAGGAAGTTGCAAGAGGATGCTCTACGCCGACGCGCAAATGTGATCCGAGCACCTGCGCGCCGGCAGGTTGTTGCGGAGGCGATGGTGGTGTGGAGGTCACGTGTTCTCCCGGAAGTGGCTGTGGCCGCGGTAGCGACAGCGGCCTCCCGCCGCCTGGTCCAGGCGGCGGCGACTCGGCGGGCTGCGCTGAATCCAAGGGAGCAGCAGAGGGAGAAGCTGCGCTACTGGCAAGACTGGTCGGCTTTGCGACTCAACGACTACCAGCACATGCTCGACGCGGCTCTCATGGTGCGCCATCAAGTGCTCCGCCGCCTGGCCCGGAGCACGGCCATAGTGATGGGTAATAACGAGCGCTTGCAACTCGCTGAGCGGTTCCGGACCCGCACGGCTCGCTTGGCCGCTCTCCACAAGCTGCGGAGGTGGTGCGTAGCAAGGGTGCATCTGCTATCAGGTCCACGTGCTTGGCGTGGAACGGGCGCGCCCGTTGGCAGATTGGTCCTGCGCACCTTGGCTCGTGAGAGCAGACTCACCAAGCGCGTCATGAGCGCGTGCGGCACAGCTGCACCGAGGCTGGCGTCCTTGGATGGAATCGCACGGTGGCGGCGCAACCACAAATACCTAGGTGAGAGGCGACGATTGCGGGTATATGCCGATCGCCGCTCTCGTTGCTTTCGAATGAAGGTCGCCTTGCGGCACATGCGCTTGTGCTGCCGGTCACACGCTCTGCTGCAAGCGTCTGTCTCTGCGGGCAAACGGTGGCGCCGTGGCCGCACGATTGGTGCGGCGTGGATATGCATGGTGGCATATACTGCCAGAGCTCTTGCACTCCGGCTCTTAGTTGAGCGGTGGAAGCGGGAGCGTTGTCGTAGGCGGTTGAGCACCAGCCTAGCAAAATGGCGCGCCGAAGCTCGCCTGCGCGGCAAGCGATGTTCGGTCGCCGAGAGCCTTATATCTACCCTCGCTCCGCCTGAGGCGGCGGCGTTCAAGACATGGCGCGAGTTAGCGGCGTCACTCGCGACGTCCGAACGCCTTCGGAGGGAGCGATGGGCACTCCGGGCAAGGTGGTGGCGACGATTGCGCGCTGCCTTGGTAAGTCATGCAAAGCATGATGCCGCCGTCGCTCTCGCGTCTGTCCGATTCGTTGCGCGTTGGCTGCGCCGATGGCGTGGAGGAGTGCATTCGCTGGACGCAGCACGCCAAGCGGACGCGTCTCTCTTGCGGCGCCTCGGTGAAGATTGGGTCCGAGCCCAATTGCGCCTTGCACTCCGCCAGGCCCTCGTGCGCTGGGTCAATAGCGGGACCAAGCCCTCCGGCCATGCAATTGCCCTTGCACCGTCAACGTCGAACTCCGTCCAAGATGGAGTTTCGGTGAAGAGGACATTCCAAGTACCGATGCTATCTCTATCGGGGTCGTCGTCCGGCGTGCTGCATGCGCACAGCCTGAGCCCATGTGATCCATCTGGCCATTCGACAGCCGCCGTCCTGCCAGAGTCTCCTTCTAGGCAGAAGCACCACGTCGAGTCTTGCTCGTCAGGACTCGGTGCGCAGTCTCCGACACGGCCATTCGAGGCGGAGTCTCCGTTACGGCTGATCGCAAGCGAGCCTCCCATGTGCTCGCACCACCTCTTGAGGGCCTCATCTCGCACGCGATTCTCAGAGTCGCTAGCCCGGTCGCACCTTTCGGACTCTCCGCGCAGCTTGCATCGGTCTGCCTCTTCGCCACGGATACGTCCTCCAGATTCTCCGTCGAGATTGGAGCAGCTTGCAAAACTGTTGACGGCTGATTTCGCGCCGCCCAGTCCGCAGCGATTTCAAACGCGTCGCACCCCCTTCTCAACCGAGGTGTCAAATCGCTCGGAAGCCGAGCACCGCAACACGCCCACGTGTTTGACTCATTACGTGTCCACTTCGGAAAGTGCCATGCCGCTCCGGGAGTCTTGCTCTTCTGACGCCAACAGCCACACGGAGCCCGACGAGCACAACGCAGCCTCTGCGGCGCCTTCCGTGCTGTTGCCGCGTTCTTCCCGGCTGCGCCAGGCTTCATTCACGTCCAACCTGACATATGGGTTCGAAGCCGAGAAGCACTGCGATGTTGCCACTTCCCCAACCCTTCTCGATCGGATGCCACGCTGCTGTGCGGCGCAGCGGACGTCCTCTGCTTCCGATTCGTCATGGTACGCGGGAGCCGAGCACCAAGACGCCTCCGCATCTCCAACCCCCCTCACCCGGATGTCACCATGTTGCGCAGCGCACACGACGTCCACACCTTCCAATGCGCCACGCCATGGAGGAGCCGAAGCCTACGACGCCGCCACCTCTCCAACCCTCCTTGATCGGATGCCACGCTGCCGTGCGGCGCAGCGAACGTCCTTCGCTTCCGATGTATCATACCACACAAGAGCCGATCGGTACGACGTCGCAACCTCTCCGCGGCATCCGGCAAGCTGCGCTCCCAATAGTCTTTGTCCAATACGTGGGCGAGAGATTGAAGGGGATCGTTCGCGACCTGCGCTGGACATTTGGCAATCGCTCGCTGCAGGGTGCGCGATGGCTTCACTTGCCGACGAGCATAGGCACCAACGGTTGATGTTGGGAACTCTCCGCTCGTGGCGCCTCTACGCAAGCATACGCGCCGGCACGGAAGCTATGGCGCTCTCGGGGGCTCAGCGATGGAAATGGTCTGCTACAGCTTTGGCAGTCGCGACCTGGAGGAGACGGAGCGGCACGCGAAGGGTGCTCTGCAGGATTGAGGAGATGGAGAATACGATGTTCCACGAACGGTCTTCCCAGAAAAGACCACCACGAACACCCGAGCCGACCCTTGTATCGGTGGTCCCCTCTCCAACCGGATCGAGAGACTCCACGGCGCTAGCACGCCTTCAGCCTCGAACGGTAGCTATTGATGTGCCCCTCCATGACGCTAGGCGAGTCCGGGCGGCCTCGATGCTTCGTGAATGGTCGCGTCGGGCGATAGAAAATGGTCGGCGGCGGAGATTCGCAGCGGGCGCACAACTTGATCTCATGGCGAAGGTCACTCGCCGTGCCTTTGGGCGACTGGCCGCGGCCGCTGCCACCTACTCCCTCCATCGGGCTGCGTGCTTGTGGTGGGGGTCGCATCACGCTACTTCTGCGCTCTCAACCTGGCGCTCGCTGGTCCAGGAGTCGTCGGCTCGTGTTGCTGCGAGACGAGCCTGGGGGCTGGATTTGCAGCATATTTTGGCGAGTTGGCGTGAGCGCTCAGATAGGCGTGCTATTCTCCTTGCACTCAGTTGGTGGCGGGTAGCAGTTGCCGCGTCAGTCGTCACGGCCGGTGGGGTGCGCGGCGGGGATAGGCGGCGCGGCGCTCCACTACCGGATAGAGTCCAAAGGCAATATGTGGCTGCCATCTTCACCGCATGGGACACCTGGATGGCTTGGCGCTGCGTTGAAGCGGCATGGGCTGCGCAGTTGCGGCGGGCACACGATTATGCCCGGGTGACGCGGCTGTGGAATACGCTTGGGTGGTGGTATTCAACTACGGTGTTGCGCAGCCGTGGGCTGTTTAGTGTGTAAGTGGGCCCCGGCTGACCACGCTCTCGACGAATAGATATCCTGATGACAAAGTCGGCCTATGCTCACCACACAAGCCCCTATGTCCTAGCTCGCGGAGCGGGTTGATACCGATGGGATGCTCACGATAGCCACCAAGCTAGGGGTGGCGCATTGTTATTGTTAGTGTCGCGCGCGTTGAACTATCATTAAAACGATAGGGTCATGGAGCGCGCGCCGCTCCCCTCCCCTCCCACCGTCACCCCCGCCGCGGCCCGGACGACCAAGCCATGCTGGACGCCGCGCAACTGAAGCGCCCGCGAGAGCAAGCACCCCACTGACCCAGGTGCGCACGAGGCTCGCCCCGTGCCGACCCCGGAATGCCAAGAACTAGCAAGCCCACCATGGCCAGCATGGCCCACACAATCCTCACCTCCTCCCAGCCAACAATGGCCAGCCACCGACTGAAACAAGTCGGCTTCAAGCCGCAACCCATAGGGAAAGCCTCACGGCTGGGCCCCTACACTGCCGCAGCACTGACCTCGTGCACAAGCACGAGGCACAGGCCTGGCCAGTCACAACACCAACCCCCTGGGGAGAACTGCCAAACTGGTGCGCAAAAGTGTGCATCATGAGCCGGACTAGGCTGACAGACCCCGGGGGTCACTCCAACCAGAAACACAAGAACCAGCCGACACCCTCCTCCCCGCCACGAGCGATGGGCCGACGAACATTGGCACGCACACCACAAGGGACCGAGCCAACCACCGCCCAAACATGGGACAACACCACACACCACACACACCACGCAAAATGGGAGACAACACGAACCCGACGCAGCTGCGCCAGGCCAGACACACCAAGAGGGGAGCACTCCGCGCCCCAAGTCCTCCCACACACCATCTCCTAACCCTCCCACTCTCACCTCCTACCATCAGATGACTAACACGGAGGACGGCGGGGGCGGAGAGAATGTATAAAAGTATATTGTAGAATATAGATATAGATATAGAATGGTGTAAATGAACGTGTTAACACCCTTAACATGGGAACATGCACCCTCCTGACAACTACCACTACCAGCCTAGGTGGCTGTGGTCCACTACCACTACCAGCCTAGGTAGCTGTGAGGCCCTAGCAGGTTGAAACATGTTTGATTGGGGCGGTGGGTGTTCACGGACTTGATCGCAAACAGCAAACAGGGCCGGGAACAGGGTCTCACCTTTTCTCGAGTCAGCATGGTGTCGTTTTTTATTTGTCGTTCTTTTGACGTCATTCTCTTCGTTCTCCTACGGGCGCATGATGCGTGATGCCTGCGCGCGCCATGCCCCCCCCTCTCGGGAGACCCTTGGGCCCACCCCAGAGGGCCAGCCGGGGCGGCTCATGGGGGCAGTGGAGGCTGGGGCTTTGCCCCTAGCCTCTCTTGCCTCTCCCTCGCTCGCCTCGCTGGCCCTGGGTGCCCTCCTGGCGGCTCTGGTGGTTTGTGGCTCGGTGGTCGGTGGTGGTGGGGGGGGGATTCAGTACGATGGGGGGCCATTGCAGGCGAATGCATGCGGCGCGCGGCGCGCGCCCACTGAAGGTCCGGACAGATGTGTTGAGTGCTCAGCCTCTGCCGGAAGGCAAGGGCTGTGGATGGTTGTGCTGGCCCACCCAGGGGGTGTCTGCGATGGAGGGAGGGGGGCGCGAGGCCCCCATTGCCATTGACCCCTACTTATTTATACTACTAAGTGTAAGTATTATGTGGATGACGTCGGATGGGGAAAAGGGACCTTAAAGGGATTCGCCTTCGGCGATGGGGGAATGTCAAAGTTTTCTTGAAGAATTTCTTGTGTTAAGATGGTTTACTCCCAGTGCTGAGAGACCGTGCCTCATCGGCAACGGAGCCCCTCCCCCGCGATGGGATGTGTGTGTGGCTCGTCCGGTGTGTTTGGCTAGGGATAGCGGATAAAGGTACCCAGCTTTCTAGGACCAGTCCTAGAAACTAGGACGGACTTTGCTAGGTGAGAGCATGAGCATACCATGTTATTTTGTCCCAAACCTTGGCTATTGAGTTACCACATGCATGTCCTCATTAAATGTTCCAGGTGTACCTAGGCACCATTCCCTCAGCAACACCAAGTTTTGTGACGCGTTTACGGGTCACCTGGTCGGAATTGCTGCTTGTCCTAGAAACGGGAGAAATGGCTGATACCACCCAATGGGGAGCTCTTCTACCCATGGTCCCCAGGAGATGAAATGTTGCTTTGACTGCCCTCTTTGAGACCTTCAGTGACCACCAAGCTTGGTTCTGTCATCTAAGTGTCCAATCCGCTAGCCTACTGCTCCAAAAGGTCTCTAAAATAAAACTCCTCTGGTGCGAGCGGACGCCCGAGTGCAGCACCGCATGCTGAATGTGGTAGCAAAAGTAAGCAAAGACAAGCTCCGCAGAGTTGGTCATGGGGAGAGCTAAGGTTGAATGGGATGTGGAGATGGTTTGCTTCAGGTGATGGGATGTCTCATAAGCTCACCATAGGCTATAATGGAGGCATGATCGGCAGAGTCCTAGAAATCCAAGGATTTTCTAGGACGTGGTCCTAGTTTCTAGGACGGAATTTTTGTCCGATAGGGATGATAGCCAACAAGACCTTCTGCAAGACTACAATTTCTAACATAACGTCCCAGGGCCGCGCGCGGGCTGTGAATATTAACTCTTTACTGCCGGGAGCGCAGCATGCAAATGGATGCTTCGAAGTTTCGTTTTTTGAGGTGAGAGAAGACAGGATCGAAGACATGTTCAACGATATAAGCGACGCTTTCCGCAAAGAAAGAGATGACCAAATTTTTCCCGATCCCCCCCCCCCCCCCTTCTCCCTCCCAGTCCCACTCCGTTGCGTCGCGCCGCCCTCCCCTCGCCCCTCCGCCGCCCCATACCTCTTTCTAATGTGCACACGTGGATTATTTGGTAAACTGAAGCATCGATCCAAATGGCAAATGGCAAATGGCTGCTTCGCCCCTGGGCCTATTTTCTCCATAATTCCATACTACAATCTCGACCTATTGTGTTGTAAACGTGTGGGAATGTGGGGAAGGATGTCCCTGAGGCTCCCCCAGCACCTCATGGGCACCCCTCAAGGTGTTGGCGAGCAGGGACGGAATTATGTCGTTTGAAGCATCCATTTGGATACTTTACTCCGGCAGTAAACAGTTAAAAGTTTTCTTCCTAACACGTCCCAGGGCCGCGCGCGGGCTGTGAAAGGAACCCTATTGCAGTGGGAGGGAGGGGCGGTTCGGAAGCGTCTCTCTCCCGCCTGAGCCAAGGGGAGAGAGGCAGGGCGAGAGGGGGAAGAGGCAGGGAGGGAGGAAGAGAGCACGACCACGAGCTGGCGGTTATGCCTCCGCCCGCCTGCCGCGGCCGCTGCACTCAGCCATGCAGTGCTTCGCTGGATCTACCTCACCCCTCTCCCGCTGCTCCCTCTACTCTCTTGCGCCCCCTCCCGCGATTCTTCCTGCGTGAGGAAGGCGGGCTCAACTTCTCCTCCACTGCCGCGCGCGCCCACCACCTTCTCCGCCAGCGCGCGCCTGACGAAGTTTTGCCTGTCGATGTGGCGCAGCACTTTTTTGAGCTGCCATTGGTCGATGCCCTCCGCTCTCACGCACAACGCGTGAGTGCGGCGGAGGAGGCAGAGCTCGAGGTGCTCGGAGTGATGCCCTTCACGTCGTGGGTCATCGACAACCTTGCCTGCGCCCCTCTCTGCGACGGCTCCAACGCACACCGTGCCAGGATGGCGGCAGCCGCTGCAACGCTCCATCAGATCCACGAGTGGGGACACAGCCGTCAGACCGGCCGTCGCTTCCTGCTAATTGTGGGCCACTACAGCATTTATCGCTCGCTCGGAGAGGAGCTGACAGCAGAGTTGGAGAGGGGCAATGTGTTGATGGCGGTTGCCGACACATCGTTTGGTACGCAGAAGACATTGCGCGGCGCCGGCAAGGGCGCTCTCCCAAATCTCATCATGACTGGCATCGTGCTGCCCTACTGGGCGCACTCGCACGCTGTCCACCCGGATGAAATCACGCATGGCTCGGCGTTCGGCGCCCATGCGGCAGTTGCCGGCCCACCTCGTCGGCGAGGCATCATGTTCCACGGTGGCCTCTTGCGCTTTGACTTTGGTGTGCGCAATCGGATGGTGGAGATCATGCGAATTTTGGGTGCGCAGCGCGTGCCAATCGACCTGCGGCTGAGCGAACTTACACGCGCAGTTGGGAACGGGACAAAGCTTGACGAGCGAGCGGGCGGGCGGCGAGCCCAGTATATGGAGAGCGGCCACGCGTACCTCAATGCCTCTTTATGCCCATCACCCTCCGGTGACACCCTCACCTCACGCCGCCTTTTCGACGCTATGTCGGGTGGGTGTGTGCCGGTGCTCATGCGCTCCATGTTTGGCCTTCGCATGCTTAGTGGTCCTTCGAAAGGCAATCTATACGCGGCACTACCATTTCCTCTTTCGGTGGACTGGCAGTCTGTCACACTTTGCCTGCTGCCCAGTCTGCTGAGCAAAGGAAGCTGCATCGGTGGCGACGCAGCGTGGTTGCGCGAGTGGCACGACGAGGAAGCCGCTTTGGAGAGCATGCGGCGTAGTGCGCTGGAGGTCTTCAGATCTCATCTAGACTACACGCGGAATCCTCAGGGCGTGGCCAGCGCCGTCCTGCGTGAGGCGGCGGCCCGCATCGGACGGCCTCCGTTGCTGGGCCGGGCCGGATCGGCTAGGGGATTCGGTGCGGGGCAAATGAAGCCTTCGAGCGTGCACGGCAAGAGATGAAAAGTCCTACGAGCGAATGGGGCGCCCCGTGCCATTCAAGAAAAAAGCTGGGGAGAGGATATGTGTGTGTCCATGTGCAGTCGTTGGGCAAGCCTGATCCTATCATAGATGAGATAGAACGCTTGCGCGACTCGGGGGGGTGCATGACCAGAAGAGATAGAACGCTTGCGCGACTCGGGGAGGTGCAACACCGGTCGAAACCGCCGGAGGCTGTCGCACAGCCCTGCCTCTTCCACGCGCGCCTCGCCGGTTCTAGGTACCTCCCTCTGGCCTCTGTATGCCTGGCGACCGGGGAGGGAGGGGGGGGGGGGGGGGGGGATGAGTGCGAGAGCTGACCCATGCAGGCCTGGGAGTGTGAATCGTGACTCGCGCCCACTGGCCACTGGGGGTCTGAGTGCCAAGCTGTTGAGAGCTCAGCTCATGCCAAGAGGCAGAGGATGAGGGGGGGGGGAAATCTTAACAAAGTATCCGCTACTCGCACGGCATGTGGCAGAGTGCTCATGCTGCTCCTATCTACACGCCCCCAACTGTCAACATCCCCCCCCCCCCCCCCCGAGGTTCCCTAACATGGAATCTCGAATCTCCGGGGCAGGGGAGGCCAAAGATCATAATTGCACGAACGCATACACGAAGGAGGAATGTGAGCAATACCTTAGTTAGAAGTCACGACACATGCATACAATTCAGGGGCGAATTCATTCCCCGCGGAGCTTTCCTAGCCACATGGGATTCCACCATCGCACTATACACGCAAAGGCGATGGTCGCGCGAGCTACTAACTACTATAACACAAGTGGAACGAACACTCGCCAAACGGCGAGACACAACCAAGTTTATGCACTTGGTTCGCCCATGGGGGGGCACGAGCCCCCCCCTCTCTACACTCCTCCCCTGCCGTGGGGAAGGAACCGGTCCTGAACAGGGGGGCCCAGGGGGAGGAGGGGCTGGTAGGAGGGATGGGCGGATGGGCTGGCCACGACAGGCCAAGGCGGGCGATTCAGGCGTGCCTGTGGGGAGAGGGATGGGTCAGCAGGGCAGTGTGCTCCTGGCAGGCCATCAGGCTTGCCAGGAGAGTGGGTGGTTCCTCCCCCATGGCATGGGAGGAGTGGAGAGAGAGGGGGGCTCGTGCCCCCCCATGGGCGAACTAAGTATAAGCTTAGTTGGGCTGTCACTGTGAAACTGTAGATTTATTCTCTAGCTACTTAGAACTTGCTTGAAAGGAGTGAGTGTGACTTGTCGCCGCGGAGCGGTTTGCCGATCGGAGCGATGCGGTGAGAGTGGCTCGCTCTTCCCTCCACCATTTCACCTCCTCTTGCCGTGCTCTGCCGCTCCCTCTCGACGAGGCAGGGGCATTGGGGAAGTATGCCCGGCTGGCGGACTGCTGCCGTTCTGGCCCCAATCGCACTGCTCTGCTTCCTGTTCATTCAGTCGCGCTGGCTGCGCAGCTTCGTCGCACTCCGAGCTCCTTCGCCTGTGCAGACTGAGCAGCGCCCCGTGGCTCATCTGATGACGGTGAGAGGGGTTGAGCCGACTCAGCCGACGAGCCGAATGCCTATTCCTCGGGCAGACCGACCTCGCCGACGCGAGCACCGGTCGGGCGCTCAGCTGGAGCTTGTGCCAGAAGAATTCCTCGATTTCTCTTTGAGAACTCGTGAGTTGCTCTCGCGTGTCCACCATCGGAGTCGACACCGTGAGACTTTGGACCTACAGATCCCTCTTTCGGCTCGACCACAAACGGCCTCTGCGCCAGGATGTCCAGCGAACTGTTCTGAGCGTCCAAGTTGTATCTATGTGCGCGTGGGCTCGGCGTCCACCTCTTATTGTACATGCCCTCCAGGATGGACGGGCGAGGCCTGCGAGCGCAGAGACCCATCTCCATGCAATTCCGCCAATGGAGGCCGCGTGCTCTCCAGATGCGCGGGCGTCTGTGATGAGGACGTCAACCGTTGCATGTGCGGCGACGGGAGTAGTCATCCGGGCAGGCCGATGCGTGCTTGCTACTACGACGGTGTGGAGCGAGATATGCCCTGGCTCACCCCAAACTGGGGAGGATTTTCGCATGGGCCACGCTCGCACTTCTGGAGCGGACGCATGCTGGGCTCGACGACCGGCTGGTGCGATGCCAGCGTTGGCAGCATTCAGAGACCTCTACAGAAGTGTTCGTGCTACGATGGGGTCAACAAGGGTCCACTGTGTGAGCCAAGTGGAGCATTCTGCGTTAACCAGTGCAACGGGAGGCAGCATGGTCGATGCCAAAACGGTTACTGCAATTGTAGTAGAGGATACACCGGTATCGATTGCTCCATTCGGGTTGACGGGCATGTCCCTGCGGATACGAAAGTTAGCACTGATGGCCGCCGCGAATGGGAGGTGCTGAGCACACGTGAAGATGTTGCTCACATTGGCCAAGCACATGATCACGGCACTATCGAGGAGCCCAATCAGGTAGCCGTGATGCCCCGTGTGTATGTTTACGAAGCACCGCCCGAGTTCAACATGCTTCTTCTCGCTCGACGCTTGGTGCCAGATGCGTGCGTCCTTCGTACTTATGGCGATGACAATAAGGCAACGTGGTCGTCCAATCTATACGGTGCGGAGGTTGCTCTCCACGAAGCATTCCTCTCCTCGCCCCATAGAACTCTTGATCCAGAGCTAGCGGACTACTTCTTTGTCCCGGTCTATGTCGGTTGCTTTGTGTCCGAATTCAATCGTCCGTACCCGCGTCACTGGCTGTGCGACAAGTGCCACTTGGGTCAGCCCGCGGATCTAGCATCTCTTCGAGCGATGCGTTGGCAGCGCCAGTTGCTCCTATGGCTCCAACAAGCCATGCCCTTCTGGAATCGATCAGGGGGAGCGGATCATCTTTGGCCGGCTTTCCATGACGAGGGGGCTTGCTACATGCCAGCTGAGGCCGGACATGCGATCATTCTGACCCATTGGGGCCGTCGAAATACTCGACCGAACGGGTCTTCCGAATACCATATTTGGAGGGTGAAGCCGTATGCGCGAGAGATGTATGGATGGACTAGATGCTATGACCCTTGCAAGGACATCGTCATGCCCAGCTGGCGAAAGCCGGAGGTGAATTGCCTCATGCAAGCAGCGTGTATTGCCGTTGTGCCTGCCGGCACTTCCCCTTGGCTGATGATTTCACCTTGCTTGCATTTGCATCACTATGTTTGCACAACTATTGGCTGAAACAGGTGACCGCTTCCGATATCCATACGAATCCCGACAAGGGGGCCTCCGGGCACCGTGACTTGCTCTTCTATTTCAACGGCAACCTTGGTGGCTCTCCGCAGATGCAAAATTATTCATTTGGGATTCGGCAGCAGCTTCTTGCTTTGTACGGTCACCTAGCAACGCGCGCTCAAGAGTATGCTAAGGGGAGGGCGTCCGATGTGCCTTACGGGGCTCGCGTGATCATCACCGACGTAAAGACACCAAAGTATTATCAAATGCTCTCGCGCTCTACATTTTGTGGAGTCATGCCCGGATGGGGATGGTCCGGGCGCTTCGAGGACGCGGTTTTACATGGTTGCATACCGGTGGTGCTTCAAGACAACATCGATGCTCCATTTGATACTGTGCTCGATTGGCCTGCCTACGCAATGCGAGTGCCACGATCGCGAATGCACGTGATGCTTCAGGAGTTGATAGCTGTCCCCAAGGTTGAGATCGACCGTATGCAGCAAGTTCTCCGACGTGTGTGGACGCGCTTCACATACGCAAGTGTTGTGGCACAAGAGCAACAACGTGCGTTCTCAGAGGGTCGGGATACTGATCTCGGGGAGGGTCTCGGTAGGCACCGTCAAAGTGATGCAATTGCCACTCTGCTCACGGAACTAAAAGCTCGTTTGTATCTACGGCGCATGCGACAACGCCAAGCACATAAAGCGCTCCAAAGGGACCACGGAGATATGCCTCAATCGCGGTTGAAGCGCATCCTTTCCCCAATTTCTGAGTGCATCATTACTGCCTTTGGTGTAGATATGAGCCCCATGATGTCAGACGAGGCGTTGACCCAATCTGCGTCGAGTGTGATGCGCAAAGACTTCCACGAGCTTCACATTAACGGTTGGATAATTTGAGATCATGATTGGTTGTGTGCTATTGAATTTATACTTAGTTCACCATGGGAAGGCGCCTCGTGCCCTCCTCTCCGGGCTTCACATCCCCTTCGGGGGGCACCTCAGACACTCTTAGGCTGTGCCCTCGGGCATGGACCCCCCCACCCCACCCCCCGAGGACTTCAAACGCGTCAGACGGCTCAAATCAGGCGAACATGCGACCATCCCGGGATTGCCCTTGGGCGATAAAATATCTACTTCCCAAAATCTAGAGAAAGCGCTCGCGGCGACAAAATACCCACAACAAAGCAAGCTCATACGCGCCCCCATTACGACTCCCTCTCGAAAAAAAAATTCTTGAAGGTGTCCGCTAAGCTACTAGTGACACAAACTCTCTCGCGCTCCCGATGCCACCGCGCCTATACCCCTACCTCTACTCCCCCGTCCGCTCCCCCCCTCGTTCCTTTTTCTGCCGGTTTTGGGGGGTCGGCCCACGTACACTACTTTGGGCCTAGCGTTTGTGGGAGGGGAGGGGCAGGCCTCTTGCATTCGTTCTGCATTAGTCTTGGGCCCAGTCCGTCCCCGTGCGGGGGCCAGGCCTCTCGGCCTTCCCCATTGGATTCCTCGAGCGGAGGCATATTGCCTCCTACGGTCTGTTGTTATCCCTGGTCGCTAAGTCCGGTGTTGTTTTTTTGTTGTATTATGTGTTGTATGTTGAGGTGCTCTAGTACTGTTACGAGTTACGACTCCCTCTCGATACTTGGCAAAACCAAAGTCGGGAATTTCCTCATTCATATACTCTCCATCCCCAACAACCTACTTTATTACGTAGGGGCCAATGGGGGCCTCGCGCCCCCCTCACTCCAACGCAGGCCAAGACGGAATTCCTAAGCGCAACTCGTGGGAGGGAATTCCTAAGCAACTCGTGGGAGTGCGTAGTACGACACGCCTCGCAACTCCTCGACAAAGCGAAGGGGGCCCCGCCATCGGACCCGGCCCCCCTGCATGCTAAGAGGCAGCGCAGGTGGGTGGATGGTTCTCGCCCCCCATGAGGGGGGTCGAGAGGGGGGGGGGGGGGGGGGCGAGACCCCCCTCCATGGCGACCAATCATAAGATTAGTTGGCGTTACTCCTTGAGTCAGTCGAAGGTCTGTGTCGTGCCACTGGTGGGACGCGCGTGTGAGGGCCCTGCCCTGGGGCATCCCTCATGGGATCGTATAAATTCGTTTCTTCATTTCCTTTTTGTTCGTTTCTTGGTTGCCATGTTGTTTAGTCTACAGAGTCGCCGTTTACAAAGCCTACCATATGATTGAGCTGCTCACTGCTCAACGAATTCCAACGTCCTCACAGCAAAAGGTGAACGATATTGCTTGTCGTTATGCTGATAGGCCCTGTCCGGGTCAAGTGGCACGAACGCCTAGTGTACGTGCTGCGCGCGATAGCCAGGTGTCCGTCCGATGCAATTGGTGAACTGACCAATCTGAAATAGCGAATGAGCCTCGTGAACTTCCGCCAGCAGCAGTAATGCCAGCTAGCATCCCATCACCCACTGAATTCCATCTTGAAGAGCCACCAAAAAGCTCAATAATGCTCAAGTTGCAACACAAGAGCGGCTTTGCCATGTTGTCGATAAAGACAAGCAATCGATGCATCGGAGTATCAGGTGCATCCCAGCCGCCCATCTTTCCACGCAGCGACGTGCTCTTGCCACACTTGCCATCACGACTTGTGAAACGATCAGGCTCCATCAATATACGCACATGGTGCGGAATGCCATCATCTATCGGCCAGATGAGTTGCGCCGCGGCCAAGGACCCATCAGGCCCGGTAGCAATGCCATGGGCCAAGGAGGCATCGGAAGCCTCGGCATCCGCACCACGCCGTCTCGGGGACTGTGTAGCTGAGCACTGGATGGAGACGTGGTCGTAGCGATGGGACAAATTCGCTGCTTCTCGTCGCGGGTCGGGTCCAGCGGGCAAAGTGGGAGCAATGAAGAGGGCTCCTGTGATGGGGCAAATGCACTCTCTCTCCGAAAGCGACGCTGGGACGAGGAACGCATGCTCGTGAGGGTATGGCAGCGTGCATAAGTATGCGGCCTCCCCCACGTCATCGCTCTCTTCTTCAAAGGCTTGTCCCAACCAGTCTTCTCGAGAATGCGAGACCGAGGTACCAGCTGACGCAACCGTAGCGAGGACCCGCCGTGTTGAAGCACATGAAGGAGCGGTGCACACCTGGACTGCGAGGGCATTTTGAAGCCCGCTATATCCCAGCCCCGTGGATGGGCATCCGAGGGCGTTCGTGCCTCGAGGATCAAGTTGCAGCACGAAGGCGAAGCCATCGCTGGCACGTTGACATCCTTGCGCTGGAGTTGCATGAACTGTGAAGTTGACCTCGAACCCGTTTGAGATTCTGAGCGGCACGTCCCACCATGCCGCGCCGGCTAAGCCCATTCCTTTGTGCAGAGGAGTCAAGTCGATACGGCCATGGCCTATCTCCGCGTCGCCTACCAGCACAAGCGGTGTCGCCGATACACTGGCGTGGACACGATCGCCTCGGTGGACGCGATCGCATTGGTGCCCGTCGCCACTCGCCGACTCGCAAGTGTCCTTGCTACTATTGTCTTCACATGGCAACTTCCTCAATGCGATTTCAAACGGGACCCGAGAGATGTGGGCGTCGCTCGCGCCCAAGGCGAAAGCACACACCACGTGCTCTCTTTCACTAGAGCGCGATTCGCGTAGTAGGGGAGGCAGCTCAATTTGCTTATTCACACGCAAAGAGGTGCCATTGGAGGCAACCGTCAACTCGACCATGGCGACAGGAGAAAAAGCGCCCCGTCCGTAGGATGGATTGAAAGCGGCGGCGCGCCAAAAGTAGCAACCGGCACAAAGAGCTGCGATAGTGGCCTTAGCACCCGGGTTGGAACAGTGCGGACTACTAATCGAGTGATGGGTCTCCCTAATCACAGCTCCATCATCTAGTGAGGGTTGAGGTGCCCTGGAATCTAGAGCGGACACTAGCTGTGAAAGGGATAAGGCGAAAATGGGCGAGGCACTCGTGAACTCCACGATGACGGCGTTGGAGGCCAACGCACTAGTAGAGCGAGGCGACCGTACGCACTGGATGAGCCATTGCACAGACTCAGCGGCGGAGTCAGTTACGCCCATGTTGATGTGAAGACTCGGTTCCTCAAAGGATCCCGATCGATTTGGCTTGGCATCACCACTCGTAGACGCGGACGACGGCTGGCGATTGGAATCAAAATTAATTATCTGAAACTGGGGCGCGTGAAGAGGTGCCTGGGGTGGCGCAAGGAGACGCCCACCTTTCGCGGAGAGCGTCCGCTTATGAGGCATCTCATTTGGGCGGAGGAAGGCAGCAACTCCTGAGGCAGGATGCGCATCTGTATCACACTCTAGCCACAACCAATCATGAAACTGAAAATCGACGCGCGTGCACGAGAACTCGCACCACACTGAGATGGAGTGTAGTAGGATGGCGTAGTGGGTTCCGGTAAAGTTGGCGTTGCCCGCCGAGAGCTCGACCTCGATGGCGACCGGATCCTCAGTCGACCACAAAGGTGCTCCCGCATCGTCGCAACTCAATATGAAGTGGTGCCCTGATGTCGTCAAGGAACTCGCGTGCTTGCTGAGAGAGACTGACGCCGATCGATCCCCAGTATAGTTGATGAATGTAAGGATGAGGTCGGTGGGAGAGGCACCAACGTCCGAGACGTTGAGCAGAGCGTGCACTACGGGGACAAGGTCAAGCTCGCACCATTCCCTACCAACCCGTATCGCACCCCAGCGTCCATCTCGACTATTGTCCTTCCAAGCCTCGCTGCCACCTAGATTCGCGGCGAAACGCCACTCACAGCCTTGGACGGCGGTGTCAAGCGTGCCACCACGCGCTGCAGCTGCAACAGCGAACATGTCAAGGTGTTGATTGCCCGCCGCAAGTGCCACCTCCACCTTGTCAACGATCCAGGCGCCCGTCGACGTGCCAACCCCGGTTCTTGCCCAGTCATCCTCGAGCCTGATTTGGGCACCAACCAGATCACCAAGACGTTCGCCTAGTTGAAGTGCAAACACGTCCGTCTGACCGGCACGAAAGAGCTCCGTTGCCTCCTCTCGCCGCGTTTCTCCGCCAAGACGGCGTCCAGACGGCCACAAGGCAAAACGAAGGCCACTTGTGGCCCAACTGCCCTCTGAATGCGAGGGGTATGTGGCTACAAGTGTAGACAGATCGAGTGGCAGGGGCTGGCTCGCCTCAATATTCCATTGCTCAGACATTTCACCTGTCGGACCACAGCTGCCACGCACGCAAAAAACGAGAAAGGCACCGGCACCTACAACTGTCGAGAGATTGTAAGTGCTCTTGTTGGAGGTAACGACTCGCACTAGGTATGTGTAGGTCAAAGCCGGTTCGGGTGGCGGAGGCGGGCCTTCTTCCATCTCGATCCCCTCTCGCGCGACCGCCGCCGCCTCGTCCACTTCGGCTAGGCATGTTTCCACGCGCCGATATCCAGTATCGCTAACGCGGTACAACTCATTAGGAGTCTCTCCGGGGTCGACCCCTGCAGAAGGCCCGCCTAGCCATGGATCTCGTGGGGGGGGGGGACCGAGTCGTGCAGGCCTAGCAACACCCAGTGCTCGGGCTTCGCGCAAAATCTGGGCGCGAGCCTTCGGTGGTATTCCGTCCATTTCGAGTAGTTCAGCTTGAAGGGCCGGCATTCGCCTCCCTCCACGCAAGCGTCGCGACCACGTAAGCATATCACTTTGTCCGCCACCGCGATCCGCCCAATTAATTGGGCACAGTCGCCATTTGGCTAGGAAGTACCCCACCGTCAAGTGGCCGACGGCGCGAGCCCATCTGTAGTCAGGAGGCAACATGCGCACCAAGGCCTGTCGTGCTCGGCTCAGAACGCTGATGGCCGAACATAGCCTCCGCAAGTGCGCATAGTAGGCGACAAGACAACGTGCGTACGAGGACCGATCAAGCGCCGCCAGGGCACGTTGACGAATCGTTTGATGCCCTTCCTGCGCCGGTAGCATTCGATACCCATACAAGACCTCGTGTTGTGATGTCGCAGAGCTGATCGTCGTCCGAAAACTATTGTCCGCGAGTGATGCTAACAAGCGATCCCGTTCCGCCGTCGGCGCCGCCATACGCCTCGCACGGTCGAACCCACCCTCCCAAATGTGTAGGAGCTCGCGCGTGGCGCGGACGCTATTGATCAGTAGCGCTACGATTGACTCCTGCGCCGGTGGCAATACGCGCGGAATGCGCACACCACGCAACGCCGATGCCACCACATCGAGAAGCAGGAGCCGGTCGTCGGGACCATTGATTGTAGTCGTCATTGCAGCAACCGGTGAAAAAGGTCGCAACGCCGATGATGCCCACGAAAACCTAGATATGAAGCCTGCCACATCGTCGATGGCCTTCAGCTCAGTATCTCGAACCATTGCTGCTGCTAGCTCTTTCCGGCGACTATCCACCAGTCCCGCAACTGCGGCACCGCGCCGTGCCAATGCCTTCAGTGCCGCATCCTCATCTGCAAGGTATGACTCCAACTTTCGAGTGTGCATAGCGATGTCCCGTTTTTCAAGGTCACTCCACGAGTAAAATACAAGCCCACTAGGCCTGTCGGCTTTTGGCTCATGTCTCTGCAACCCGTGATACGGATTTATACGAATCGCAAGTGCCGCAGAGAGGATTGAGCGGTCAACGTGCGCGTTTCTATCCTCCCCTGCCGCAGCAACATACGCCATTTGTGCAGCGAACCCTTCAGCGCCTCCAGAAGTTTTCGTAATGCCATCGTCCAACGTCCGGCTGCTCTCGTGAAGGGCAGCAGCGGAAGCGACGGCACTTTCGGTGGTGCACCATCTTGCCGCGGACGGCGAGGGGGAGGGTGTCGACCTCTGCGGCGTCTCAGAGGGAAGCACGTGGGGCCTTCCATCGTTCTCACATGCAATCGAATCAACTATAGGTACAGGCTTTGGCGCCACGTGCGGATCAATGCAGACCACACGGATAGTCAACTTCCCAGCATAAACTGTTCTTGAGGTTAGAGAGCCCAGTGCCTCAGCAATCACTTCCTCAGCTAACTCCGCCTTTGCGAAAGCGCCCACTCCCCCGAGGTGCGATTCCCCCACGCTAGCGCGTAGTATTTGACCAGCGACACCAGCAGCTGCGGAGGCACCTATTAGAGCAAAGCGCTCAGCAATGGCTGCCTCCTCTCGTGCGCTCACGGCGCGTATAAGCTTTTCGCCCACGCTTCCGCACGTGAGCAGCTCACCCATCGACACGCTTAGAGGAATGCGAAGCTCTACTTCTTGACCGATGGCCTCGACTGGAATTGGCAACTCACCTTGTCCAACCAATTCGTCCGGGCGGGTAGGAGGAGGGATGTGGCGCGCCCAGTCATCCTTCCAATCGTACAGTCCGTCCATCGCAGAAGACCGTAGTCCCAAACGTGTCGAGATTTCTGAGAGGGATCTCCCAATCTTCTCACGACTAAAAAGACTCTCCAGACGGCTCCCATGAGTTTTGCAAGAAGCCTCCTCCCTGCTCTTGACTTCCTCCCTAATAGCGGCCATGGCACATACTCGAAGCAATGGCGCCATTTCACTTGATCGCCATGGAGCTCGATTCTCGGCGACAGCGCCCCCTATATCGGCCGCTCCCGAGACCTTGAAGAGCCGCGCTCGAATGGGCAGTCCTTCGGGCTCGCGCAAGAAATCCCTCGGGACAGGGATGAGAAAGCGCAAGGCGCCAAAAGAGGCAGTGCCTGCACTTACGTTGACACATGTCGGAGCTGCAAAGAGGCGATGCGATCCAACGTGCAGTACCAAGTAAAATTCCTCGTGGGAGGCCCCCGTGACGGTCAAATTAGCAATCTCTCCAACATCTAGCAAGAGGAGCTTTGGCGCGATGGGCTCGGCGGGTGTATCGTTCATTGGTGGCGATGGCACCTTTGTCAAGGCGCACTTGGCAAGTGGAAGGCTTTGCGAGAGCAATGGATAGATAAGATGTGGAGCAAGACCGCGTTGCCACATCACGAAGGAGCCCGAGACGTGGACGTGCGGCAAACGGATCCGCCATGCCGTCCTACCACCACTTCCACAGGCATGCTGACGAGGACGACCTTTGCTTGTTGGTGTACTGGGTTCTCGAGCAAGGAGATCGACAGTCTCTTGTTCCCGTTCGGATCTGAGGAGTACTGTGGTGACGCGACGGATCGCAGAATCGTAAGCCTCCTCGCCCTCATGGCCTTGCCAGAGGCCCGCATGGTTCAGTACCCATCTCCATTCGGCATCATCAAGCCCTCCGGCTAAAAGAAAAGCTTCCGGGTCAAAAATTGGGACGGATTCCGCTGCGCGTCCCGTTGATACGCCACAGCTGCCAACCCAAGCTTTTGAGGTTTCTCCGAAGCCATCTGCCGCAGCCAAGACTTCGCTCGGCATTCCTTCCGCACGTTTCGCCAAATGATCGCCCGTTGAACTGCCACGCCGCCTTGCGAGCGCTGTTGCCACGAGCCTTTCCAGCTCGAACCTCATTGACACGATATCAGGGTCCCGGATCGAAAGCATAAGCTGCGACACTTCGCGAGCACACAAGTGCTCTCCACACCAAAGCATCGTGTGACCGTAAGGGTGGCTAAGATCCGACACATCTTGAGGGCTGCCCTGTAGAGGACTGTTGCCACATTGGCCGTCCACTTTGCGATGCTGGCCCTCTGCGGTGGGACAGGCGTCGGAAGCCCACGAACCACCCTTGTCAACTGCGGTCGCGCTATACTCGTAGCACATGTGCCACACTCCAGAGATCAGGTTGGTGCGGGGCTCGATTGTGCCTTCGCAAAACATTTGTCCGAGTCGGGGACAAGGACCATCTACACCGTCGACACCAGCCTCGCGCTCAATATGGTTCATCACGAACTCGATGGTATTTGCACTGGTATACCTCTTGCCACTGCTGATTTCCCACATGCCATTAGTACACATCGCGCTCCCCGAGAGGATTTGGTGGGGGGCGGGCAGATCGCCACCCGGCGACAGCAGCAGATCCAGCTGCATGGCCACCATAGATGTGGGGTTTCCGACCTCACTCTCATGAGAAGACTCACCCGTTCGCCCCCGCCCTTTGGCGTGGCTGTGCTCCGAATCTATCTCGTAGTTTATGAGCAGGAAACCTGTCCAGCCGCCGGACAAGACTGCGGCATCGCAAGATCTTGATCCCTCGGCGTCTTCATCATAAGTTGGCCCCGACGCCCCCGAACCCACGCGCAAATGGACCTGCCCGACCTGGCGGCCCACAGGACTAGACAAATCGAGCCAAACCTCCCCCAACCCGCCGGCAACATTCGGTACCTCTAGTAGCACGGCCGCGACGACGGCTGCCGTGCCAAGTCGACGTGGTATCCCAGCAAACACCTCATAAAGCACGATGTTGACTCCCTCCCCGGGCTCAATGCCAGAAAAGAGAACGTCCGTGGCTGCCTCGAAGACGACGTTGGAGCGTCCGGCTGCGCGAGCGGCCATGCGTGTGCGGTGCCGGTAGCCGTCGCAGGTCACCCGCGCAAAAACGCGGTGTGCACCATCGGGCAACCCCCTTGCACCAAGCACACGCAGCGACAGCTGGCGTACGATAGGAGGGCGACGCCGTGGCTGCATGGCCGCGGCAAGGGATGACGTATACCGGGTTCTGCCATCGCGAGTACCCGGGGCCAAGGCACGCCAGCGGCTTGCAGTAAGCGCTCTACCCAGTGAGGGCTGAGCCACTAGGCGGTCGACTTCTTCACCTGGAGCCACAATTTGGGCAGCTGAGTGACCGAGCAACCGTACTTTCACAGTGTTAAGTCGGCGGTAGAGCTCCTCGATCGGTGAGGCCGGGATGAGAGCGCCCACACATACCATTTGCTCCTTGATTGACGAGAGCGCGCTCGAGTTTGTGATCGCGCGTAAGTGTAGGAGCAGTGCAAGCTCTGCCGATGCCCGCTCGATCTCGCCTGGTTCGAGGGGAGTTCCTCCGCTCCGCAGGTCTGACTCTCGAGCTCTGTGAATTGAAACGATCCCGTCGGCCTGCCTTGCCACTGCTTCACAAAGCAGGCCGACTTCCTCGACGATCTCAGCCTCGGACTCCGCCTCATCCATCCGTTGCGGGGTTACGGCACCACGCAGAAACGCCGAGAAGAAACAGCAGATGACGTTAGCGAGAGCGTGTCTATCCAGACGCGCTGTGGAGACGGTGAGCGGCGGAGGTGGGAGCGGAGCGAGCACCGCGGCAAAGGTCCCCAATTGGCCGACGAGTTGTGCTCGAGTATCAGCGTTGACGTCAAGGCAGCAGCACAGCAGCCTTTCAAGCTGCTCGAGGCGAACGTCCCGAGCCCGAGTGACCACCGCGTCGAGCTCCCGACCCTCACCATGTTCGGCTTCCCCGCCACTGCTGCTGCATGGGACACCCGCGAAACCGTTGAGCATGGTTGGCGACATAACAACAGACGCAACGGTCTGAGACGCCAGGCACAGTGATTTGGACGACGAGTAGCTGTGAAGGCCGCGGCGTGTTTCGCCTCCCATATCACACGCCGTTGTCCCTACCTTACATCGATAAACGTCATTGGCGGTAGTAAGAAAGTGCGTCAGCAATAAAGGAAGGGCCTGGGAAGAATTGAAGACGGTAATGAAAGGGACCAAACCAAGGCTCTTATGG
This sequence comes from Isochrysis galbana, assembly GCA_018136815.1. Classification (NCBI taxonomy): domain Eukaryota; phylum Haptophyta; order Isochrysidales; family Isochrysidaceae; genus Isochrysis; species Isochrysis galbana. Next base: position 2,508,883 of record CM030932.1, read on the forward strand.
TCGAGGAAGGCATTTGATCGGTGTTGCTCGCTGTGCAAGAGCATGCGCTCCCAAAGGTCGACGAGTGCTCCCATTGCCTCTAACGATGGGCGCGCCATCTCAAACATCTTCTTTAGCATTGTGTGCGCCTGGCCCAAGTCGGTCAGCCCGCTCTCCCGCCATCCAGTCAAGACGGTATGCCGTAGATGAGACAGGGAGCTTGTCGGATGGTCGCGGCCGCCCCTAGCCTTCCATGAATCAACGTGTGCGTCGCGCCCGCTAGTCCCAGAGCGCATTGCCACCGCCTTGAGCCGTTCCAAGCGGCGGTGCAGGTGCGCGACAGTTGCTGGGTCAGACGGGAGGACGTCGTTGATCTGGTTGGGGTCAGAGAGCTCATCAAGCATCTCTACTAGGGTGAGCGGCATGCCATCCACCCACCCCCCGTCCCCGCTCTTTCTGCCACCTGAGCGCACGGCACGGGCGGTGACGCCCATAGGCCCAGTGTCGACGTGCCTTCGCACGGTCGGAGTGCGCGAGACGTCCTCTTCCTCCCCGACAACCACGTCGCTTCGAGCAAAAGAAGTCTTGTCCACCTGAACGCCTTTTGGATCCGCCGTCACAGTCCATGAGAGCCAAGCATCCAGCAAGGACGGGGAGAGGAAATCCCGCCGAATCAAAGGCACTTCTCCACGCCCTGCCACCCCACCCGAGCTCAATGGGTGCCTGGCTGGCTGCGTTTCGACATGTGGCCCGCCTTGATGCGGCCTAAAGCTAGCTTCATGGGGAAAGGAGGTATGTGGCGTGAAATACGAGGGGGGCTCATAGACAGTTTCGTACCCGATGGGGTCGTCCACCTCGGGACACAGGCCTTGGCTGACCTCGCCAGCCGGATAGAAGGTGCTGTATTGGGGGCCGTGGGCGGAATGGCCGTTAGCCAAGTGAGGCTGCTGCTCGGCAAACCCAAATTGAGCGCCGGGATGGGAGTGCCAAGGCGATGGACCAGTTGATGGAACCCCCCCGGAGTAGCACATGGGCGACGAACCGGCTGCACTATCGTGCACCGAATGCAACACCGTTTTTACAAGCTGCTTGACACGCTCACGCCTGAACATGCCAGGGTTGCCGTCTGACTGCATGGTTATGCTGCTTGGTGCATTCATTGTGGGCAACGGGTGATCGCATCTGGCCGTTACTGGTTGCTGCCCATTTGTCCCGCGCGCCAGCTGAGTATCAAGTGGACCCATACTTGCACCCAATGGAGACATGAACGGGACCCCGTCCCTTGAAGGCGGATCCATACCGCTAGGCGCATGCCGTGAGGACGATTCAGTCCATGGATGCGCTTGCCCGTTATGCTCGCTGCTACATGTTGATGCCAGTGGTCGAGAGGTCCCCTCATCGCGGGGAGTGTAGACGGAAGAGCGTGGTGTCACTCCACTGGACCGGTTGGCAACTAGAGCTCGCACCGCGGCCATCTGCATTGCGGAAGGCTGAATTCTAGCCGAGGTTGGAGCACTACACGCAGCTACGGCCGCGTCGTACGCCTGCTGTTGCGCCCTGGTGGCTAGAGCACCGGCCGATGGACTCCTCTCGCTCGCTTCCATGACACTAGCGGCGCCTCCCACGGATGCTTTGCGTTGACGGTCCCTCCCGAAAGAGAGCGATTTCCGGCGAATGGGCGAAGCGCTGGGGACAGCGCGCTCGTCTTGGGAGAAGGTGGCCAATTCTACTGGCACACAGCCTGGTGTACCGGTGCTCATGGCCGCCGAGCTCTGCCGTGCAGCGGCAACGGTGGAGCTTGCCGGCACACCAGTGGAGAGCGCAACCTCGGCACGACGGCGTCCGGCGCGCTCTTTGCCGAAAGAGAGCGACTTTTTCATCGAGGCAAGCGCGCTATCAGCCGAGAGCACAGTTTCCTGGTGTGGGACGGCGGCGGCAGCCGATCCTGGAACGACCGTCCTCTTGCTTGGGGCAGAGAGCTGTAGCTCCATGTGCGTGGCATGTGGCGGAAGTGGCAGCGACGGAGGGGGAGCGCTTGGCTCAGGATGGCTGGTCGCAGCGCACGAGGATTGAGTGGGAAGAGCAAGTGGGCCAGTTACTCCCTTCTCCCGACCAGAGATGTCGCTTTGCCTTCCGAGAGAGCTCGATCTCTCTCTTTCTCTGCGCGGCGTGCATGCTTGTGTGCAAGGAGCCGTCGCATCAGCTGATGGGCCAGAGCACGTGTGCCGGCCTGCGCATGAGTTCTGGGAGTACGGCGAGGGAGAAAGATGTGCCTCCTCCCCTCGTTCCCTCTCGCCCTCCATCTCTCTACCTTCTTCTCTCTCGTTCTCCCTGCCTCTCCCTCCCTCCCTCCCTCTCTCTGGCGGAGGGGGAGGGGGAGGGAGGGAGAGAGGCGGGGAGGGTGACGGGAAGGGAGAGGGAGAGGGAGAGTTAGAAGGAGAGGGAGAGGGAGAGGTGACGTGGGATGGCAGGTGGGGCTCGGCGTGGCGCCTTCGTTCGCGCCCAAACGAGAGCGAGTGCTTCACGCTGCGCATGGGCTGAGTGGGAAGCGAGGCGGGAGGTGGTGGAAGGGCTCCACCTGCCCTTCCATCTGGGGGCAGGGAGGGAGGGGGGCGCCGCCTATCAGCTGGCGAGGGAAATGTGGAAGGGTGGTAGGAAGAGAAAAGGTGGCGAAAGGGGGGGGGGCGGGGGGGGGGGGGGGGGGGGAAGGGGAAAGACAGGTGGGAAAGGAGGGCCGGCGGGCGGCCAAACAGATACTTTATTCACACTTTACTACTCTAAGGTCGCCTTCCGTTGACTATGGGACAGACTCGCTGGTTGAGCCATCAAGTGTCCACGTCAGATAGGGATAGGGCGGTCAAACAGGGGCTTTTGAACCCTCGTACATAGAACGGGAGAACGTTGCCACGAAAGCGCGGGCGGGAGCGTTCTCTCGTGCGAAAGCAGCCCAGGATGGGCTGTCAGTGGTGATATCAGTACTGAGATCTCAGTCTCAGTGTCTCAGTAGTGTCGGGGCTGAGATGTCTATCTCAGCTGAGAGCATTCCCGTCGACCAAAACTAAAATAAAACCCAAATAAAAAACTCTTGTGAAAGCGCGAACCGTGGTGGCGCGAAAAGGTCGCGCGACTGCGCGACTGTAGCGAAGTCGGAGATGAGCACGGACACCGAGCACAACACGAACATGGCGGCGGACGGCGATGAGGACCTGCCTGCATCCGCGACACCCTGGGCTTGGGGGATGCAGCCCATCTCGACGCGCACCGGGGGCAAACTCGAGTGGTCAACCGTGATGGAGGATGCAGGGAGGCGCAAGGACGTGAAGACGAAGCAGTGCTTGTTCTGTGGGCTCACACTCACAGGTGGCCCCACCCAGATCCGCAGGCACCTCGACGCCAGAGCCACGCCCCGCACCATCCGCGCTTGTACACCCTCGCGGGAATGGGCAGCTCGCCACAGGGAGGTGGTGGCCGAGGTGCGGCGGCGCTAGTGCAAGTCTGAGTACGACATGGCGGAGCAGGCACGGGTGCTGGCCGCAAAGGAGGAGGGCCGCGCCATCGCCGGGGTCTTCGACGTTTGCGAGCGAACTAGCACCGACGACGTGACGGACGCGTGGCTCCGACTCGTGGTGAAGAAGGCCCTCCCACTCGACTTATTCGATGACCCCGCCTTCCGTGCAGCTGTGGCGAAGACTGCGATGGCTGGTAGGAAGTTAGTGGTGGGCGGCAAGGACACCTTCTTGCCGAGGCGGAATCATATCACGCGCAAGGTTCTCCCGGCTCTGGACACCAAGCTGGACGACGAGATTCGGGAGAGAGTAAAGGGTGTCACGGCAAAGACGGGCGTTGTCATCATCTCGGATGGATGGACCAGCACGTCCAACCGCCCCGTCATAAAGCCTTGGCTGCCATGCCCTTAGGCACTTACTTCCTCGCTGCTCTCGACACGTCAGGGAGCACAAAAGACGCGAAGTACATAGCCGACTTCATCAAACAAAGGATCGATGAGTTCGGCCCAAGGGAGGTCGTGGCAGTGTGCATGGACGGCGCGTGCAAGGCCTCCTTTCCCATCATCGAGGAGTACTTCCCCCACGTGTTCACTTACATCTGCCCGACCCACTCGATCGACAACTACATGAAGAACGTCTCAACTAAGTTTATACTTGGACGCGATGGAGCGCGCCGCCGCGACTCCCCTCTCCTTCGGGCCCCCCGCCGAGGGCGGCCCCCCTGCCCACATGGACCTGTCGCTGGCAAAGCGGCCGCGTCCGCCCTCAGAGGCCGAACAGGTGCGCGCGACCCCGGTCGCGCCACACGGCCCGTGGCCTCGGCCACACCTTGCACAGCAGCCATGCTGGCCCCCCCCATGGGGGACAGCAGACTGCAGGACTCAGAGAGACAGCAACAGGCAGGAGGGACCTGCACTCCACAGGGCATGCCTTATGGCAGAGGCCACACCCATCCCGACGAGGGTCGCGCCGCCTCGGCGGCGCGGCCCGCGGCCGGGTGGCCCTTATGGGCACAACATTCTGACATTCTGTCTGACGCACAAAAGGATCATGTATCCCTGTCCACACAAGGAGAGGAAGCCAACACCCACTCCTACACCAGGACCCTCAAGACAACCTGAGCCGCTACACCTCCATGCACGACAGCCCGCGACACGACTGACCCCTGCTCCCCACGGGCCTGTCCCTCAGGACCCCGAATCAGAGAATGAAGACCAGCAAGCAGACTCTGACGCCACCTACGAAATGTCCTTCACCTCAACTATCAGTAAACTGATAGGGTCATGGAGCGCGCGCCGCCGCCCGCTCTCGCTGCCGCTGCCCTCGCCGCGATGGACGAAGGACTAATGGACACGCCGCTGTCGCCGAAGCGACCGCGCCAGGACGACCCTCCCAGCCAGGTGGGCATAGGAGCCAGCGGGCCACGCCCGCGCACACCCGAGAACAGCGAGCGAACAGCCCGCATGCTGGTGGCCAACATTCAACACACATACATCTCACCTCACAGCCACACCTGCCACACCAAGCCAGAGGGACGCTCCATCAGGGAAGGCCCCCGGGCCTGGACCCTACACAGCCGCGGTACCGCCCTCGCGCTCCGGCGCGAGGGGCTGGCCCGGCACCATCTCAGACAGAACCCAACTGGGGGAATGTCATACCAAGACCAAAAGAATGACAGAGACCAGCTGTGGACCCCCAAGATGGGGACAAACGACAACAAGGGACGCAGCACCGAGAACAAACTCACCAGCGCAGCCGAGAGGCGGAGGGACAAGCGCGACTCAGGCAAGCACGCGTCGCACACAACACCAACCAGGGAGACCCAACACATCGGACACCAACACAAACAAGAGCCAACACAAAACACCCAACACACGAAACCCTTGAGAGAGGGCGACATAGACACGGACCCAAAGGGCTTCATGGACCTCATAGGGGCTGGACCACACATGGGACTAACCCCACCCCTCTCACCGGCCACGCAGGTGGCCCTACTTGACGAAGACCTCGAACCTATGCCCGAAGAAGAAACCGAATTTCCGATTGACAAGAAGATCATCATCACATTCACGGCATACGAGAAAGGTTACAAGGCCAAAGATGAAGAGACCTTAGGCGCTATCACCGCCCATCTCAACAAGCTGGAGGGCGTTGACCTCGAGCCTGATTTCTTGTCCAAGAGCGCCTCCGGCCCATGGGAGATCCTCGTGACGGCAGACTGCGCTAACCAATTTCGTGAAATGTACAAAGACGTAGCGGATTTTCGCAAGGCGGGCATCCCCTGTCCCATAGCGGTCAAGTATCAGACACTTGACGAAAAGACCAAGAGCCTCCCGCGGGCGTCAGGCAAGGCGCTCGCCGGCGCCTTTAGGGACGTTTCGGCGCACCTGGTGGTGCGCAACTACAAATTTGAGCTGAAAAACCTCATCACCATCAGCTCCCTCGCCAAGGCAGTCGAGAACCATGGCTTCTACTTCATACAGGGGAACCAAGAACGTACCAAGATCCTCACGAAAGAGGGAGTCCTCGTAACCCAAGGCAAGAAAGAGGTGTACCACCTGTATGTCGCCCCCAAGCAAGGCTCGTTCAATTCGTTCGATTTCCCGCGCAAGATTCTTCTCACCATTAACGGAGCCCCATACCCCGTGGAATACGCGGTACGAAACTGCCGCGAACTCGGCGGCGACATCAAGGACCTCAGCATCCACGCGGGACCCAAGGGATGCAAGGGCTACAACAAAGGTTACGCCATGGCGTTCCACCCCCCCCTGCGCATCTGTGTCTGCGCGGAAGAGAAAGCCGCACGCCTTGAGCGCGAAGAGCGCAAGCGCATGGCGCCACCGAAAAAGACCATTCAAGAGGCAATGAACCCGAACGCGCCGGAACTTTGCAAGCGCTTCCCAAACGGGAAATGCCCCATGAACATCGTGGGCAAGGCTTGCAATCGCTCGCATGAGTATCCGGGCGCGTGGAAAGACGGCGCGTGCATGATAATCTGCGCGTTCCCACGCGCGAGCGCTGGACCCCCTGGGAAACAACCAAAGGGCGGATTCTGCGCCTTAGGCGCCGAATGCCGTTACCTCCACAAGTACGCGCAACTAGCACGCCCCTTGCGCCGAGCCAACGCACTTATCACCTATGCAATCACGTTCAACCCCACACTCGGATACCCAGGTGAAGGACCGGTTACCATCGCCTCATACAACATGAACGGCGCCGGACACGGCGCCTTAGGTTCGGTGCTCACCCAAGCGAGGAAAGCGAGGATAGACATCCTACTCCTCCAAGAGCTACACGCCTACGCCGACGGTAGACACCACCGAACATGCATGACCGCCAAGGCCCTGGGTTGGCACATGGTGCACGCACCGGCCAACGCATCCGACCCGGCGAGTGGGGTAGGCATAGCGGTACGCGATTCCTCCCCAAGAGTTAGACTGATCCCGGACACAGCTGAAACGTTGATAGAGGGAAGGTGCCTCCGAGTTAAATGCTTAATAGACTCTAAAGAATTGGAATTAATATCAGTATATCTGAGCGCTGTACCTAACTTAAGAGCTACTCAAATAGAAGCGCTGAGGGCATGCCCCCTGGGACGCGAACACGATACCCTCTTAGGAGGCGATTTTAACTGCGTAGAAAATACGGAAACAGACACGAGGAAACAAGAAGGCCAGGAAGGATACGTGAACGCCCACGGGCCCAGACTAAGAAGCGCTATGAACGAGATAGGGCTGATCGACGCATACAAACTGGTTAACGGAAGCGAACTAGGAGGCTTCACACGTCTCTCGGGGACCGTACACACACGGATAGATAGGATATACACGCCAATAACACACTCTAACATCAACTGGCAAACGATAGGCCCTCACCCGGCACTCTTCACGGGGAAAGGCGCCTCGGACCACCTACCAATCATAGGCACATTCGAAATGGTCGGATATAAATCGGGGAGAACGTACGACGTGCGCATAGACAGCGAGCTTTTCGCCGCGCAAGACACCCGAAGGGTGGTAACACACTTATGGAGGAGCCACATTAACCCGGAAACTCAAGAAGAGAACGTCGAAGACGCCTGGGGTAACGCCAAGAGGGCGGTAGCGACGTACCTCCTATGGGCAACGAGGCAAGGTAAGGAACACCAACAGATAGCCAAAGCGCTAGACGAACTCGCCCTACTAGGGATCGAGCTAAACGACGGAGAGCCCGACGCAAGGAAACTCGACAGGATGAGGGAGCTCAACAACAGGATAGACACAATCCGCAAAACATCTAGACCAACAACCAAAGAAAGTTTTGACTCTCTCAAACACGAGGAAAGAATGACGAAAGAGTTCTTCCGGAGGTTTCAATCTCGAACCTCGAACAGTGCGATTCCGGAAATGTACATCACAAAAGACTGGAACGCCCCGGAATCAGTCTCGAGGCACACGACCACAGACGACGAGGAGATACGCAGAGAGCTGCGAAAATACTACGTATGGCTCTACCAAGAGAGAGACAACGTAAGAGACCCCGAGCTGGAGGAGGCACTAGAAGAGAACCCGATGAACGTCCACGACAGAGACGCGATAGAAGGCAGAATCACGATGGAGGAACTTCAAAATGCTATAGAGCAGGTTGGTAGCGGCAAAAGCGCGGGACCGGACGCGCTCCCAGCGGAATTCTATAAGAGCTTCATAGACTTAGTAAAACACGACTTCTTAAGAGTCTTGAACCTGGCACTGAGCCAGGGGTACCTGGGTGTGTCCATGAGAGAAGGGGACATAATACTCCTATATAAAAAAGGCGACACGCGGGACCCTAGGAACTATAGGCCCATCACCCTATTGCAGAGCGACTACAACATACTAGCTAGGATACTTACGAACAGACTAAAAACGGTGATTGGAAACATAATCTCGAAAGACCAACTAGGATTCGTCCCGAAACGACTAATAGGCGAGGCCACCCACCTTTTGCAACTAACTCAGGCATACCTAGACGAAACGGGGGAGCCCGGACTATTACTAGCACTCGACTGGGAGAAAGCTTTCGACAGAGTGAACTGGGAATTCTACCGCCTTGTCCTCGAAAAGCTCAAATTCGGAGAAGACTTCCGCCGATACGCGAGGGCCCTCACAAACTCGGAAGCGAAACCCATCCGATACATTAAGGCAAACGGAGGCAGGAGCTTCCCGTTTAATGTGGCGAGCGGCGTCCCCCAAGGTTGCCCGCTATCACCGCTAGCCTTCATCCTAACGGCGGAGGCCCTCACCCGGGTGATAAACGAAGACGACAGCATAGACGGCATCGTAGTAAACGGAGCAGAATTAAAAATAAGTCAATTCGCGGACGACACTCAACTCCTGGCGGCCGATTACAGCAGCCTGGCACGATCGCTCCGATGGGTGGAAAGATATGCAGCGGCCTCGTGTGGCAAACCTAACGACCAAAAATTCGAGGGACTAAGGATGGGGTCTCTTAAGAAAAAACGGCCCCCCGCCAATTTTCGCAGATACAAGTGGCTAAAGGGAAATGAATGCGCAATCATATTGGGAGTCCCCTTGGGAGGAGCGCTGGCCACTAAGGGCTTTTGGCGGAGGCTAGTCGACAAAATAGAAAAGAAGGCCACTATATACATGGCATTCACGAACAACTTATCAATACATGGCAAAACAAAAGTAGCCAACTTCTTAATTTACTCTATTCCAAGGTACTGGTTACAAACACTAGCGGCCCCAAGGTGGTTCCACACGGCCGTTAAGAGAGCCGTAGACAAAATAATGTGGACCAACACGCGCACCGGGCGCAGGTTGCAATGGATCAAACACCCAGAACTCCCACTGAGAAACGACTCCGTAGGAGGGCCACACCTAGGAGTGGGCCTACTAGACTGGGACAACCACGTTAAGGCGCTACAAGCAAAATGGATACTGAACTACCTAGATGCGCGTCAAGCGCAATGGAAACAAGTATTGGATGCTTGGTTCAGCCGCACAAACCTTGGAAGAGCGGCTGTCCTATCGACGATCCCAACGAACAAAATGACCGACGGCATAACAGGCTCGAGCAAACTTCCGGCGTTCTGGAAGCAGGCGCTGAACAACATCCGCGAACTAGAACTCACACCCCTAAAAACGAGTAGAGAAGGGCTACTCTCCCAGCCCATGTGGGGCAGCCCGACCCATCCGGGACCCAAACTCAACCCAACATGGGAAAAACTATGGAACAAGCTCGAATGCAACGCCATTCATAACGTCTTCAAAGATTTCGAGGCGACTACGCCGTACAGCGTGGAAGAATGCGCGCAATACCTAAAAAGCAATGACACTTATATACAATTTAAAGGGGAATATATCCCAAAAGACAATTTCTTAGCATCATGGGACACGCTAGTAAACCATGCACAACTGACAGTATCGTCACTAGAGGATACAGAGACAGAGACGAGGGGGGACACACCTCCTGGACGGGCCGCTAGGGAACTAATGGACCCGAAGGAACCGCCCCCAGAACTGCGCATAACACAGGATGGAGAATACTACATAAACATCAAAGGCACATGGTACGAGGCGGAACTCTCGTACACCGGCACGCCAATTATCGGAGAGAGAACTAGTGCCCCACCAAACCTCGACCCATCCTCGCCAGCGCGATGGGGGCGATTGCAAGATCACGCACACCGGCACGGGCACAATGTACGCGAACACCCACCACGTGCAGATCGAGTATTTCTCCATGGAGCAGCAAAAGATGGTGGCGCGCTGGGTGCAACGTGCAGAGCTGCAAACGAGAACATCAACATCGAGGGAAAGCGCCGCGTCGAGCGCCTCCAACTTACCTTCCACTTCCACCCTTTCGAGCACTGCGATGAGGGAAAGGTGCGCGCCATCGACATCATCCTCCGGCGAGCCTGCGCATGCCCCGCCTGCGTTGGCGCCTCACGAACGAGACCGCAGGATGAAGCAGCTGCCCCCAGTCGGGGTACGCGGCGTTCGACGAGGCTACGCGCGGAAGACGCCGGAGCCAAAGCAAATCACCCCCATGGACCGCATCAAGGAGAATCCCGACGAGCCGTTCATCGTGTCCGGCTCAAAGATCTTTTGTCGGGCGTGTAAGGAGGAGGTCTCCTTGGTCTATTCCATCATGAGAGGTCACATCGCGTCGAACAAACACAAGGCGAACAAAGTTGCGTACGAGAAGGCGCAGGAGGCAAAAGAAGGGACCAAGTCTTTCATGGAAGAGTACTACAAGAAGCATCCCGACGAGATCGGCAGCAGCGTGGATCTAGAGACCGTCGCCTACCGATGGGAGGTTGTTGAGGTTTGCCTAGAGAGTGGTATCCCACTGGATAGGGTGAAAGGGCGTCTGCGGAAGCTTTTCGAGAAAGGTGGGAGGTCGCTGACGGATACCTCGAATCTGAAGACATACATTCCTAAGATTGAGACCAAAGAGCTCGAGCGCCTTCAAGAGGAGATCCGTGGGCAGTATCTGACGATCACCTTCGATGGCACCACGCGCCTGGTGAAGCTATGAGTATTTGTGGTCGATTTGTGGACGCAGACTTTGGCGGCATCAGCACCCGCCTGCTCGGCTTGAATACAGTGGAGAAACACATGGATGGGGCAGGACTTTTTCGTCACATCTCGAGCACAATGCGCAAGATCAACCTCGATCCGGATTGTGTCGTCGGGTTGGTACGGGATAGTTGTGCCACAAATGGTTCAGCATGTCAAAGGCTCTTGGACTTGTGTCCTAACGCGGTTGATACGCTGTGTGCCTCACACACCTTACAACACACAGGGGAGCACATGGAGCTCTCAGTACTTGAAGAATTTCTCACACCATGGCTTACGCTGATCTCACACACACACGGCGCCCGCAGTCTATGGTTTGAGATGATGAAGGTGACCATGAAGGGTTACTCCAAAATCCGTTGGTGGTCCCGCTGGGAGGTAATGAAGCAGCTTGCGGTGCATTTCGGCGATTTGGAAAGATTTGTCCGCAAGCTGGAAGAATGTGGGATTGGGGATGCAACCACTAAAGCGATGGCGCGAGTGATGCAGACACAAAAGTGGCAGCTTCAATTGGAGCTGGCCCTCGCCATGGACCTGGAGATTTTATGCACAACCACCTACAGGCTTGAGGGTGACGGTCTCGAGATCTTGCTCGTGTACGAGGCGCTTCAGGGTATTCGTGAACGTGGGCAGGCCATGGGTGAGAAGGCATCTGACTTGCCTAATGTTGCAAGCTTGCTTCGAGCGCGTGCGAAACTTGATGTCGGGACTAAGACGTGTGAGTATTATGAGAGTCCCTACAACGCATGGTTCAAAGGTGTGATCTCGAAGGTGCCGGACGCGCGGCAACGGGGCGGATGGGTCATCAAGTATGCTGATGGCCAAACCCTTGATGTGACTGAGGAAGAGGAGATTCGACGGGCAATTGATGCGACGGCTTTGCCTGAATGGTCGTCGCTCGTGGAGCAAGTGAAAGGAGCATTCAATTATCTTGAAAATCGTCTGACAGATGAGTGCGCCTCTCCGTATCATTGTAAGGAGCAGCATCGCCGAACCGGGCTCCTGCGAGCGTTTAATCCAGCCTTTGCCTATGGCAAGGTGGATGATCTTTGGGTCCATCAGCTCGCAGAGATTCCTTCCTTTCATCATTTGCCTTCTATCACGCAAGGGTTGCTGAATGAGCTTCCCGCATACTTGGCTGCATGTCGCGGAACCAAGATTGATCACTCCGAGGTGCCAACGTTCACGCAGCAGGTGCTTAGTTGGTGGGCATCCAATCATACAAAGTTCCCTACTTGGGCGTTGGCGGCGAGGGTTACATTCAGCATGACTCCAAATTCAGCTTCATGTGAGCGCGTGTTTTCTTTGCTGACCACAATGTTTGGTCCAGATCGTTCGGCATCTCTTGGGGATCAGATTCAAGCCGCGCTGATGTTGCGTTACAACAACAACAACCGGGAGAAGTCTTCATAAATAAGTGTAAGTGTGGTTGTGTCATGTCATGCATGTGGGAACATGTGTGTTGCGTGAAATGTTGAAACAATGCGCTATTTAGAAATCATATCATCATATCATCATCATGTAGAGAGAGGTGAAGGTGAAGGGAGGTTGGAGATAGGAGATAGATAGGAGGTAGGTAGGTAGGTGGAGGTGCGCGATATCACGATATCTAGTGGCTAGTGGCTAGTGGCGAGATTTTCTGTGCTCCTTAAGGGAAATGTGTTGTAACGTGTTACGGACGTACTTGCGGCACCACAAATTGCTACAAGTTTGACGACAAGTTTAGGCAGTCAGCTCCAAGAATCACGCAAGTTTGGCCGACAAGTTTGGGCGAATTCCGCTACAAGTATTTACCTGGCCCTAGAAGGGGAAGGGGGTTGTCAGGGGTTAAGTTTGGGTAGTAGGGAGGTGCACTAGCAAGCTGCCTCACGCCGCATACGTAGCGGGAATTTTTAAGAAGATTTTTTTTAGGGGCCCAGGACGTGTGACGTGGGGGTCATGGTCATGGTCATGGTCATGGGGCGGGAGGACGAGCGAATCAGGCGAGTGTGCAGGGAAGAGAGTGAGTTAGCTGGGCTGGCTGCTCCGGGCAAGCCATAAGGCATGCCAGGAGGATGGGTGGTTCCTCGCCCACAGCAGGGGAGAGTGTGTGGGGGGGGGCGGCTCGAACCCCCTCATGGGTCAACCAAGTATAAACTTAGTTCTATAATGAGTCATTTAATGAGGTATAAGTCCTATTAAGTACAACACTTATCTTGTTGTTCGTGACTCGAGTCACATCTGCCATGATGTCAACGATCCTAAGCCACCCGGAACTAACGACAGATTCTGTGACACACGATCTCAACGTACACAGAACACAATCGCGTCAAAGGGCTAAATAGAAGAGGGCCTCCAAGAGACTTCAAAATGCAATGAGACCTGAGAGCAGGTTAGGGTGTAAGAACCGTTAGAAATTTGATTGGCGACGTCCACGACTGACAAATCAGTCAAACGATGTGATTCACACCGTGCACCACGCATTGCAATCGTCAGAGAGATTCCCAATTCATGTACAGAATCAGTACCCTCGGGTTCATCTGACGCGCATGAAGCTTCTCCTCACCCGATGTGCCAATGCGGGTCCTAAGCAGCAACCAAGGGCTCGCTGTGCGACTAGAGTTTTACATGCCGTCGAGCTTGCATGGTACAGACAAGGTGCGATGGGTGGCAGCTGAGGCAGGCTGGGCGATCACGTGCGGAGGTCAGACTGACGTGCAATTGGTCAATCCCTCACAGCCACAAGGGACTCGGACTGGGGCGACAACATTGGTCATCACTCCTCCTGGTAGGATCGCCCCACCCTCAATGCTACCGCCCGGCATCAACCATTGGCCGTGTCTCCTTACCTCCCACCCGGGCTTGAGGCTCTCACCGCCACGGACAGAAGCTGCACGTCGCCGGCACGTCGGCTGCTCGGGGGGGCGAGGGTCCCTTCTAACCTTAGTCCAGTCCATTATAGCTGAAGACTGAAGACGTCGGCCGTTGGAGTTTTCTGGTTAGCCGATAGCCGAGTGCCGAGTACAACGTATAACCTTAGGACGATGGGACCGTGCCCTTGATGGCAACGGAGCCCCTACTTCTGCGAGACTGCGAGATAGTGTATTTAGGCCTGTTTGCCGTTTTTCGTTTTTGGGTTACGCTTCGTTGTGGTTGTGGGCGCTCCGAGGGGGGTCTGGTAGAGCGGTCAAACAGGGGCTTTTTAACTATTAGTAAGGGTTGGGGTTGGGCTGCATTTTTTGACCGTGGCGCGAGGCCCAATAAAAAACCTTCAGGGGGGGGTGGGGCACCTGCCGCCACGAAAATCTTCGCCAGGAAATGGTGCGATTCTCCCCCCCTCTCCCCCTCCCCCCCCTCCGTCACGCGCGCTCACGCTCTACCCGTAAAGAATGGGCGGCCGAACGCCTCATCCGCGATGGCAAGGAGAGCGGCCCGGGCATTGGCGACGGCTCCTGGGATGACGATCCGACGTGTGCTGAGCACGCCCTCGTGAATATTTTGGACTCGGCGCGCAAGGCCATGGACGTCGTGCTGCGTGCTGCGTGCCATGATGGCAATTTCGGACGAGCGAGCAGGCCGCACTCGACGCGCACGAACAAGATCAAGACGATGCGGGTGGTCGTCGGGTGGTTCTCGTCGCCGATTTCGACGCAGTGCGCGGGGGCGACTCGAAACGGCCGCGAGGGACAAGTGAGAAGCAGAGACCTCAGTATAAACATACAGAGGTTAGAATGACATTAGAATGATGTCGCATTCGCGAATCGACGCTCGTTAGGCTCCTCTTCGTCGATCGGTATTATCGTTATAATTCTCTCGTTCTCGTTCTCGGTCAAAAGCCTCGCTTGGACGCATAGGATCTTGGGTTGTGGAGCGCCCTCTCTCTTTCTCTCGAAGAGAAGGGAAGTTTCCCCACCTTTCTTCATCCTAGGTACTCCGCCAATAGGTTTATATCGCCATTATGAGTGAGGGGGGAGCGCGGGAGGAGGGCGCTCCTAGATGGGAAATACGTATTCACCGTATTTGGACGAAGGCCAAATACAGACCGTATTTACCGTATTTGAAACTGCCTCAATATGACCCTCCGTATTTGGACGGTGGCGCAGGCGCGCGCGTCGAAAGTCCCCACGCCATGATCCTGTTTTGGTCTCATAGGCGGGGGGGCCTAATGGGAGGGTGAGGAGCAGATTATTAGAGAGGAGCTGTGGGGAAGGAGAGATGGCTGGATAGGGCGCTATACCCATGCGCTAGGCATGGGCAGCGCCGCCACCTCAGGGCATGTCCTCCCTCTGTTTGGTCATATGTTGAGATGTTGAGATGTTTTGTGCCTACAACCTACAACCTACAACAGAGGACGACGAGGGGGTTTGTGCTGCTTGGGTTAAACGCAGTAGGAAGAGGGAGTGAGCGAGCAGAGTGAGAGGGGGAGTCAAGTGTTGAATGAAGGCCCATGGATGGCCCATGGCAGGGCACCGAGTTGTAGGTTCCTGTGGTGCACAAGAGTGGGGTGGGAAGGAGAATTGTGTCAGCAATGGGCAATGGGCATTGTTGCATTGTTTGTTTGCGCAATGCAGCACCGCTGCAGCCATGCGCCATGCGCGCAACGAGCGCGGATCGCGCGAGGCACGGTCAGGGTTGGGGTTCAGGATGGGGTACACGCTCCATCTACATTCTCACATGCTCTCATCATGATGAGATGATGGGTGAAGGGGGGGCGGGGGGGAGAGGGCGCTGGCGCTGGCGCTAGGGCAATATATGGCATATGCTGGCGATTGGCGACGGGGGAGGCTTGGGGAATGGGAGCCCCCCCCCCCGTTACTGTATTTGGTACCGTATTTGGCTGTATTTGGACGAAGGCCAAATACAGACTGTATTTACCGTATTTGGAAGCCCCCTCACTGTATTTCCCATCTAGGAGGGCGCTGGGGCGATCGTTACATGGCAATTGGCGAGAGGGGGGGGGCTTGGGAAATGGGAGCCCCGCCCGGTACTGGCTACTGGGTACTGTATTTGGTACCGTATTTGGCTGTATTTGAACGAAGGCCAAATGCAGAGCGTGTTTACCGTAGTATTTGGAATCTAAGTCTGCCTTTGCCTTAGCTTTATTTCCTCTCGCCGCTTCCCGCAACAGTTTCAGGTCCTTCTCCATCCTGTCGAGTCGTGCTCCTAGATGCGAAAGGGTTCGTTTTTACGACATACCCACGTTCACTCTTGGGTGAGTGGGCAGGGTGGTTGGCGTGGGCTATTTCTATTTCTCATTTCTTCATTTTCCTCGACCCTGTTCATGTTCGAATACTCTATTATTTGTTTGGGGCACTTGTCTTGCAGTGTGGGCCGGGCAGAGCGCAGCTTTACAGTTACAGTTCAGGGAATAGGAGAGATCATGAACGGATGGGCGTCGAGCGCTGCCGGCGAGAAAGGAAGAATGGCTGGATCTACGACTCAAGGACGTGCTTCGTGGCAATACTCTCGCGTTGTTCTGGTCTCTCGCTCGGAGGTCAGTCGCAGCGGGAGAAGCACATCTCGGCTATCTTGACGCCGAGCTTAGGTGCTGTTGGGTGCGAATTATTCACGAGATCGACCTCAATTGGTGAGGTACATCACCGAATTCTATGGTAGATTTCTGTTGCAGCCAGCGGTTGTCTGCAGCACTTGTATCTCAAGCGATCTGCGCGGCGACCTCGGTTCTTCTCCGCCCAGATCTTCCTCTTCATCGGTCTGCGCGGCCAGTGAGGATTGCCTTTTCCGCCCCCTCCTCGAGTTTTGTTTTCTTCTGCAAGTCGCCGTGCTGGCTCCTCTCTCGGCGTCTCGTACGATCTCGCACCTCGTACCGCCTCCTTCCCCCTCCCCCCCTTCCGCGGCGCTCTCCCCTTCCCCCGCGCCCCTCGCCACGCCTGCTCCCCCCTCCCCCCCCCTCCCCCTACCCAGAGACAGACCTCTGGGCCAATCCCCTCCTCATCCCAGCACTCCTGCCCTTTCCCTAGCTTCCCCCTCTCCATTTCCCCCGATCCTCCGTCCGCTCTCCCCCGTGTCCTCGGTGACACACGGAAGAACGACAATGGCACAGGTGGCCACTGAGGCGCCGCCCGTCAACCCAGAATCGCAAGCTCGCCTCCAACAGCTCATGCGCGATGTGGAGGCTGCGGGGCACAGCTCGCACATCGGAGGTCTGCCAGGAGACAACAAGCTCAACTCTTCTGGGGCCAAGCTGGTGTGGCTGACGAGCCAGCTGCAGGCGCAGCAGCTGCAGGTGCAGACCCTCACCGATCACATCAATCGCCTTAACACTGCTCTTTCCACTCAGGCCAGCCAGACGCGCTCCCTTGAGCTGCGGCTCGCACAGCTTGAGCATGAGAGGGCGGTTGCGGGGACAAGTTGCCTCTCTGATAACTCATTGAGCGCGCAGCCGCCCCTTCTTTCTGAGCAGTCCTCGTCACAAAGCCGCGGTCAGAGCGGCTCGCAAATTGAGCCCTCTCTCCACACTGGTGGTGCACTAGCAGAATCGGCAGGGCCTACAGCTCAAGCAACCATTGGGATGTCACCGGTCACCACCTCCATGGTGAATAAATTTGCCTCTGCCCGTGTTCGGGACGTTTCCACGGGTGGTTCTCCGAACTTGTGTAGCGATCGGATCAACGATAAACCTAGGCTCTCGTCATCAAGTGACTCGTGCAACCAGTACGTCCGTAGCTCAGCACAAGTGAATATGCCTCCCGCAGCAAGTTCCAGCGGTTCCCAGAGCTTGCAGATGAGCCCGGCGCCAGAGGCAGTACGGTCCAACTTTATCCCGCAGGCCGCCCCACCAGTCGGCATGTCACCTGTCCAGGCGCACATGCAGATTGGCCAGACGCACATGCAGTTGGCCCCGACGCAAATGACAGGCCAAAGGGCCCAGCCCGCAATCATGCCAATGAGCTCCCCACAAATGGGAATGCCAATGAATCATGCCCACATGCAGATGAGCCAGCCTCAGATGGCGATGAGCTCGCCTCAGATGGCGATGAGCTCGCCTCAGATGGCGATGAGCTCACCTCAGATGACGATGAGCTCGCCTCAGATGATGATGAGCATGCCGATGGGTCAACCCCCAATGCAGTTGCCGTCGATGGGGCAGCAAACGATGCCGATGGGCATGCAGATGCCAATGGGCCAGCACCAAATGCAATTAGGACAGCCCCATATGCTCATGAACCAGCCCCAGATGCAGATGGCTCCAATGATGCCAGTGGGCTCTCCTCTTGGCATGCTAGCTGGAACAGTCGGCAATCACGTGACATACACGCCGTCAGGCCTTAACACGCTAAAGCGGGCGGCGGATATCGCCATGAACGGAGAGAACGCTGGCAATGGTTCGGATTTGAACATGATGAGTCCATCTACCAACAAGCAATTTCGGAGCGCAATGAACGGGAATCAGGCTTCCACGGCCTGTGGATGGGAGGCTGGAAGGCGCATGTCATGACAGTAATCAGATTGGATCGGCGCTTTCAAGTCGAGGCGAGCTCGGAGCGTTATATGCATCCTTCTCCCTCGCTGCTTAGAATGCACTTCACACGGCACGCTGATCGACGTGTGACCATTCTGATGATATTCAATGACACAACGCTTATTTTTAGCCATCCCCCTCCGGTCTCATACTCTGCTAGCACAGTGGTCTCAGGCGTTATCATCCCCGATCGCTTGTCCATGTGGTCCCGCTCAAACACGGTCGTCCTGATTCGCCGTTCGTCCTCGTGCCTTCATGGTGTCCACATGCCTAGGGCTAGCCGTGGCGGGGTTCATATTCGTGAAGGATCTAACAGTTCCTCGCCGCAGCCTTCTACGGAGCTCGAAGTCCAAGGTAAATTAGTCATCGCACGCGCGGTGCCGTACCCTTCGCGACGGTCCCCCTCGAGGTGTAATGAGCTCGGCACAAAGCTAGCTATGATGCAAACGCCAACACTCGTGGGACCTCGCACCTATTCCAATGCTCGTTGGTGCGGCAGAGGGGGGGGGGGAACGGTCTGCGCTCCATCCTTCATTGTGATTCCTGAATTTCACTCTCATGTCTCGGTTGGACTGCATGGTTCTGTGATGTGATATTCGTGGTATCGATGTGTGAGGCACCTTTTTGATTCACCCTTTGCGGCGCGGACTTTCTCTAGTGTCCGTGAAACTATGCGGAGTGGGGATGAGTGGCGGTGTGTGTTATACCTTCCCTTAACCTTTACACCTTCCCCTTAACCTTAAGTAAATCACTCTTGAGGGTATAATAAACCATAAAAATCTGAAGTTTGACGAAGATTGAAGATTCATGGGTTAACACCAACTAAGTTTAGCTGGACTTAGTTCAGCATGATAGGGCGGTCAAACAGGTTTTTTTAACTAATAGTAAGGGTTGCGCTGCATTTTTGGACTATGGCGCGATGCTCAATGAAAAACCTCCACGGGGGGCCACCTGCCACCACGAAAATTTTAGCCGAGGAAATGGTGCGATTCGCCCCCACGGACAGTAGACGACAGACAGCAGACAGAGAGGGGGGGGGGGGGCGCCTCATGTTGCACCCTCACCTTCACCTTCTCAAATGGCAAATGGTGTATCCCCAGGGCATCGGCAAGAGCTTGCATCTCAGTCTCTGTGCTAGGTGTTGTTGTCATAATTGGTCTTGGTATCTTGGTCTTGGTCTCGGTCCCCTAGTATAAAGATTGGGCGAAGGCGAAGGTCCTTCATCGTTCAGATCGATCCGTTTCTTGGGTTGTCTGTCCGCATGCCCGCTTGGGCAGTTCTAGCACAATTTGTTCTTGTTCTATGAGCGAGGAGCCTGGCCTTGCCTATTACTTAGTTTCGTGCTATCTCTCTCTCTCGAACTCGAAGGTCGAAGGTCCGGCTTAGGCTTAGGCTTAGGCTTAGCACTAACTTAGCACATTTGTTTTTTTATGAGAACGCAGAACCATCGTAATGCATTCTGTAAAAGTCTGTGAATGATAGATCTCCACGCCAATAGAGTAGTAGTATGATGAGAGACTGGGGGGTTGCTCCCTCTGAATGGAGGAGGAAGAGTCCGTCGGTTGCAAATGTGTTCGGCTGTGGACCTTTCTTTTTTCGTGGATTTTCCCGCGCTTTTGCTTCCCTGCTCCCAAATCTTGCTTCTTTAGTATTTACTTTCAGTGGGCCCCCTCCATCTTTCCGAGGCCCTTCCATCGCTCCCGTCCCGCCGCCGCCCTCTCTCTCGTGCACCTGGCCAGCCGCCTGAATCCTTCTGTGTTTCGAAGCCCGTCGTCCCGTTACCTTTTCTGTTGCCATTTCGCATGGGCGTGCAGGGGCTCCTTCCATTTGTGTCTTCTGCGTCTCGCGAGGCACACCTCAGCGAGTTTTCGGGGCTCACTCTCGCGGTTGACGTGTCAGGATGGCTCCACAGGGGAGCGATCAGCTGCGCAAAGGAGCTTGCCCAGGGCCAAAAGACTGATGCGTTCATGCGTTACTCCAAGCGCATGCTCGCACTGCTGCGCCGACACGGAATTGAGCCGCTGCTTGTGTTTGACGGCGCCGCGATACCGATGAAGGTGCGGACAGACGCGAGCCGATCAGCTGCCCGTGAGGCGGCGAGATTGAACGAGGACTGGCCGAGGTCGGTACATATCACGGCCGAAATGAAGCGGCAATTCGTGCAGTGGCTCAAGCTGGACGGCACGTCCTTCCTCATTGCACCATTCGAGGCTGACGCACAAATTGCTCACCTCGTCATGCAAGGCCGTTGTGCTGCTGCTATCTCTGAGGATTCGGACCTGCTGGCATACCAGTGTCCCACCGTCCTTTATAAACTCAGCCCAGAAACGGGATATGGGAGGCTTATTGAGTGGGAAGGCCTACGCTCTGCACAAGACAGCAAAGGTAGGTTGCTATTCGACGGCAAATGGGACGGCGAATGGGAGGCATGGAAAGGCGGCCTCTTCACATCCATGTGCATTCTTGCTGGCTGCGATTACCTGACTAGCTTTCCTGGATGCGGTATTACGACCGCCCACAAGCTCCTGCGCTCCAGCCGAAGCGTTGAGAGGGCGGTAGAGCGCCTCCAGAAGAAGACAAAGGGCTTACACCCAAGCATGGAGCAAGTGGAATCGTACTTGCTACAGCTTCATCGTTGTCAGGAAGTATTTTCTCATGCTCGAGTCTGGGATTCTCTAGCCGGTGAGATTGTGCATCTGCGCCCCTTGCCACAACATCTATTCACGCAGGGAGAACAGTACGATCATCTCGGCCCGCCTATGGACCTGTCTCTTGCTCAAGAAGTGTGTCTCCACGCATCGCGCAATCCAGCCACCTTGGAGAGCTTTGCATCACAAAGTGCGTGCTCGCCGGATGCCTCGCCACAGCCCAAGAGAAGTTGCCGTTCCGACTACTTCCCAACTGCACTGGCTGGCCAGCCGCGTAACGACGATTTCTCGCAGAAATCACGGCAAACGTGCAAGTTCGTCGCAACGGCATGGCAAGGAAGCAGGACCAGCGACTTGCAACCCCCATATGTGCATGACAAATTTGAAAATGATCAACAAAGCAGACGACACTTGATGCCTGGGCGTCATAGCGAGTCGGAAGATATTGATGATATTCAGCAACGAGATGCCGTGTACCCGTTGTCGTCATCGATTGAGGGTCGTGAAGCAGCGCAGGCCTTCTTTGGCCACGACGGCACCACTACTCGGTTGTCGCACCCGCACCGGCAATCTCATCCCACCCGAGTCACACCATCCTGTGCGAGCACGACCTTTGAGCATGAAGACAATTACGTGAGTACTAGACGAAAGCTTGCGTTTCGGTCCGCCCTGCCGCTTGCGCCGCCTCCACAAGTTGATGACTCTTTCTTGCAGGTCTTTCGGCTAGCGTCGTCATCATCAACAACGGTTCGTGCGAGCCGTCACCATTGATGCTTATGTCGTACCCATTGATGCCTAGCGCTCGGAGGTTCGAACGCATTTCATCAATGGCTTTAGGTTCATGTGGTGTTGGTATATTGCCACTGCCCGAGACAGAAGATTTGCAGTGAGCCGTGAACCTTGGAGCGTGAGATGCGAGGGCGCCATGGGCCTGACAGGTGGCCGCCGGTGGATAGCCGGAATCTTCAAGTTTCTTAAGGGCGCCGCCGGAGGGCTCGTGCAGTTTTTGCGATAACAAAAAAAGCAGAAACTTCTTGATATTCTCGCCGCGCGCGCGACCCTGCACAGGTGTCTCACAGCCACGCCCGCTTCCTTTCTCACTCCCTCCACCTGCCTTGCGGCTCGTCCCCTCGTGCTCTACTTATAGGGCGGTCAAACAGGGCTTTTTAAGTACTAGTAGGGGGGGGGGGTGACATTTTTTGACCATTTTCCAAAGCCCACAACAAAATTCCCAGGGGGGCCACCTGCCGCCACCAAAATCTTCGCCAGAAAATGGTGCGATTCTCTTGCCCCCTCGCCCCTCCCTTGCACACGCTCTGGGGCTGGGGCTCTACCGGTAAAGAACCGCGGCGCCCGCCGCGGGAGTGATAGACGTATTTTGAAAAGGAGTATTCATCACACCGGATTCCTTATTGATCCGTCCCACTCGTCGGCCGCCCGAGATTGATCGCCTGCCTGCTGAAGGCAAGACGTCATCTGCGCAGCCCTCAGCACGCACCTCATTCATAGTGCGCGCATACGGGCCCCCCTAGGCGCCACACACGTACCCGGCGTATGGGGCCGCCATCGATCCTCGATCCGACGTGAAAGTACCCGTCAACGCGTGCGCATGCGGCCCGGGGGGAGATTTTGCCATTTTCCCTCGGGGGCGCAATGACTGGGGCGTCCGCGGTTGGGGGCTTTTGGACGACTGTGGGGCGAATTTTGCCTCGATTCACCCCGTAGTTTTTGCCTTTGTCGCTTCATATGGGTCATCCGGCCAGGCCATACAAGGGGCGTGGGCACCGTGGTCCGCTTTCGCGTTCCACTCGTTTCATCCATTCGTAGGACGGAAAATGCTCGGTTGAGGAGTAGATTCATTCACAAAAAAAAAAACAAAAAAGTGTTTAAAACTGAAAACTGTTTAAAAATTGGATTTTTCGAGCGAATGTCGAATGTCGAATGGTGACCTGGCCTTCAAATGCCCCATTGGAAATTGCATTTCAAGGCCAGAACCCAAAGGTGGGATCAAAAGTAGGTGAGTATAACCCCTTCCTTAATTACCGAATTCCTGCCTACATCTACATTGTAGATTGTAGGGTGTAGGGCCGGTCCTACAAACAAAGCCAGCAGGTACCTTTATCCGATAAAGCGTGCAAGGAGGGTGGGTGGTTCCTCCCCTGCGGCAGGGGAGGAGTGGAGAGGGGGGGGGGGGGGCTCGTGCCCCCCCCATGGACGAACCTAGTATAAATTTTTTGTTGTTAGTAGTTAAACTGCAAAAAGCGCCGTGCTGTTTGACCGTTCTAATACTCATTACTCATATTACTATTGCCAGAGATGTTGGCATTACATCTCCATGGTCATGGTCTCAGCTTTGCGTAAACACGAAACTACTTGAAGTGAAGATTTTCTCGTCTTACGTCTTACTTAGTTGTTGTGGGGTTGACTTATGAGATCTCGCTGGTGTGCAGGTGTAGCAAGGCGACACAAAAGAATAGAAACAAGGGCAAGTCTACTCTCTCAGATGTTTGGCGACGACACATGTGATAGAGCGAAAAAGCAGCGCCTCATGATACATGACTGACACACACGAACGACGGGGAGAACGCAGGCGATCGCGCGCTCGCACTAGACCGTTGACCGTGAGCAATGCGTAGAAAGCCAGTATCCAACCAAAACCAAGAGTGATGATTGGGGCCTCTACCCGAGACCGTCATTTCACATCATGAATGTGCAGGATGCTCGACTGACGGTCAACGATGCGGGCGGCTATCACACGTCGAGGCCTATGTGAGAGCTCAGTTCCGCTTCTTGTTGTCCTTCCATGCCTGCTGCTGCCCAGACGGCACCACAATGCCCTGCGCACCAAGGGGGGCGTAGAACACATCACTCCTCTGCCAGTAGGCTAGTGACGATCTGGCAACGACGGCGGCGTGCCTTTGCGACGCACGCACCTGCAAGTTGCCCATATCGAGCGACCGCAGCATAGCCTTGGTCTCCGCATCTACCTCAATGACGTCCATGTCAATGGCCGAAACCTCAGGCACAAAGTCCATGCGCCGCTCCCGCTCCTCCTCCTGCAGCTTCAGCGAAATACCACGCACGGGACCGCGCTGAATGCGCTTCATCAAATGCTGCACAGGCAAGGCGCGCAAAAGGTTAAAACAGGAGCCGTATTGCCGGCTTCATAGGTACATCTCCTCGATCAACCTAAACAGTGTGGCCTGTGGGAAAGAGCCATATCCTCTACGCCCTGAGGCACATGGTTAGTGCCAGCTCCCCATTCGCTCCTATCCCTGCAGCGTACCGTGGCGTAGCCGGCAATCTTGTTCTTCAGACTCTTCGATGGAATGATTGCAACCTCCTCGCAGACACGTTTGTTGGTTTGGAAGTCCAGCGTCATGCGCGCATAGTACCTGCAAACGCAGCAAGCCAGTGCATGTCAGCTCTGCGCAGCCCCTTTTCAAGTTGAGGCTCAGACAGCAGGGCAGTTGGAGTCGAGCTGGGTGGATACTCACTTCTCAATGATGACGCGGGCGGCCTTCTTGACGGTCTTCGTGCGAACACCCCTGCACAATGAGAAGGCGATAGCCAGCAGAGTAAGCGCGTGCAGTCAAGCGCGTACAGCGCAGCGCAGCTGCGGCACTAATGGCAAAGGGATAGGTAGCCTTCAGCCCCGTCGCGCGCATGCGGCGATCTGTGGGGTTCTGCTCTAAACCCCAATCCAACGTCGGCATGCTCAGGCGCGGAGGGCCGAGGACATGAGAGACAGGGGAGAGAGGCAGAGGGCGAGAGAGGGGTGGGGGTGGGGGGGCGCACATGGCTCCCTCGCGTTTTCCCTCTCCAGCGGCACGAGACGCGCGTGGACGCCCCCCCCCCCCCCCCCCCCCTCTCCCCCCCCCCCACGCCTCCCCCACGCCCGAGGGGGCGGCCCGTTTTGTTTTGGGAGCGGGGGGACTCTGCCACGGTAAAAAAAACCGGAGGCCGCCCGCGCTCTACGCTTTAACCATAGAGTGTGTGCCTAAAAAGTAACAAGGGGGGGTTCCGGTGCATGCCTATCGGCTGCGGCACTCTGGTAGGGCGGTCAAACAGTGTTTTTTATAAGGGGTGAAAAAATGACCATCTCAGAATTGAGGAAATTTAAGGATTTTTTTCGGGAGAAAGTTCCCAATACACCCAACAACCAACAAGCACATATCCGGGGCCCATTAGGACCCGGACCCCCCCCTTGGGCCCCCACAACAAAACGTAATCAAAAACTGACAAAAGACGCTAAAATCGCAAAAGCTTAAAAAGCCCAACTTCGAACCGATGCCGGGCGCGCTGCGTGGCCGTTTTCGACGATCCATCCGGATGGGGGACCCCACCAGATACAAAATACGCATATCCCACCCGGATGGTCACGCCAATCGGGCAGGCCGCGCGCCGAACCCTCGTCGAAATCACCCACCCGCCGAGCCCATTGAACGTTGAGCCGTCGCCGAGGGAGGCCCGGAGAGCCCAACTTCGAACCGATGCCGGGCGCGCTGCGTGGCCGTTTTCGACGATCCATCCGGATGGGGGGCCCCACCAGATACCAGCAAATACGCATATCCCACCCGGATGGGGTGGAAAAGCGGAGAGAGACGAAGGGGAGAGAGAGACCCGCGAGAGAGAGGCGTGCACCAGGGGCGGGGGGGGGGGGGGGTTGATGAGTTTGAATCACCCTTCTCCCCCCCCCCGCGTGCGCATCCGTGACGGCGTGTGGAAACTTCCATGCGCACGCACGGCGTCCCCACCGGGGGGCCGAGATAAATTCTCACCATGCGCATCTTTTCATCTGTGACGGCGTGTGGAAACTTCCATGCGCACGCACGGCGTCCCCGCCGGGGGCCCGAGATAAATTATCATGCGCATCTTTTCATCGGTGACGGCGTGTGGAAACTTCCATGCGCACGCACGGCGTCCCCGCCGGGGGGCCCGAGCCCGAGATAAATTCTCACCATGCGCATCTTTTCATCAGTGACGGCGTGTGGAAACTTCCATGCGCACGCACGGCGTCCCCGCCGGGGGGCCCGGGATAAATTCTCATTTCATCGGTGACGGCGTGTGGAAACTTCAATGCGCACGCACGGCGTCCCCGCCGGGTGCACGGCGTGCGCTTGACGAAACTTTCCACGTACGGGATTCTCATGTGATTGCCACTCATCGTGCGCACGGCGTGCACACGCATCTGGCGAAACCCCAGAGTCTTCCTCCCAGACGAAGAACGAAGAGGAGGTATGTGCTCAGGTGTATGGAGGAAGGGGATGGATCAACTCCCCCAGTATGACTGAAATCTTGTTGTGGGACGCCTAGGTGTTTCGTGACGGGGTTTAACACTAGAAGGCATTCCTACCTAAAAAAAGAAAACAAGCTAAAACGATACCTCAAATCGAACGCACATCACCCCTCTAACGCTGCCAAAAAAATTAGCTCACATCGCGCGCCGCGCACTTCAGTCCTTTGACCAGGGCGGCTTCTCTTCGACGAGGTCTACGCCCAGCTGTCGGAAGAGGCTTGCAATGCT
The DNA here is from genome assembly GCA_018136815.1 of Isochrysis galbana. Classification (NCBI taxonomy): domain Eukaryota; phylum Haptophyta; order Isochrysidales; family Isochrysidaceae; genus Isochrysis; species Isochrysis galbana. The sequence goes on from CM030932.1 coordinate 2,535,567, forward strand.
CGTCACAGCCTCTGGCATGGGCCGTGGGTGTGGAGACTTCCGCGTGGACCTGGCCAAGGAACGCTACCCGTCGATGTGGGCACTGATCAAGCCATACATGGGCCGTTGGTGCAAGGCAACCCTCATGCTCGTCGGCGACTACTCTGACGAGTACGACAAGATCCCAATCCCAAAGACCAGATACATTGGAGAGCAAGCCGCCGTCGCGTATCTCTGCATGGAATACATCACGGCGGTCGCGTACGCTGAAGCGGATCCCATGGTGCAAGTGCGCCGAGCAGCTGGCAAACTCTTCATGCAGAACAAGGAGGCCGTCCTCGCACGCATCATGGATCTCGCCACCCAAGATCAGCCGAGCGACATCGTCGCCTGCCAGAAGAACGACATCGAGAATATCGACGAGGAGGTGTGCGAGAAAAAGACGAAAAGGATGAAAACTCAGTAGCTCTGGGGTTGCTGTGTGTTTTGGGTTAGCTTCCTTAAATAGCGTTATTTGAGACTGGTTGAAAAAGAAAACATGCACATCTGGGTGGAAAAAATAATAACCTGGCCCTCTTTTGACGGAACGCGACTTGGGCACCCCCTGGGACCGGGGGGATTATTACAGTATACGGCGATAACACTAACGTAACCGTCTCGCCCATCTCTCCCCCTCACGCCCCCCCCCCTGCCCCCCTCCCTTGAGAAGGCCCCTACTGCCCCCCCTGCGCCGCCGCCACCGCCCTCCCGCCCGCTCCCGATCCTTGAGGTGTACCCCGAGATCGAGCAGCTTCTGCACCAGCTCGGGTACGACGTCTGAAACCCCGCGGTTGGTGTGAACGCCACGTCCTCCACCTTCTCTTGTTCAAGGCAGAGACGCGCTGCGCAGAGGGGCGACGCTGCCCACCGGCTTTGTAGTGGCCCTCGTCGTCAGTGGAGAGAGGCTCTCACGTGGCAGTGCGCCGCCGATTGGAGCGAGGATTTTCCTCACTTCGCGCATTTGACGTCGAGGGTGGAGATGTCGTTCGCCTTGAACTTGTTCAACCCGTACTCGTTTCCTCCCTCGTACCTTGCGCCTCCCAAAAGCGTTCCCTTCGCGCCTCCTTTGTTGGTGTGCTCGTAGACAAGTGCTCTACAGTCGTCGCGGACACTGATTCCTAGAATCTTGTCGTTCAGATCATGGTCGGTCAAGTTATACACATCTTGCCCGAAACCCTGTTTGCGATCGACTTTCCCATCCTTCCAGTAAACGACCACAGGGGGATTTTTACTGTCATTTGAGGGAGCAGCCTCACTCTTCGATTCCTCCACATTCCTGACAATGGAGTCTGCGCTCTTGTCCATCATCTTGGAAAGTGTAGTGCGGATCAAGCTCCCGTTCAGCTTGCTCACGTTGTCAGCGGCTGTTCGATCGGTGCTGCACACGTAAGACTGGCCATAAAATGGCTGAAAGCCCGGGATTTTGGGTGCGGTGCACCACATTTTCTCATCGATCTTCTCGTTGAAGACTGAGCCGTACTTGTCCGAACACATGATGACTTCAGAATCAAACAGTCCAGACCCTGCCCGCGTCAATGCGCAGTACCCGGGCACGCGATGGGTGACTTCGGGATCGGCCATGTTGAGAGTATTTGACATATTGGAGGGGGGGGGGTCCTAACATACCCTATATTTTTTTTTCGGCGGGCTGGGAGTGGTGACTGCCTATCGAGTGACGCCACGCCCTTGCCCCACGCTGTCGGGGGGGGGGGCATCCTCAAGGCAGTGACGCGCATCCGGTGGGAGGACACGCGTGGCTCGCGCTGCGCAGAGGGGCGACACTGCCCACCGGCTTGTCGAGCAGCAGCGCCCACGTGCGCTCCATGTAGTGGCGTGTTTTGGGTTAACGAGACTGGTTGAAAAAGAAAACATGCACATCTGGGTGGAAAAAAATAATAACCTGGCCCTCTTTTGACGGAACGCGACTTCTGCTAGCGGGCACGCAGTCCTCTTCGCCAGCGACTGCTACCTGGGTACTCGGGGGCGCCCTCGGCGGGAGGCCCGAAGGAGAGGGGAGTCGCGGCGGCGCGCTCCATCGCAACCAAGTATAAACTTAGTTGCTGATAGCGGGGGGAGAAGGGCCGGGGCAGTGGGGGTGTGCAGAAAATTTGCAGTGTGAAGCAGTAGTGGGTCCACAGTCCATAGCCGCGTGTGCGGTGTTAATATTATACAGTTTTTATAGATCTAGATCCTCCTCTTACCTCTCCCAATGCATGTAGTGATGCAGCACGCCACAGGGGCGAACCAGGCGCACCGCGGCAGCATAGACGGCAGTCGTAGCTGGCTGCTAGGACTAGGGAAAAGGAATGACAAAGGAGCAAGATCACAGTGAGGAACGGCATCCTCCACCTCCCATCTCACCGCAGCCTTCCACAGAATCCAGGCCCCCACATACTCAGCGGCGACAGAGGGGTGTTCATGGGAAGAGAAACGCAAAATGATCCGTCTCCTACTCCTAACTCTGGTGCATTGTTGTTCGTCGCGCTTACCACTAAGGCGAGAGTGCCGTTTGACGCGTCGCATGGACGGGCTACGCAATAGCCCGTGAGGCTCAATGACCCTTGTATGGCGGGTCACCCGGTGCCCTGTAGCGGTCGAGCGGCGAGCGTTGCGAGTCAGAGCCGTAATAGCACCCCGAGCCTTGCACGTCGCCAAGTAGACAATACAAAGGCGCGCTTGTACCCTTTTCGGGAGGGTTGGTGGCGCCCATCCCCATGGTCAGATCAGTGAGGATGAAGCCGGGGGTGCATGAATTGATGGTAAGAGCTGGATGCTCCCGTGCCAGGATACGCGTGTAGGCGTTCACGCATGCTTTGGACAGGCCGTATGCGTCATTCGCGTAGTCCATCGCACCTTGGTACTTGCTAAGCACCTAAGCGGTGAGGGGCAACAGGATTGTCGGCACATATGAGCCACTAGTCGGCTCGTCAGTCTTTGTGAGACCATTGCAGCTATCACAGCAAGGCCAATCGAGGGCAAGCAGGGGAAAGACTCGGGTGGCAGTGCCGTTGGGCATTGGAGACTGAAACAGCAGGCCGCTCACCTCCTCGATGGCATCCAAGGTGACGGCTGGATCGGTGAAGACGGCGCGCTGGTCAGCAGGGCAGGCTGCAACAAACATAGGGGCGGAGGCCGAGGCAATGTTGACCACGCGGCCACCCGACGGCATTAAGGGGAGGAATGCCTCGCAGACATTCCGAGTGCCGTAGTAGTTTGTAGCAAGGGTCGGGCCGAAGCCTTTGCCAAAGCCAATGCCTGCGTTGTTACAGAGGCCAAAGAGCGCATCGGTGCCGTACTTCGTCTTGACCTCCTTGGCCGCCGCAGCAACTGACTCGCTGTCTGCTACGTCGATCGTCAGCATTTCGATGCGGCCTTCGCAGTCTGGTGCTGCCTCGACAATGGACTGGATGGCGCGTTTGCCCCTCGTGGCGTCGCGACTCCCGAGGAGGACATGGACGTCTGGGTGCTGCTGGAGCGCGGCGGCGCAGATAGCCTTGCCGATCCCCTTGTTCGCCCCCGTGACGAGCAGACGGCGCACCGCCGCCGTCGATGTAAGAGAGCAGAGGAGAAGTGCTAGGCGGAGCATCGCGCGCCTCCGGCCTAGAACGAGAAGGGACCAAAGGGACTGGGGCCCCCGAAAGAGGTTGGGAGGTGGTGAGGTAGGGGGGGGGGGGGGGGGCGTACTCGGCGCGAGGAAGGTGGGCGCGGGCAAGAGACGTTGACGGGTGGGTCTCGATCCCCCTATCACAGCACCTCGCTCGCTCGCTCTCCTCAGCTTCCTCCACCCCTCCCTCCCTCTCTCCTTCTCGCGTGCGCCGCCGCCGCCGCCATCGGCACACCTTCGGGTGGTGGGCGCCTGCCAGACGCACGCGAGCTGACCACTTCACATGGAGATCAAGGACTTCTGTTCATTCACACCTCACACCAGGTGTGGCGCTCTCTCTCTTCTATTCGGGTATAGGGGAGAAACGCCATAGGAGTACTCTACTCTACCATGATGTAATTTCTTCTCTAGGCACACGCACAGCCTAACCCCCTCTGCAAGACTGCTAGAACAGAGAAAAATCCCATAATCTCCCGGAGCGCGTTTCGTCGACGCTCAAGATCTCGCGAATCGTCCGTATCGCCCCTGGCACCATCGACAATTGCAGTGACCAGGGCGGCCGAAATGAGCAGAGCGAGAGCGACGCCATGTGCGCAACAGAACCGGATAAAATTCTTCTTATAATCTCTCAACTAAGTTTATACTTGGTTCGCCCATGGGGGGGCACGAGCCCCCCCCTCTCTGCTCCACTCCTCCCCCGCCGTGGGGGAGTGGGGGAGGAACCACTCATCACTCATCCTCCTGGCATGCCTGATGGCTTGGCAGGAGCCCACTGCCCTGCTGACCCACTCTCCCACTGATAAGCACGCCTGGTTCTCTTGTCCTGGCCCCTCGTGGACAGCCCATCGCTCCAACCCCCCCTCCCCCCCTGGTCGACAGGCAGACAGGTGCAGAGTGGGGAACCCTAATTAAGTGAGGCTCAGGAGCGCCAGCGAGGGAGGGAGAGGCAGGGGAGGTCAGGGCCTAGCTAGCCCCAGCCTCCTCTGCCCCCTGAGCTGGCCTTCAGGAGCCTCCAGGGGTCGCCAGAGCAGCGCAGCTGGAGGCCTGCCGCAGGCGCGCCATTGCGCGTGTCGCAGGAGAGGGGAGAGAGCGCGCGGAGAAGGGGGTGGGTGGAGCGAGAGCCCGAAAAATGGGTAAGTCTCGCACCTGTTTACAGGGGAAGTCGGGACTAAGGACGCCGCCAGCCCGGTAGGCGCAGGAGGAAGGGGGGAACGGACCACCCCGGGGGCCCGGGGGGGGGGGGGCGCGGGCCACCGGTCACCGGACTATATCTAAGCCCTTTACCCCAATCCCCCTAGTAGTGCACGGGGGTAAAATAATACCAGAGGGGGGCCTCACATATATTTCCGCACGGCGCACGGCGCACGGCCGTCAGAGGTCAGAGGTCGGAGTCAGAGGCCTGCAATCGGGTATTTTTCGAAAATTTTGCCGGAAGACCCCCGGTTCTTTTTGCTGATCTCCCATACCAGAATCTATAGGGAGCTTATTTAGGCCTTCGTTTTCGTTTGCCCATTACAGATGGTGCCCTCCGCACCCCCCTAGTGAGTGACCGGACTAGAGGTCGCGTGCCGCGGTGCCGCCGACAGCTCCGCCAGAATCAATCAATGTCAATGTGTCAATGTGGACATTATTTGATTTTGATGGTTGATGCTGGCTCAACTTGATTCCATCCCATATTCGATGGAACGCGACCTTCGTGCCCCCCCATGAGCGAACCAAAGATAAAACTTAGTTGTGGAAAGCAGTGGTTAAAAAGAGTGAGAGTGAGTGACCGGGCTATATATATATATCACGAGGAACAAGTACCCGCCTTCCACCGGCATCTATATTTCATCTCTATCTCTACTTGCTACTTGACTTACTATGGCCAAATATTTGGCAATAGGCCAAAACATAATGTGTTTGCTGTATTTCTGTCACCCGGCTCCGTAGTATTTCCCATGTAGGATGTAGGGGCGCATGGGGCATGGCTCGTCCGGTGTCCGGTGTATGGGTAGAGTATGGCTAGGGATGCTAGCTAACATGCTGTCTTACACCTTATAAGTTCTAACGTCTCCCCGAACTTTCGGGTCGCGTGGTGCGCGAGAGGCAATGGCGAGCTGAGAGGAGGGAGAGAGGGAGAGAGAGGGAGGGAGAGAGGGAGGGAGGAAGGCAGAGGGAGAGGGGGAGACAGAGAGAGTAGGGGAGACTTGGTTACAAAGGGGGAGCGGCGCGCACGCACGAGCGAGCGAGCTCGGAGGGGAAGGGGAAGGAAGAGAGATAGAGAAGCAAGCGAGAGAGGATAAGGCCAACGGCGGCGTCAGCGGCCGGTGAGGCTCGCAACTCCTCCCCCACCCCCCACCCCCTTTTCAGCCGGCCCGCCCGCCCCAGAGCTCCAGCACCACCCCTCCGCCCATTGCTGGCAGCGCCGCTTGATCGCCGGCCGCCACGCTCCAGTTTGGAGGGGGAGATCAAAGCAGGCGCCTCCTTACCAAAGCGCTGCGCTTCGACCTATGTGCCGCGTTAAATGGCTTGAGGCCCAAAACCAGCCCATTCCCCCCTTGCCTGCCCCGCGCGCCCGGTGGCGGAGGAGCTGCACCTGATGAGACCTTCTCAAGAGCCCCCCCCTTGCTCCCCCATGCCTCAGGGCTCAGTGGGAAGATCTGCTCAAGGAAGCCATACCCAACAGCTGCTGGAGGCTGCCTGTCCCCTCCCCTCTCCTCGCCAGTCCCCAGGGGTCGGTGGGACGAACTACCCGTGGAGGTCATAGTAAGCGGCTGCTGCAATTTGTGCATTAGTTTCTCACCATCGTGTTGGACTGTATCCAGCAAAGCGGACACCCGAAAGCCATGCTGTTGGCGATCCTTCGCATAGTGAGCCTAGTGGCAAGTGCTGCGACGAGTTCAGTCCACATTCCACGTGGCGCTATGGTCCACAAGCATTGTGATGCAGCGACAGCAATCTCAAGGACATCCGATTGCACCCGTGGGCCTTTCGTCTATTTGGCGTGCAAAGACGCACCGACGGCACAACAACACGCCCCTGCAGATGCCCATCTCTCTCTCTCCATCAGACCGTCCAACGTGCCTCGCCGGCCATTTCTAGGGACATCCACCATATCCATAGTCATCCCTGCTCTCAATGAGGAGTCGCGTCTAGAGGCAACACTCGACACGACCGAGCGGTACTTGCGTGCTACGCGATCGTCCGCCTGGGAAATCATAGTCGTCGACGACGGCTCCAAAGATTCTACATGCTCACTTGTCCGGGGCAGGGGCCTCTCTCCTCGGCTTCGCCTCCTCACATCTGGATACGGTAATAATCGCGGAAAAGGAGCGGCGCTCGCCGCCGGTGCCGCGAAAGCACGCGGGCGCCTCATCTTGTTCCTCGACGCTGACGGTGCCACTGACCTTCGTGAATTGCCTGCGCTAGAACGAAGGCTGCGTCGCCCTAGATGCGAGATGGCTGTGGGTTGGCGTGTGGATGCCTTTCGCACTCGGCCTCTCGGCCGGCGCCTTATGGGTGCAGTGTTTGCGGCTCTTGCTCGGCAAGTTGTGACGGGTGTCCCAGACACGCAATGTGGCTTCAAGCTGCTCACGCGTCGCGCAGCCGTCACCCTGCCCCCTCGCTTGCGAGTGACCGGATGGACTTACGATGTCGACTTACTGGCGCTGGCGCAATCTCAAGGATGGATCATTGCATCTGTTCCTGTGCGCTGGAACGACGTTGCAGGCAGTAAGGTCAGAGTATTCACGCCGTTCGCCATGCTCATCGATCTGGTGCGACTTTGGGCGATGTCCAAAGTTGCTTCACTTGGCACCCCCACGAACGCCACCAACTGTAGCACGGGATGGCTTATGCAAGGATGCTGCCTGGACACAGATCCCTTCCAGTTTATGGAGATTGCTGCAAGAGGAGATATGGGCGATTTTCCGGCTCGGCAGAATGTTGGTACCAGGCGCAGAAAGTCTGGGGCTCGCATTAGCTCTGGCATGACGGTAGTGGGTGCGCACGGGCCCTTCGGCAGGCGAAGGATCACGACTTGGAGTCATGGCGAGGTAGGTAGAGAAATCGAAGACCGAAGGAAAGGAGCAGCGCCAAAGGCGTTGAGGACGACGTTAGCTTGTCCACAACAGCGCGATCTGGCATAGGTGAGTACATGGCGTAACCCCACCATCTGCCGCAGCGTGCTGGACTGCTGCTCTGTGCTAGCAGACGTATAGACCATTGGAGAGTCATTACGGCAGACCATTTGTTCCTCCTCTAGCCTCATTGTCCCTACTCTTTCACTTGAGGTCCAACATCCCACTGTCGCGTCGTCCCCGGAATGGCTCGAGGGTTCAGTGGGTGGCCGACCTTCGAACATTCTTTTCTACTCTAAGAGTAGCAGAGTAATCATAAACCGATTGAAGATTCAAGCTTTTGACTAGTAATTTTACTTTTAGAAAAATCTTAGCTGGGCGCGGTGCGACAAGGACACAGGATTCATACGCAGAAAACACAGCTACTTTCATAGTTTGTTCGCATGGGGGAGGGCACGCTCCACCCACCCAGACCCTCCCTGCGAGGGATGGTGTGAGTCAGCACCATGAGTGCGTTGGCGTTGGTCCTTATAGCTATAGCTAGCTACCTGTACCTGTAGTAGCCTGAATCTTCAAGTTTTCTTTGAGTTCCCCCTTTCCTCCTACGCCTACCGGGCTGGCGGCGGCTCGGTCCAGACTTATATCAGTCGCGGGACTTAAATAATACTACTATTAAAAATAAGAAGGTGCAACACTGGATGCTGGAGGTTCCCGGTTACAGCCTCTTAAAGATTTTCGGTGGACCCGGCGTGGTGCTCGGCGCAACGCCGCTCCTAAGTAGAGCACAAGGGGAGGAGCCGCAAGGCAACAGGAGGGAGAGAGTAAGGAAGCGGGCATGGCTGCGAGCTAGCCCACCTCAGGGCTACGCGCGTGGAGAGAATATTTAGAATTTCTTTTGCCCCTTGCTTGAGTGCTTGAGTTGGCCCCAATGAGCCTCCAGCCAAGGGTCGCCAATGGGCAGTTGGAGGCCTGCTGCAGGCGCGCCGTCGCGCGTGCCGCAGGAGAGGGGAGAGAGCGCGCGCAGAGAAAGGAGTGGGCGTGAGCGAGAGCTCCGCCCACCGAAAAATATGTGGTAGTAAGTCCCGCACGTGTTTGTAGGATAAGTCGGGGCTGAGCACTGAGCACAGCATGCCCGGTAGGGCGTTAGAGGGAGGATGAGAGCTGGATCACCGGGGGGTGGGGGGTGGGGGGTGGGGGGGGGGCACCGGACCATATCTAAGCCCGTTACCCCTATCCCCCCAGTAGTGCAGGGGGGGAGTCGCTTCATGGCGGGGGGGGGAAGGCGGGCCGGGGGAGTGGGGGTGTATGTAGAACGCTTGCGTGGACGTAGAAGTAGTGTGTAGTGTGTAGTGTCCAGAGTCGTGCTCGGCGAGAATATTATGTAGTTTATTTCAATCATGCCGTATTCTTGATCGCTCTCCGGTCAAATCCAACTATGACCAAACAAAATATGTGGCAAGTGGTATCATGAAATGTGGTCAAACGTCTACGGTAAAGGTAAAGGGTTTCATCTGTTGCTCACATGTTCCGACACCCACGCGCGCTTCCCGGATACTTGTGCTCGCCTCCGAGATGTCCTGTACGGCCCAATAGAAATGTGCGGGTTGGAATGGGCGGCTAAGGGGGTGCAGGGGGATAGCAGGGGTAGATGGAGAGCTCATCCAGTGCCCAAATGATAACGTACAGCAAAGCTTTTTAGGGCTGCGGTGACGAGTCTCACGGAGAAGACGGCTGATCTGCAAGTTGGCCAGGTCTGTCGGACGGGTGCATGCCGTGCCATAATCATGGCATCAGTAATTTCTACCATGCACACTGTTTAGGGGAGCGGAAGCCTAGTGGCAAGGTGATGGTCGCGGGCGACTGCTAAATTCTCTAGCATAGGCGAGTATGATGGTGTCGCCCCATGTCGTCTAGCTTCTAGCTTCAATCATCCAGTGGCAAGCCCCGAAAATGGCCATCTTCTCGAGCGGCACCGCAGGCGATGCGTCTCATGGAAAGAGGCAGCTTTGGGCAAGATGGCGATGTCGTTCAGCAGCGACACACGGTACGCTGAGTCATGCATGGCGTCAATTATCTCCACGCTGTCAAGGGCCGTTGTGGTCTAGTGGTGAGGTAGGGGCGGGCACGCTACTGCTACAAAATCCTCTAGGCCCAAGGAGAGGGTCGTGTCGAGGCTCTGCACCATGTTGAGACCAGCTCCTCCAAACGCTACTGACGTTGGGTCTAATGTGAGAGGCAGCCGGTGTGTAAGCTGGCGATACCTTCTAGCATGGGCACGTCTCAGCAAGCCATTGATGGCGTCCATCATTGCCATGGCGTTCATGATCGCCAAGGTGCATAGACATCGGGGCCCTTGGGGGCCAGTGGCAACGTAAGAAGAACGGCGGCACAACGGTTGTTGAGTCCTCTGGCAAATCAGAGAGTCATGCCGTCAAGCCGCTCCAAGAAGCTCAAATGGTCTCACACGAGACGATGAGGCTCCTGGACTAGAGATGGAGGTCAAGGCGGTTGTATCTTCATCGAGTTTCGCAAACACCCGGACTTCATCTGTGTTATACGCGAGCGGCACCAGCCTGTCCCATCGGAGATTGAGCCCGAGCACGGGCTCGTCCCGGCGACCCGAGCCCCAACCATATACCACGCCATCTGCTGCGATCGCCAAAGTGTGCCGTTTGCCAGCCACAACGGCCACCATCTTTGTGTCTTGGAGGGCTTCGACGAGTCTCGGCAGTAGCTGATGCGGAGCTGGGCCATGTCCAAGCTGACCGAAGGTGTTGCCCCCCCAGGTGAATAAGTATCCAGAGCGTGTGACAGCGCAGGAATGAGAGTGGCCGACGGCAACGCAGATGACCGGCATACCTCGCATGGCCTCCACCCGCTCGGGCTCCAGCTGTGCGCCGCCAGTGGCACGGTGCGTCTCGCGACTGAGTGGGTGGCCTAGCCCAATCGGCCAAGGAGGGCCTCGCCCATCGCTTTGCGTCTTTGCGCCACAGCCCCAGGAAAAGAGATCCCCGTCCTCGCTCATGGCGAGCACGTGGCGCTCATGCGCAGCTACTGTGTGTACGCGCACGTCTCGCAGGGATTCCACACGCGTCGCGCGCGCGCGATCCACACGGTCACCGTGGCCTAAGGTGCCATGCTGCCCGGCCCCCCACGTGTACAAATCTCCCATTTCGCTGACGGCGAAGATGGCCCGCTCACTTACGGCGACAGAGCTAATGCGCATCCCCGCTAGTGCCTCAATCCCCACGAGAGGGTGGGCGTGCAGGCTCTCGAGCCGTGTGGGCGGGATCTCCACATCGGCATCTCCATAGACGTCTGTTCGCCCGCCGCCCCACACGTAAATATATCCGTCCTCAGTTACAGCTGCAGAGACGGAGGTGGCTGAGCCGGGCGCAATCATGCGGACTCGATGGCCATGGAGCGCATTCACGCGCGCCGGCGTGAAGGCGGGCTGAGGCTGCTGCAGGCACACCGACGAGAGTGTGCCCCACGCATAGAGCTCGCCATCAGTGGTGATCGCGTAGCTGCGCATGTCGCGCGCTGCAACGCTACGCATCGCGATGTGGCTGATGGTGGGCAGGACGGAGGGGCGAGTAAGCTCTCGGCGCGTGGCATCGCCGATCGAGCCGATTCCCAACGAGCCGAGCATCTCGTCCGTTGGCTCATCGCGCTTCTCGTACCCACAGCTGAGCACCTGTCCTGCATCATTGACGAAGAGCGCATGCCACGCGCCGAGCGCGACTCTCTGCAGCCTGCGTTCGTGCGCACGGAGCCAGGCGCGGTGAAGGAGGTATGGGACCCAGTGGAGCTGCCCTGCCGGAAGCGTGTGCGGGATGTAGTGCCCGAGAGCGGCTGCACGGCGGCGGAGCGCCTCCTCGAGAGGAGAGAGGTACGGTGGGCGACCTCTGCGGCCGTAGTAGAGCAGCTTGCAGCTGGTGACGAAGCAGACGAGGTCGAGGATGGGCAGCCAGCAGTAGATGAGGATGAGGACCTCGCACGGCAGCTCGAGCACAGGCGCGCCCTGCCGGCTCTTGCCGGAGCCCATCCGTCCAGTCAGGAGAGAGAGGGAAGGGTGGGGGGAGGGGAAGGGGGAGGTGAGAGGATTGGGGGGGGGTTTATGTGTGTGTTTGCGGGGGGGGGGGGCAGGGCCCTCTCTCTCTCTCTCTCTCTCTCTGCCTCCCTCTCCACTGCCAACCTCGAACGAGGTTCCCCCCCCCCCTCCCTCTCCTTCCTTCCCTTCCCTCTCCCCCTCTCGCGTCCGCTTCTTCTTCTCTCGCTCTCGACCTTATCTCTCTACCCGCCCCCCCAACTCCCCCCCCCCCCCCCCCCCCCTCTCTCTCTCTCTCTCTGCCCATGGGATGAGGAGAGTTCTTCCGGTCAATGTCTCTTCCGCCTCGAGCCTCTTCTCCCTCTCTTCCCCTTTAGTCTCTCCTTCCCCCCGGCCTCCCCCGGCTGAAGAGCTTCTTCTTCCTCTCTCTCTCTCGCCTTCCTCTCGCCCTCCCCCCTTCTTCCTCTCCGCTGAGAGTTCTCCCCGCCCTCTTCCCCCCCTCTCCCCTCTCTCTCCCCCTCTCTTCCCTCCCCTCTCCAAACTCTCCCTCCCTCCCTCCCCAACGCCAAACCCTCCCTCTCCCGCACACTCTCTCCCACCTCTCTCTCTCTCTCTTTCTCCTCTCTCTCTCCTCTCTCTCTAAGATCCCACTCCCCCCCCGCGCCGCCCTCTCCTCGTCGGCATTCAGCGGCAGATCTCACGCGAGCTCCTCGAGTCCCCCCGCGGGGGAGGCGGGGGGGCAAGGGGGCGGCGCGGGGAAGGCGGGGGGACCTCACTCTCACCTCCGGGAGCTCTTCGGGAGCTCGCTCCTCCCGCCAAGAGCCAAAAAAGGAGATTCTATTCTCTCTTCTCCCTCCCGCCCGCCCACCGACCATCTCACCTCTCTCCGAAACCTTCGCCGGATCTCTTGGGCTCGATCTGGGCCTCGGGATCTCCTCCTCTCCTCCTCCACATCCAGATCGCCACTTTACAAAACAACTCTCAAGTTGGATCATGAGGCTGCGGAGTGCCAAAAGAATTGAAAGATCCCCACCGTGGGGGGGGGGGGGGGGGGAGCCGAGGAGTGAGGAGGTGAGCGCGCTCGCCGCGCGAGGGCAGCGAGCGGGCGCGGGCAGGGCCATCAAGCATCAAGCCCAAGCCCAGCCCTAGATACCCCCTCCTCAACGGAGTACGGAGTGCGACGTTTACAACCAACTTCACCGGTTTGTGCACGTTGCAAATTGTTGCCTTCAAGAGCGTAAAGAATGTGGCATGGTGCACAAACCGGTGAAGTTGGTTGTAAACGTCGCACTCCTTACTGCGTTTAGGAGTTAGGAGGGGGTATCACAAATGACAGATGGCCCCCCCGCCTCTCTCCTCTCTCCTGCCATCTGCCATCTGTGATAGGCAGCTCATGGCTCAAGGGGCAGCGGAGGCGGGGGCAGTGCCCTGTGCCTGTGCCCTGGCCTCTCCTGCCTCTCCTTCGCTCGCCTCGCAGGCCCTGGGTTCCCTCCTGGCGGCTCTAGTGGTCTGTGGCTTAGTGGTGGAGGGGGGAGTCGTCAATACTCAATACGATTGGGGGCCAATGCAGGCGAATGACGAATGAGTGCGTCGCGCGTCGCGCGCCCACTGGCCACTGGCCACTGGATTCTGGGTTGTTCTGTTGAGTGTTGAGTGCTCAGCCCCTGCCAGGGATGGTTGTGGCAGACCCACCCAGAGGGGTGTTTGCGATGGAGGGAGGGGGCCCGAGGCCCCCATTGACCCCTACTTGTAAAAGATAAAAGTATGTTGATGACGCGCCCCCACACAAACCGCTTAAGTAACAGCTAACAGCGCTACCGGAAGCAATCCTGCACACCACACACCACTACCACACCACCCGGGTACCGCTACTAGCTACTAATTTGAAAAATCAGCCACCTAGCGGCACAGGAGGAAGGCGAGAACTAGAGGCAGGTGCACCCCGCCCGACCCCGTCACCCATCACCCCAACAGCCTGAGCCCCTAAGTAGAGCGCAGAGCACAAGGGAGAAGGGGAGGTGCTGCAAGCCGCAAGGCGTGTTGAGAGGGAAAGAAGGGGTATGGGCGTGGCTACTGAAGAAAGTACCATAGCCGCGCGTGAGGCGAGAATCCAAAAGGTTTCTTTCTCGCAAGGGAGGAGGAGGAGAAGGGGTCTAGGGTGTATGATGAGCGGGGCGAGCCACGCATACATACGCATACAACACCCGCCCACGAAATAGTGTCCGTGTTTTCGTCTTCAAAACACCCTTTCCGAATGAAAAAGAATGAACACAGTCGATGGAGCGCCCGGCAAGCGCATTCTTCCGCGGTGTTACGATTCTATTTGAGAACGTTGTACGCGGCTACTCCTGCCAAGGTGATCGCGCAACCGATAGTCGATGACATCGAAACCTTGTTACCAAAGATAAAGAGGGATACCATGATGGAGAGTACCACCTTCACGTTGCCTAGCACCTGCAACATGACCGCGGAAGTGTACTTCGTGACGAGGAAGTTCGCGATGTTCAGAAAGAAAGAAACGAGGCCCGAGAGGACGATGAGCATCCAGAGTCGGAAAGAGCCTGCCCCGCTCAACTGTGGGTCATATAGAGCATGATATTCGGCCAACGCCGAGAAGGCACCCAACGGCAGGATGGACTCGCGAGACCTGAAACGAAAATAGCAGTGGGGTGGGCAACGCGGTATTGCCATGCGCAAATCGCTCAGCAGCTCGGGACGAAGCGCCCCGCCGCCACAGCTTAGGACGCACATGTGATAGAGCAGCATCATTGCGTCCAGGCGGTCCTCCGGAGCAGTGAGCAACCTTCCCTGCATAATAGACTTGATCCCGCGCAACAACGTCGAGCCGACCACAGCCAAGAACCCGATAATGTTGAAATTGAGCTCGCCAACTGTGCACATCATGACCCCACCGCACATCGGTATGATTGCACCGTATTGACTGAGCGAATACTTCTTACCCACCATAGCACGCATGAGCAACATGGTGAAGAACGGCGATGCTGCCGAGACCATTTGCGAGAAGGAGACGAAAATGAAGCGTAGAGCAATATTGCCCAAGGCGACCGACGCACAGAAGGCGAGCGCTAGCATCCGCACTTTCGCGACGGTTTCCCGGCTGACAGGACGCGGATCGTCTGGCCGGAAAACCGTGGCCAACGCGATGGCCGAGAGCGACCAACAGCAGAGCATGTGGATCGCAGTAAGCATCACCTGCACGGACAAAGGCGAATGCTCATCAAGGTGAGTATCCGGCGGGTCTGGCATCATGCGCATGTAGGACCATCTTCGCGGTGCATTGCGCCAGTACCGGGTAGGAGAAACCGTGATGCTTGAGAATCCAGCCGTTTAGGTTGCCAATGGCGATGTTGAGTGCAAACCTGTGGCCGCGAGGTCGTTGCACGTAGAGGAGAGCAGATGGTGGTAGGCGCGTAACGGAGCATGATATTGGCCGGCGCGCACCATGCGATCACGCAGCCGGCAGTCTGTGACCAGTCCACCATGACTGGCCGCTGCCACGAGGTTTCTCCCTCTCCTTCCCTCCCTCCCTTTCTCTCTCTCACAAACACCCTCCTTCCCTTCTTCCCTCCTTCTCTCCCTTACTTCCTCTTTCCCTCCCTCTGCCACCCCCCTTTGCCCTCCCTCTTGGCCTCCCTCCCCTTCCCCCTCTCCCCCTCCCTCTCAAACGCACTCTTCCCCTCCCTCCCTGCCTCTCCCCTGCCTCTCCCCTCTCTTCCCTTGCCTCTGCCTGCGCGCAGTCTCCTCTGCTTCTGCTTGCACTTCTGGTTCCCGCGCTCTGCCTCCTTTCCTTTGCTCCCCGTCCCCCCCCCCCCCTCTCCCTCCCTCTCCCTCTCCCTCTCCCTCTTCCTTTCCCTCTCCCTCCTCTCTCGCGCGCGCGCGAGATGATGCGCAGGCTGCGGCGGAAGGAAGGGGCGGAGGAGAAGTGTCCGAAGGAGTTTGGAGTTTTGTAGTAGATATCCGTCCATAGTCCATAGTCTGTGATGAAGAGGGCCGCCAGGTCCGGAGGTCGGAGGAGTTTCGTGAAACTCATTTCGGAACTTGGGCCACTTTTAAAATTATTAATGTTATATCCTAGCCAACCCCACTAGCTAATTGGACACAACTTTTCAGCCCCGGACTCCCGCCATGCCTGACGAGCCAGGTGTCCGCGTGGTACGTGGTACCGGGGGACCGGGGGGAGAGGGCATTGCCTCCCCCCTCGGTATTTGTCCTCCCCCCAGTGCATGCACCGGCCCTGCGCACCCCAGCGCGTCCTCTCCTCGAGGCCACGCTGGGGAAAACCCCTTTCGGGTAAAACAACGCAGGGGGGGGGGGCTAGGGGTAGGCAGGAATATCAACATATCGTAAAACATATTTGGGTACGATTTCGCGAAATAAATATGTCGACATATTTGCTACATATTTGGGTGGGCGGGGGCGGGGGGCTCCTACATATTTGGGCGGGGGGGCGGGAGCGGGGGGGGCGCGAGCGATCGCGCGCGGGGGGGGGGGGGGAGTACGAGGCAAAGGGATGCCAGGTGTTGGGCGAGGCGAGGCTGGCCCGCTTGCCCCCCTCGCCGCTGCCCCTACGGCCGCTCGGGCCCGCCCGCGCGCGCGCGGGGCGCATCCGTTTCTCACATCCCCTCCCTCCCACGCTTAAGGTGTCATCAAGCGTCGTCGCTAGGGCCGCATCTCGTTGCCGCTGAACAGCGGGGTACGCACGCCGCCCGAGGGCGTCTGCAACGAGGCCACGACCTGCGACAACGAGTACAAGGATCGCGAGGAAAGCGAGAACGAGGGAGCGGAGGGCGAAGGCATCGACCCCTCCTACGAGTCGGAGGGCAGCGACATCTCGCTCAGCCTGAAGGTTGGGCAGCGTGTGGAGCACGAGACCCTCGCTCGGCGCGTGCATAATCTCGGCCATGGGCACAGGGACGCTACACGGCGCGGACAAGTTGGAGGTGGAGTACTACTCAATCATCGACAAGAAGAAGAAGAAGAAGTGGGTCACGAAGGCCCTGATAGTCGCCCATGTACGTTGCAGGGAGGGGGCAGGATAAGAGGACGACGGGGTGCGCTACTCACGACGCTCCCCGCTATCCGCTCTCCCCCTTTGCGTAGATTGATGACAAAGCCCTCTTAGAGGACGATGAGATGATGGATGAGGAGGTGGTAGAGGCAGATGTGGAAGCAAACGTCGATCAGGCGCCTCCACTCATGGCATCGTTCGAGCGCGATCGCAGAGTGCAAAAGAAGCCCCCACCACCGACAGGGGTGCGGCGCACTTCCATCCGCAAAACGAAGGAACCGGTGAGGGTTACCGCGTTGGACCGAGTGAACAAAAATCGAGGTGAGTGCCTAGAGGCGACGAACGGCCGCCTATTTTGTCGTGCCTGCGCGAATGAGCTTTCCATCACCTACAGCAATTTCATGGTTCACATCAAATCTGGCAAGCACAAGAAGAATGTGGCATCGTATATGGAGCGCGAGCGCAAGAAGAGCGAGGTGACCGATTTTATCACCGACTACTTCGCCAGCCACCCTGAGGAGATGGGAAGCTGCATGGCTCCAAAGACGCTGCATTTCAGGTGGTTTGTCGTCGAGGCGTTCTTGCACGGCGGGATACCCTTAACAAAGGTGGATGAATTGCGCAAGGTGTTTGAGCTCGCAGGTCACCCACTTACAGATAGCTCGCACCTCAAGGAGTTCATCCCAAAGATCTTGCACAGAGAGGTAGCCCAGGTGAAGGAGGAGTTGGACGGCCAACATTCTACGATCTCCTTTGATGGTACAACACGCCTCGGCGAGGCTGTGAATCTAGTTGCCCGATTTGTCCCATACGACTTCAAGTTCATCGGTAACCGGTTACTGGCCTTGGTGACGACTGCAACCCACATGGACGGAGGTGCACTGGTGCACTCTACCGTCTGTAGGCCCAGATAGAAATATGCAGGATATGTTTTGCATATTTTGGCCCATTTTCGGTGATTTTGCATATCTCTGCATATTTTGCATATTTGCTGCATATTTGGGGGGGTATCTTTGCATATCTTGCATATTTAGGGGGGGGGGGGGGCTCCCCCCCCTGGTATTCCCGTTACTTGTGTGTGTCACGCGTCACGCGCGATGGGCGAGTGTGCCGCCCCTACCTACCCCACCTCATCTCTCCTATCCACACACACACACCTCCTCCTCCTTGCCCTCCTGAGCTGAGCACTCGCGCCTGCACCCTCCACAGACACTCGCCGGCGCACTTGCGCAGAGTCGAGCCGCAGGGCCATCCATGGTCATGGCGTCATGGCGACATGGATGATCCTGCGGCCACGAGCACAACAGTCGCACACGGCCATCGTGGTAGGTACCTCCCTCCAGGACCAAGTGTCTGCGTCTCTCATGTTGCGGTTCAATCGCAATAAGCGCAAGCACGAGCGGGGATGAGAGTGATACTTCTCAATCTAAAATGTCATTGTTAAACAACTGCTTATGGCTAACTAATTAAGCATTTATGTTTATGTGTGTGGGTTAGTGGGTTATGGTATGGGTATGGGCTAGGTAGGGAGCTAGACAAGGAGGATGGGGGCCTATATAGTATGTAGTTGCTCTTGGCAAGAGCTCTTGGTCATTCTTGTTCTACGCAGCTATAAGCTATAAGCTATGTGGGCGCCGCCGCGCCGCCGCCGCTCGTGGTCGCCCACCGCATATTTTGCATATTTTGCATATTTTGCTGCATATTTGGGGTGTTTTTTCTGCATATTTTGCATATATGCACTGCATATTTTGGCCAAAAAAACTGCATATTTCTATTTACCCCTAACCGTCTGATATGCAACATCATCATGAAGAAACTCGATATGGATATGGAGTGCGTTGTTGGCATCTGCAGAGACAGCTGTGCAACGAACGGTGTGGCCTGTAGACAGCTTCAGACTCTGTGTGTCAATGCCGTTGATGTCCTATGCACGTCCCACACGCTACAGCACACGGGAGCACGGGAGAGCACTTGACCCTATCCACCGTTGAGGAGTTCCTTTCGCACACACTTGTTCGGCCTCTGCGGGCGGACGCGGCCGCTTCATCAGCGGCTGCTCCATGTGCACTGGGGGGGGGCGCCCTCGGTGGGGGGCCCGAAGGAGAGGGGAGTCGCGTCGGCGCGCTCCATCGCGTCTAAGTATAAACTTAGTTGGCATACCTATTGCTAATGTCTCCATCTGCCCCCCCCCCCTCTTGCCTCTTGCCATTGCTTGTGCGTTACTTGTGAGCCGTAGACACATGACACCCGTCATCGACTTTTGTGCACGCCGGAGACCATAAACCGACACTTATGGTCTCGGACCGACGGCCGTTGAGTCGTCCTCGTGCGCAGCTTCCATGAGCGGAGTGATTTTCATTTCTCCCCGTGTGCGTTCAGGTAAAAGTAAGCCGTTTCTCCCGTTCGTTGGGTGTCGTGCGCGCTGCTCTCGACTCAGTTGAAGTCTCCCCTGATTAATGTCGGAGCAATTGAGTCGAGGGTTGCTAGTTGTTGTCGAAAACTCGCGATTTGCCTCTCCCGGGGTCCGGGTGTCGCGATACGATAATTAATGGCTATTACACGATACTTTATTTCGTCAATGTTTAGCTTCAATCGATACGCATCTAGCTTTTAGCATGACTTCCAGTGTCCGGTGTATCCGGTTTAGCGGTTATCCTGCTGGCCGCGTCTCGGATCGCTACAGTGACGCCACCAGCAGGGGCCCCTGGCTCTCCTGGGGCTACTAACCACGACCATCTCAGCAGGATGGCCCTCCTATGGGCCTGGAGGTGCGTTTCATCCTCGTATGCGTGGCGGAGCTCTTTAAGTAGTAAGATGTCTACTCTTGCCTTTCGCGCTTATGGAGAGTGAGAATATTATGAAGTTTAAATAACGATAGTTGAGGAAGCCTCCCTTGGGAAAACCTAAGGGCTAAGGGCGGCTCTCCCCCGAACCACAACAGGTGGCAAAATTAATAGTAAACCCTAATACCCATGGCCATGGTGCATCACAGCGGCCCTTGGACCCAGGCGATAAACGTGCTAAGAGCGCGATGGCCCGGAAGAATATCGCAAAAGAATAGCTAGAAAGTAAATGCATGATTGCAGTCATGTAGTCGGTCGGGCGGTCTTCACTCATTTGCATCATCGTGTGTCGTCAACTATGGCAACGCGCGCCCGTTTGAGACCCCGGCATGGATCTTACATGGTTTGAGGGAACTCCCATCAATGTTGCATTGGCATGGGCATGGTAGTGGGACTGTAGCTAGCAAGCCCTGCCGTTGCCCTTGCTGT